>JAJLSY010000002.1:0-600000 GCA_030567935.1 Ogataea pinus | reverse complement strand
TTTCCAAACATTATTTAAGTTAATTCTTGATACTGATTTGAAAAGATCAAGAAACGAAAAGAAAAAAATTCAAATTAATAAACATGATTTTCATAAGTTTATATAATAATAGCAACATGAGTAATTTGCAATGAAAGAAATTTTGGAATATGGCATAATAAATAAAGCCGTTGGGGAAGAAAAGTATAATTGACTATAATAATAAAACTAGCGGGAGAATTAAAAAGAAATTCACATTTCCCATAGTTAAATTTGTGTCTTAGCTTGTTTTATAGCCGTATCTTTCCCCTCCCACTGCAATGTAAGGAAGAAATTCACACGTTATTCCGAAGATTTTTTGTTTTGTTTGGTCTAATAGGGCTTAATGGCTTGAAAGTCTGCTCGGTCTCTCTGTGCACTGATTTTTTTTCTTTCTTTTCGCATTTGGCATTAGAGCCAGATGGGATGATCTAACTAGAAGTGACTCAAAAAGAAAAAAATTGTATAGTAAGAAATTTAATAGTGCGATATTTTATGAATTGCTATCACGTAATGTATCTATGTAATTAAAGATTAATTATTCTTAAAAATAAAGTTGGTAAATTCAGGGCGGGCATCGGTAGGTGAACCCGCTTGTTGATCAGGCAGGAATGAATAATAAAGACAAGAAAGATAAGATCTTGGTATTGGAATGCCAATGAAGATAAGAAGAATCTTAAGATCGCAAAAAGAACCGGGATGTAAAGTATAAACATCACAAGATACAGGAAAAAAAAAAATTTTTACTTAACAAAAACATAGTAACTGAAGTAAAAAATATATCCCTCTTTTCTTAATTTGACATAAAATGCTTTTAACGTCAACTGCAACCGATTTAAAATCCATTAAAGTAATTAAATTCGGTGTTAATTACCCAGTCTGGGAAGAATTATAGTAAGGGGAAACTAAGAGGGTAAAAATTAGTGTATTAACTAAAAATTCAACCGGGCCTGTTTTTTTTTTTGAAGATTACATAATACTACCTATAGCGGTATTAGGGGGTGATAGTAATTGATTGTTATTACTACAATAACAGCATATGTAAGGAGGTCAAATTCAAAGTATGTTATTGGAATATAAAAAGATATAATAATAAAAGATAAGGAAGGAGGGAAGGAAAAGAATGAATGAATGAATGAATGAATGAATGATTAAAAGAGCCAAAAAAGGAAGTTTGATGAGGTTAATGGAATGACGACATAATTTTCCTTATTTATATCTTTGTATTTTTCCATAAATCTTGTAATCCAATTAAACTTGTAATTACACCAGCACCACCTGCAATACCTTCATCAACCGAGATTAGTTTTAAACCATTTAAGGCAACTAATGAATCCAATAAATTTTTAATCAAGTCTCTTTTTGAAACTTGAATCAATTTATCATTTTCAATTTTCAATGATGAATCATCTGATGATTTTTCATCATTTGATGAGTTTTCTTTAATTGATTTATTTTTCAATAGACTAATTCTTAATTGTCTTAAATCTGTCAAGATACCACCAATTAAACTAACCAACCAAAATGAATAACAAATTTGATCAATTTTTTTAACTATAAAGCCACCATTTTTGTTTGTCAATAGACCTAATAATTTTAACCATTGAATTGAGTCAAATGTAAAATAAGCTGAATAACCAGCTTGTCTAATACTTTCAAATATATTTAAATATTTATCATTTAATTCATCATCAGCCAAGATTGATAATTTTTTCAAGTGTCCTAAAGGTTTTAAAGCTCTTAAAGGTTTTCTACTCAAGGTCAATAAACTTTGAATTCTTTTTGATAGTTGATATGTTGTGATACTGAAACCGTTTCTTAGGAAATAGTAGGATAATAATCTTGCTAAATATTGTAGTGTTCTAAGTAATTTTTCACGTCCACTACTGTTATCCAAAAACTTGATTAATTTAGTTAAAGTTGGATGAAACGTGATTGAATCGCAAACCATTGTTTTAATATACTTTAAACAACACCAAAAACCCAAAAAACAAAAATTAATATTTAAGCAGGTAAGTCAAGTAATTATATTGTAATTTAAGAAAATAATAATTATATTTATATAGTAAATAAGACAAGCGGAGAAAACTATTAATTTCCAAGTAAAAGATAAAAAGATTCAAAAGGTGTAAAAGAAATAAGGTTTTAATGTAATTTAATAGCCTATTTCAAATAATAAGAACGCGTTTTGAATTTGACTTCTGTGGCTAATGATGGGAAGTAGAGGGAGATTTTCGCTGTTTAAGGTTAGTAAAAGCGGGGAGGTGTAAGTGTGTGTCCAGTGGCTGGCGAACAGCGTGTTTTTTTTGTTGGTGTGGCGTGTGCAGCAAACATGTGATAAATTAATTTACTCACACACGTTATAGATTTGGATGGTGTAATGATGTGTTATTGTGTGGTGTTTGCTTCTTTCAGTGGTATCGCCATACTCTGCTATTAATTGTGTGTGTTTCCCCACAACGACTTCTCTCTCATTCTACCATTTCTTATGTTTATCGCAATGAGTGAACAGATCTCAGATAACGATGATGAATTCATCTCATATCCTTTGGTATCAATAATATACTGTGTCAAATGTAAATGGCTTCTTAGATCAACCTGGTATCTTCAAGAATTATTACAAACATTTTCTTCAAAACCTTTACTTGATTCAACTACAAATGATGAGTTAAATTCAATGGTTCTAAATTCAATCAATCTTAAACCAAGTTTAATTCCTGGTACTTTTAAAATAGTTTTGAAGAAATCAGTCGATGACGAATTCATTCTAATTTGGGATAGGAAAGTAAATGGTGGATTTCCCGACTCTAAAATTTTGAAACAGAAAATTAGAGATATTTTATTTCCTGATCTAAAACTGAATCATCTTGATAAAACTGATAAGAATAATGGACTGTTGGTCGGAAGTTCAGGAATTCAACACGATTCAAAAAAAGCTACTACTAATCTTGCTGAAGAATGCTTGGAATGTTCAAAAACTTGGGAAGGTTAATTGAATGATCTATAATTACTTGGAATTATAATTTCATCTTGTTGGTTTGATCCATCAATAAAGAATTTAATCATGGATATTATTATAATAATACTGATAATTATCATAATGATAGTATATGGATATGATTTGTGATGGTTTTTAGGAGTTTCTTGACTGTTTAATAGTTTCTCTTGAATTGTTAAAAGATCCAATATTTCATCCTTTCTTGAACTAAGTAATCTTTTATAGTGCGAATTGATTCTCTCACTTATGTAATACCTCAATTCTAAATCATCCAAATTATTAATCAAGTTATTCATAGATTCAATGTCCTGAATACTAATAAACTTCTCAATCTTAATCAGTTCATCAATTGAATTTCCAAATAATTGAATAAATAATGATTTTACTTGACTTTTATTGATTGATAATCTTGGATCTTTGTTTACAAATTCAATCAAGAATTTAAACTGTTCAAAAGAAAGTATATTTGAATCATCATTCAAAGACTCTAATTTATTCAGCAAACTTGCAACTTGGATCAATCTTATCGTGGATCCATATCCCAATGAGTTCCAACCTTGTGTTAAAATATCCATAATTGATTAATTACAAGTGGTAGTTGGTTAGTTAACTATAAGATAAACAAGTAGCCAAATCACTCAAAAATGAGTAGCACCTTTTATCATTACGTAATCATTCAGTCTCTCATTTAAAAACTGAAAAATTTTCGAAGTTTTCACTTTTTTATGTTTACTATTATTATCTTTCTTTTCGATTAAGTTATTATTAATGTAAGTTTATTATATGATATATTTCAATTTCTAATAATATTATGATGATTGGATAAATACAAAGCATAGTTCAGCTGATTTATTACTTGATGACTTTTAAACCTTCAGAAAATAGTCTTTCACCCCTATCTGATTTATTAAGAAATTTCTTGTTATTTGATTTCAAACAACAATACTAACTATAATATCTTTTTTAAGGCATACATTCTAATTGGATAAAGTTCCTTTGGTACCCCTTTTTGTAAATCTGTTGCTATCAATTTCCAATTTCCTGATTCTTTAAACAATCTTTTAAAATTGACATCCGATCTTGTCTTTGAAGAATCTGTGGAATCAAATTCATCCAATTGAGTATTTGTATTGTTCTCTTTAACTATCAATATCCCATCATCTTGTAAATTCTTATAGCATTCATTTAACCATTCTAGAAATGCGTCATCGGTTAAATGGCCAATACACCACTGACACCAAATAATATAGTAACTTTGTAACTTAGGTTCTTTAACAGATTTCCAATCCTGCATCGATATTTGATAAATATCGCCTATTTTACCTTGCTCTTTTAAATCTTCCAGTTCAATCTTCATCTGATCAACAAATATCTTAACTGGTTCCAGCAGATCAACTTTGTCACAGAGTTTAACCAACAAATTCTTAGTAACCCTTCCGATCCCAGCGCCGAAATCAATACCCAGTTTGATCTTATTTGGATCACTTGTGAATCTATTCCTTAGTTTCTTAATGAATGTCATTGATCCAACTATATCTGCCCTTGGTACACTTGTTGATTCTCCATACCCTCCCAAGACTCCATCAACTGTTGGCTCAACCCCACTCCAATACTTGATCGCATCCTGATAGTTAATCTGGGAGTCAACGTCCTCTTCTATATCCGCCATCTTTGAACTAGTTATACAAGTCCCAGCCAATAACAGGACAAACACAAACAAACACCCAATAACACCATCAGTAGTAGCCATCCATCTCTTTCAGTTATAATCGACCTCAAAATCGATCCACACCGAGTCGTCGATCGACCCAACGTCGTCCATTTTTCGAAATCAACTTCAACTTCAACGTTCAACTGATAAAGGTGGCTGGAAAATCTAGTACCACTTTGTTTGTTTAGTATCCCTCTTTTTGCTGTTGTTTATCTGTCCTGTTCATATAATTAGTCAATACAAGAATCATGGGTGGTAGTAAGTACAGTCATTATGATCAATTACCCTTGGAAATAGAAGTCCACCTCCCCTTGTGTGTCTGTTTTTTACTAACTTTATAATTTTATAGTTCGTTTGTTGGATTTAACTAAACCTTTTATCTCAATTTTGCCTGAGGTTGAACAACCTTTCCAATCGATTGAATTTGATGAAAAGATTGTTTATACCATAGCTTCAGTTGCAATTTATATGCTATGTTCGATTCCACTCAATAATGTCAATCAAGATAATGTTGTTGATCCATTCGATTGGTTACGTTTACCTTTTGCATCAACTAAAGGTTCATTGTTAGAATTTGGTTTATTACCATTGATCACTTCTGCCTTCTTTTGGCAATTCTTAGCTGGTTTCAGATTCTTAAAGATCAATTTTGAATCTAAATCGGATAGAATCTTATTTCAAAATTTACAAAAAATTTCAACAATTTTAATAACTTTATCATATTCAATTCTTTTAATTTTATCAAACTATTTCCAACCTTTGGATTCATTCAAGGATGAATTGAATATTTCATCTTCAATCTGGCCAACTTTAACAACAATTTTACAATTGACTGCAATGTCAATGGTTTCATCCTTGATTGTTGAATTATTGGATAAATCTTATGGTTTTGGTCCAGGTATAATGTCAATCTTGGCAGTTTCAATTGCAACCAATTTTTCAACTTCTTTAGTTGGTTTAACAACTTTAAAAAATGCTAAAACTGGTCAATTGGAATCTTATGGTGCTTTAATTCAATTGATTAGAAATTTCAATAGTAAATCATCTTATGGTTTAGCTATTTTGGATTCATTTAATAGAATTGGTTTGGTTAATTTAACACAAATTTATTTAACACTTATTGGATTCTTTGCTGTTATTTATTTGGCAAATTTCAGATTGGAATTACCAATCAAATCTGCAAAAGTTAGATCAATGTCTTCAGTTTATCCTGTTAAATTCTTTTATTGTGGTGCATTACCATTATTATTCACATTCACAATTCTTTATAATTTGAATATCTTGGGTTTCACAACCACAAGAATTTTCAATGGTTCAAATTGGATCAAATATATTGGAGTTTGGGAATTGGATACTTTAACTCTAAAGTCTTATAATTTAACATCAGGTTTATTGTACTTCCTATCTCCTTCAACATCATCACCAAATTTGATCTTTTCAATCCTAAGATTCTTTACATTCTCAGCATTTATTTTATTATCATCATACTTCTTTGGATCCAATTGGTCAAAAGTTAGTGGATCAACAGGTAAAGATATTGCAAAACAATTCAAAGATCAGGAGATTGTTCTTGTTGGTCAAAGAGATGTTGGAATTGCTAAAGAATTGAACAAGATCATTCCAACACTATCCAAGACTGGTTCTTTAGTATTAGCCTTGCTTGCATGTGGTTTAGAATCATTTGGCTTAGCAAAAGGTTTTGCAGCTGGTACAATGATTGGTATCCTCGCAGCATTGGCTGTTCTTGAATCCATCGTGACAGAATACCAGCAATCCGGAGGAAGCTCATCTCAGTTCGGCCAAGTATTCTCTGCCACCCAGTAATAGCCCTACCCCATCCATCCACCTTTCCATCCATCTTTCCTTATATATATATAATATAAAACACCCAAAATTTCTGTTGAAATGGAAAATAGCCAATATCTTTGCACCGCCTTGTAGTGCCCCCTGTTATATAAGAATCCCCAAACAATACACTCTGTCAAGTACTACTAGTACTACTACTACTGCAATACTTCTTACCTGTTCCTTTTGATCTGATAGATAGTTATAAATTCCAAGCATGGAGAAGTTGCCATTCAGAAGACAGAGACCGGTTGTGAAACCATTGATTGTGAAGAACTCTCCAGGGAATGAATTTGCAGTTTCTAATTGTGCTGCTGTGAATCCACAAGATTTTGATGATGGTTCATACATTATTTGCAATGGGAAATTCGTATTCACTTGTAAAGCAAGCACAAAGACCATTCCTGGATCCATCGGATTAAGTGGTGGTCAAAGGTTCTGGGGTTCCTGGTCTTTGGACGATACTTTAAATGTTTCCCAATTTGATTTGTTTCATAATAGCCATGGTGGTAAGAATACTGGTGTTTATTTAGGTACCGTTAATGTTGAAATAAATTTTTGGAATCAAAATAGAGGTAATAATATTCAATATGACCCTGATGAGATGTCACAGGCTTTTGTACATAAATTTGAAAATCAAATCTTACAACCCACCCAAATTATCTTGTTTGAATTTAAAGGTAATTTCTTTGAAATAAAGATTAAATCAACCCAAGTTATTAATTTATCAGATATTTCCATGAATGATGTTTCAAGTTCTGGAGATTTGATGAATAAAGGTATTGTTGTTAGACAATCAAAGATCAATTTCTTTAAAGGTTCTGATGGTTTAGTTAATTTAAAATATTCTAAGAATAGGCCAAATGCAGATTCAATCATTAGACCCGATTTTAAATTTGAAGATATGGGAATTGGTGGATTGGATAAAGAATTTACTTCAATCTTTAGAAGAGCTTTTGCATCAAGAATTTTCCCTCCTGGTTTAATTGAAAGATTAGGTATTCAACATGTTAAAGGTATGTTATTATATGGTCCACCAGGTACCGGTAAAACTTTAATTGCAAGACAAATTGGTAAGATGTTAAATGCAAAAGAACCAAAGATTGTTAATGGTCCTGAAATTTTGAGTAAATATGTTGGTTCAAGTGAAGAAAATATTCGTAATTTATTTAAAGATGCAGAAGCTGAATATAAACAAAAAGGTGATTCAAGTTCTTTACATATTATTATATTTGATGAATTGGATTCAATCTTTAAACAAAGAGGTTCAAGAGGTGATGGTACAGGTGTTGCTGATAATGTTGTCAATCAACTATTGGCAAAGATGGATGGTGTTGATCAATTGAATAATATTTTGGTTATTGGTATGACAAATAGAAAAGATTTAATCGATATTGCATTATTAAGACCTGGTAGATTTGAAGTTCAAGTTGAAATTCATTTACCTGATGAAGAAGGTCGTAAACAAATTTTGGAAATTAAAACTAAAAAAATGAAAGAAAATGGTTCATTAGGTAAAGATGTTGATTTAAATAAATTATCAGAATTAACAAAGAATTTTTCAGGTGCTGAATTAGAAGGTTTAATTAAATCTGCAACTTCATTTGCTTTGAATCAACATATCAAAGTTGGTACAGTTGGTGAAATTACAGGAGATTTGGAAAATACAGTTGTTTCAATGGATTGCTTTTTGGATGCATTGGATGAAGTTAAACCTGCTTTTGGTGTTAATGAAGATGATTTAAATGAAGCTATAAAAGGTGGAATTTTAAAATTCTCTCCAAAAATTGATAATATAATTAAAAGAGTTCAAAGAGCTTTATTACAAACCCAAGAATCTCAAAATTTCCAATTTTCATCAATTTTACTATATGGACCTCCAGGTTCAGGTAAAACTGCTTTGGCTTGTCATATGGGTCTATTATCAAAATTCCCATTCATTAGATTAATTTCAGCAGATGAAATGATTGGAATGTCAGAATCTTCAAAAGTTCAATTCATTGATAATAGTTTTAGAGATGCCTATAAATCTCCATTGAATATCTTAATCGTTGATGATATTGAAGCATTGATTGATTTCGTTCCAATTGGTCCAAGATTTTCAAGTGTTGTATTAAGGGCATTAATGACAAGATTGAAAAAATCCCCTCCTGACGATCACAGATTGATCGTTCTTGCAACTACTTCAAATTATGAATTGTTGAAAAGCTTGGATATTTTGAACTGTTTCAATGAAGAAATCCCAATCAATAATTTGACTAACTTGACTGAATTATTCAACGTTATGGAATTGACTTCATTTGGAGGGGAGGAAACTAATGGCTCAAAAGACAGAAAAAATATAATCTCCTCATTGGTTAATATCTTTGGTAATGATAAAATCAATGTTCCAATCAAAAAAGTCCTATTCAATATAGATACTGCAAAATTCGGTTCTGATCCAAATGATGATCTAATACAATTAATGGTGGAAAGTAATCGTTTATAATTCAGAAATACTCATCTGGTGTGTTGTTTTTTTGGATAAAGTTATAAAAAAATTATATTATAAAAATATATGGTAAATACAAAATATACGAAAACAAATATAAAAAAAGTAAGTAAGGTGGGGGGGGAAGTGGAAAAGTAAAACAAATAATGAATAAAAAAAAAGAGACAGAAAAAAGATAAAATAATCAATAATAAAAAAAGACATGTAAAAAAGGAATAAGAGAGGGGGATATTTAAAAATGACTTATTTGAAAGAGAAAAAAACAAAACAACATGAAGAGAAAAGTGTGAGGGATATGACAATAATACATACAAAGCGTCCAATCAATCAAGAGTAAAAATATAATAATAATAGTAGTATTAGCATAGAATAGAATTAGGTTAGTAAGAAGTGATTAGAAGAGAAATTTTGAATTTAGTTTGTTTCATCATTATCGTTATTAACAACTTCAGATTCTTCTTTAACTTCTTCATCAACATTAGTTTCTTCTTCTTCATTAATCTCTTCTTCTGCATCTCCTGCTTCTTCTTCTTCTTCTTCTTCTTCGTCTTCTTCTTCTGCTTCCTCATCTTCTTCTTCATCTTCGGATTCTCCTTGTAATGCAATGAATCTATTGTGTGTTGAGACTTCCCTTGATTCAGATTGATTTCCAGACTTATTTGGATTCAACGATGATAAATTAGAAATTGAATTTCCTGTATTCAAATTTATATTACTAATGCTATTGCTGTTATTATTATTGAGAAGATTGGTACTGCTGTTGCTGTTATTGATGCTACCTGATGCAAGTTGTGAGTTATCATTATTGGTGTTATTATTATTGTTGTTGTTTCCAATAAAGTTACCACCTTTTGGTGATGTGAACAAATTTGTAGATGATGATGGTTTTCTTTTACTTAATTGAGGTCCTAATTTATCAGATGAATCTCTCATACGTCCAACTTTTGATAAATCACTTGATGAAATTCTTTCACTGTTATTACCCCATTTTGAGTTCCTTGAACTATTTGATCTTGAATCATTTTTACGTCTTCTTTGTTCTTCTTCTAATTTCTTCATTTCTGCTTCTTGATGAATTTCGGCAATTGTTTTTGGACCAGCATCCGATTTTTTATCAATCCATCTCTTATTTCTTAAATCATTCAAATCCAAGAATTTAAATTTGATTCTTGAAGAATATTTATTCTTCTCCAAAATATTTTTAATTCTTTCAAATTGATTTGTTAATGTAGCAGATGTTAATTGATCAGAATCAATCTTTGGACCAGTTGTTGTAATGAATTGTGCCAAACTTTCCAAAGATTCTTCAGATGGTTTATCATTCTTAACCAAATCAAGAATACATTGGAAAATAA
Source organism: Ogataea pinus (assembly GCA_030567935.1). Classification (NCBI taxonomy): domain Eukaryota; kingdom Fungi; phylum Ascomycota; class Pichiomycetes; order Pichiales; family Pichiaceae; genus Ogataea; species Ogataea pinus. Next base: position 589,582 of record JAJLSY010000002.1, on the reverse strand, counting down.
CTTTTGCTGATAATAGATTTAATGAATATAATTCACCAATAAATTTAATTAAACCTAAACCTCTTCTCTTTGAAGCTGCCATTTTATAATACTCATCAGACATCATTTCAGGTTCCAATGGTGAACCATCTTCATTTGTTGGTAGATTATCTTCCCAACCTTTCATATATTCAGTTTGACATCTCATAACAACTAATGCACGAACATAACTTTGATGACTCTTTGCTTTACTTGGTGCATTTGATGCAATTTGTTCATTGAAAACAGCAGGATCAATATCTTGAACCAATTTAAGACAAAATTTGGCATACATTGATGACCATAATGGTTCATCACAAGCTTTTGCAAATGTTAATTCTATAACTTGTTTCAAAGATTCACCATCAGTTTCCCATGTTGATTGATTTGCAATTGCAATTAAATCTTGTGCAATTGTATCAAACTTCTCTAAAGTCATCTTATTCAATAATGATTTACCCTTGGCTTGAATATCTTCTTCATCAAGTAAAACAGTAACTCCATCAGGTGCATATTTAACTTCTTTTTCTTTGACTCTTTGAGATCTTGGAACCCATCTATTTGCGGATTTTTCAAGTTTTGGTGGTTCAGCTTTTGGTAGATCTGATTTCTCTTCATTATCTTCTCTCAAATAAGATCCATCATTACTTCTATCTCTATCATCACCACCTCTACCATCTCTTTTATCACCTCTTGGTCTCTTAGATCCTTGCCTTTGACTCTTTTCTCTATTATTGTTACCAACACCACCAAGTCCGCCACGTGGACCATTCATACCACCTTTTTTAGAACCACCTCTTGAACCGTTTCTTGAACCGTTGAAGTCACCCTTTAATGTACCACTTCTTGACAGACCACCATCACCTCTGTTGAATTGTCCACCTCCATTTCCACCTTGGACTCCTCCGCCAAATCTTCCTCCTCCAGATCCACCACGATCTTTGTTATCTTTTTTCACTGGAGATGCAGAAATATCAATTTTGGATGAAACTTTAGAATTCCAAATTGGATCGATCACAAATTGACATTTATCGGCAAACTGTATCAGGAAACCCGGATCATATCTTTTCTTTGTTGGATTTGCTAATTTGGCATCTGGAGATGCAAATTCTAATCCATAATTGAAAGTATAAATATCATCAATTGGTTTGGCAAGACTTAAGGTTTCAATGAAATTAGACATTGTAATTTGAGAGCCTTCTAACTGTTCAGGTTCTGGAGCAGATTCAGTTGTTTGATCATCTTGTTCATCCTTAGCCTCTGGAGTAGCAACGCTTGAGTCAGTTTTAGCTGTCTCGTCATTTTCTGGTATCTTTTGTGTTAACGGTTGTTCTTCGGCTTGAGGGGATTTCTCTTGTTCCTGTTCGTTTTCTTTAGCAATTGGTGCATCTTGTTCTTCCTTGGTCTCTTCTTTGATAGGGACCTCAGTCACAGGAGTCACTTCTTCGACAACAGTAGTAGATTCTTCCTCCTTGGTGGATGGTTCGTCTTCTTTTGCAACAATTGCTTCTTTAACCTCTTTTTCAGGTTCTTCAGAAACAACTGTAATTTCGGATTTGGCTTCTTCAACAACAGCAGGAACAATTTCTTCTTCCTTTTTTGGTTCCTCTTTAACAGGAATCACAACTTCAGCTGGAGATTGTTCATCTTTTGATTTCACTGGTTCAACAACAGCAGGTTGTTCCTCTTTGACATTTTCCAATGGAGTAGATTCGGCACCTTTTGATTTTGCCATTTTTTCTTTAAGTTTAGCTTGGAAGGCAGCCTTAAAAGCTGCAACAGCATCTTTTGATTTTGGAGCTGGTGGTGTAGATTCCTTTTGGGTCTCTGAAGTAGATGGAGTAACAGTTGCAATCGATGATTTAACAGGACTATCAGGAGTGATTGTTGAAGTTGATATTGTCGAAGTTGCAGGAGATGAAGAAGATGCGATGATTGATGCCTTTTGTAAAACGGGAGTTGAAGAATTCGAAGAGTATGATGTTGTTTTTGAATGACCTTTAACAAAGGAGACAGGCTCACCATTTTTGTTTTTGATACTAACATTTGAATGCATTGGAGAAGTGATAGGGGTAATAATGGAAGGAGATGCCATTACAGGTATTTGATTACCTTGATTTTGAGGATTGTTTGTAGTATAGTAATGGTTTGGATCTGATGGATAATAACTATAAGCAGCTCTTGAATAATCAGCAGGCTGTAAATAGCCAGTCCAACCAGGAGCAGTGGTGTAATATTGAGTTTGTTGTTGTATCTGTTGGGGATTTGGGTAATTAGGATAAACGTAACCATTATTTGGATTATTATTGGCATTGTTAGGGTTTGTATTTCTTCGACCACCCTGTTTATTGTACCCGGTACCATTATACCCACCACCTTGATGATGGTAAGGATTACCAGTTTGCTGATTGCTGGTATTATTGGTATTAGAATGAGACATTTTTTATAATTGATGCAATGATAAAGAAAAAGTCTTTTTTTTTGGTTTTTAAATCCTCAGTTTTTAAAATATGAATGAACCTATTTTACTACTATTGAAGACTGTAAGAGAGAATGTTCTAAAGTTCCTTATTGAATTTTGGTCCTTCTTAAACGATGCCTTTGGACAAAGAAAACTGAAACCAATGGAATGAGAACGTATATGTATAGTTCAACTATATTTCTCAATAGAAAAAAAAATCAAAAGAAAGCAAGTTCCTTTAGATTAATTAAATCGATTTAAGATAAGAGGAAGTTAAATCCAATTGAATAAAGAGAAAAACAAATTGGTGATAATAATCGAAAGAGGATCAATAAATCACGCCAACCACTCACAATAGTGAAAAGTTTTTTCTTCTTCTTCTATTAACCTTTCTCTTCAAAAAAAGGGAGAGGCTAGGGAAAAGTAATTAACAATGAATGAAATCACTTATCTAAAAGTAATTAATTCTATTAATAAATTAGAACTAGAGAATTTAAACTAATTAAAGTACACAATATACATTTCCCCTTTTCCAATTATTACTCCCCTTGTCTGTCTCTCTGTCTCTTTCCCTTCGACATCCACAAAAAAAAAAAAAAATTGAAAAGAATCGACGCGTGCTAACGAGGACAGGGTCGATCGGGTGATCTCTCTCACACCACTCAGTGAATCTTTACACCAGAAGTTGCCTCATTAGAGCATAAATAACTAGGAGTGTAATCAAGGCAGTGAAGCCATATATTATTACCAAATCTTTAAATGATTCTCTCTCTGTTTTTTGGGTGAAAGTTGGTTAGTAAATTTGGGGCACAGTATATGGCATAGGATAGTCTTTACTTACTGAAACAGTATGCCGTCATTTTGGCCCTTGTCTCGTCATTGGCGTCACATAATGTAATCTTTTGCGACTGACAGTATTCAATTGTGCATTGGGTGCAATCTTCTTCACCTTTTAATAGTTCAATAACCATATAATCCAATTCACAGTCACATTTGCAATAGTCTTGTGCTGCGTATGCTACTATCGACAGCATAAATACTATCGTAAGATTATATATTAAATGACTCCTCATCATGCATTTAAATAGCACGACTAAAGACAGTTAGTACTATGAACGGTAACAACAACTGAAATGTTATTATTAGTACACATATATATACTCTGTGTTATCTAATCCGAATAACTCTCTCTGTAATACATCTCTGCACCATCTGTCCCCCCCCCCCCCATTTTGCCACTTCTCAATATTGGACAAGACGGGTTATGGTTAGATACATGTATATTACTAAAAAGCATATCACCCTGATTGATTCATATATACATTCCATATATCCTTATATATACCAATCTATCTATCAATCACATATAATGGCTACAACGGCAACTACATCGAATCCCTCCTCAGCAATATCGCATGAGAGTGGAATAATGCCATTCTTCAAGCAGAAGATTCAAGACTATGAGATTCAAATTGCTGCAAAGACTCAAAATTTAAGAAGATTGGAGGCACAAAGAAATTCATTAAATTCAAGAGTAAGATCCCTAAAAGATGAATTGAAACTATTACAAGAGCCAGGTTCTTATGTTGGTGAAGTTGTTAAAGTTATGGGTAAGAAAAAGGTTTTGGTTAAGGTTCATCCAGAAGGTAAATATGTTGTAAATGTTGCTGAAGATATTGATATTAAAAAAATAACTCCAAGTTTAAGGGTTTGTTTGAGAAGTGATAATTATGAATTACATCAAATATTGCCAAATAAAATAGATCCATTAATCTCTTTGATGATGGTTGAAAAAGTTCCAGATTCAACCTATGATATGGTTGGTGGTTTGGATAAGCAAATTAAAGAAATTAAAGAAGTTATTGAATTACCTGTTAAACATCCTGAATTATTTGAAAGTTTGGGTATTGCACAACCAAAAGGTGTCATTTTATATGGTCCTCCAGGTACAGGTAAAACTTTATTGGCTAGAGCAGTTGCCCATCATACAGATTGTAAATTTATTAGAGTTTCAGGTTCAGAATTGGTTCAAAAATATATAGGTGAAGGTTCAAGAATGGTTAGAGAATTATTCGTTATGGCAAGAGAACATGCTCCTTCAATTATATTCATGGATGAAATAGATTCAATTGGTTCTTCAAGAGTTGAATCTTCATCAGGTGGTGGAGATTCAGAAGTTCAAAGAACAATGTTAGAATTATTGAATCAACTGGATGGTTTTGAATCATCAAAGGATATTAAAATTATCATGGCTACAAATAGATTGGATATACTAGATCCCGCTTTACTAAGACCTGGTAGAATAGATAGAAAAATTGAGTTTCCTCCACCAACTTTGGATGCAAGAACAGATATTTTAAAGATTCATTCAAGATCAATGAATTTAACAAGAGGTATTGATCTTATGAAAATTGCTGAAAAAATGAATGGTTGTTCGGGTGCTGAAATTAAAGGTGTTTGTACAGAAGCTGGTATGTATGCTTTGAGAGAAAGAAGAATCCATGTGACACAAGAAGATTTCGAATTGGCAGTGGCTAAAGTTATGAATAAAGGTGATGAAGGTGCTGTTTCGATTGCTAAATTATTCAAATAATTATTATGTATACTTTCTATTATGTGTTTTTTTTTTTTCTCTTCCTCCGAAGCTTGCTTCATCTTACTATCTATTATTCATCTCATTTATTGTAACTCCATAATCAATCAACCATTCTTTAATCCTACTAATATTCCCAAACTCATCATTCTCCGAAATCTTGCAAGATTCTAAAGCTTGACAAAACCATGAATAATTATAATCCAAATCAGAACTTTCAAATAAATAATCCACTAATATTTTCTTCTTAGTTATTCCAACATCAACACAGAACCAAAATTTGGAGTCTTTGGCTAATTCAAGCAATTCATTTCTAACATGCTTGATTATTTCACTCAGTGTATTGTATTTTAAATTACCACCTGATCCATTTTTGCATTCAATATTATTACACCATGAATTACCACATCCTTTGTTCAATTGTAAAATATATCTTCTTTCAATTCTTGACTTTAGTTTCAATCCTCCAACATCATTCACATTCGAATACAATGGGCCAAAGCAAAAATCACATAATCCAAACCGTTCACCATTATTGGACTTCAATACTCTAATACAGTTCTCATTGGAGCATTTTATTGGACTCGATCGATTGATCCTATCCAAATCATGCAATTTATAATGGGATCTCATATCCCTTAGCCTTATAAACTTCTTACATTTTGAACATTCACTAGTTCGTGATCCACATTCAAACTCATGCTGTGATAAACCAAGGAGATTTGCTTCTGGTGTAATTTTACCCCTTTTCAAATTCAAATGACAGAATTGGCATTCGTGCATGGACTCAGAACATTCAGTTGCCTTATGCAATGATAGATTCACAAGATTGGAAGTCTCAAAGTCATTACAATTAAGGCATTTCAATGTGGGAACCATCGAATGGATGTATTTCTTATGAAGGTCAAAACTATCAATGGAATCCCCAAAAGCTGAACAACAATGCCAATGTGAATCTGGAACACTTCGTAAAAAGATCTTATTACAATTCAAAGGGCATCTGACATTATTTCTTCTGCAGAAATTCTCATGCATGAATTTTGAACTTTTCAAAATAACGGAGTTACAATTGGAACAGATTGAATGGTCATCATCAATCCCCGCTGCACCATTGGATTTTGTCTCCTCGGCAGGTTTCCGTCCAGATTCAACAAGCCATGATTTGATTTCACAATTCGAACCTTCTAATCCAATTGGAATCAAATACATTGTATCTTTTAAGTATTGGTTGTTCCGATCAATTGTTATTTCCTTTACTCCCGAATTAAATGTATCCCAAATAAAAGATTCCTCATCAAGATATTGATTGTTGCTCATCACCAAATCAGTACTGCATTCTACTGTAAAGCCCATGAATTCTGGTAATTCATTGTAGTTGCCTAAATCTATTCGAATATGACTTGAAGTTTCAACAGTTAGATTCTCACCGATCTTAAGATCAATAGTCGTGTCAGGCTTGAGGAGTTTTTCGGCCATTTCCTTGTCCAATGGTACAACTTCTAAGTTAATATCAGTCTCAATAACACATATCGTATCTGCAGGAGAAGTTTCAACAATCTCTATCTTGTATATTTTATTTTCAGTATCACTTTTAAAATGAATAAATTCACCTTTGGTAAGTGTGGTATATGATTGAACCAGCTTAGCTTCTAAAAACCATTTCCAATCACTAACACCTTCATATAACTCCATTGGTTTCAAGGTCAAGTTATTGCCCTTGGGTATATCTGGTATCAATTCGACTTGAATGAATAAAGGTTCAGTAATTTGAAGCTTTTCTCGCACTGACCCAGGTAACTCTAGTTCACCTTCATCAGAACTAAATTCCTTGACACCAACAAAGCATGATTTGGATGTACTCTCAACAGTTAAGTTGAAAATTAGAGGATGTGGTAAGCTATCGGTATATGAGTTATTCTGCTGATCTACAATCGATTTTAAGAACGACTGAGGAAGAATAACCTTATCAGAGTAGAAAGGAAGAACATCTTCCTTATTAGGAATGTAATTATAAGCCAACCGATCTTTGAAAAATATCGATTGTGTCATCTCTCCTATTTGTGTCTTGATCAATGACTTTCCTCTGCTGTAAAATAGAAAGGTAATTAGCATAGACTATGTTTTTGCCTTCATTAAATAAAGAGATCAGGGGCAATTATAGAATACGCACAAGATGGTCAACAATACACAGCCTTGATAAGATCTCTTATTTTAGTCATTTGAGCCGCGAAGTGCGATCTGGCAGTTCTGTTCCACCATTTCTAATAAACCATATGAGATAACATCTCCAAAAACATTAATCTTGTCTTGGAATTGCATAGCTACAAACTTTTCTAAGCTTATGGAACGTAATATAAATCTTACCAAGAAGGGATTTATAATCCCACAGTGACACAAGAACTGGTGTGAATCACTGCAATCAATTTCATCGGCTTGGGATGTGCTTCCATATAGTTTGACAACTTGCAAAATTTCACTAATGATAGATTCAGTATTGTCAATACAGAGGCAAATCTCAACACCAAAATTCTGGCAATTTTCAGCGAATTCTTGCAATGATTTTCCTGGTTTTTCTATATCCCTTGTTGTTACAATGCAAATCATACTTTGAACTTGAGATATGATGGGCTCTAAATGACTGAAAAATAAAGTTTGATTTGTCTTCAAATCACGTTGGTATGTCATAATTTCCTTTAAGATTATAACACCACAACTTTCCTTCAAAAAGAAATCAATTTGAATGGGAATTGCATGATCAATGGAAAACTCATCTAACTGCAATCTTCCTGAGAGGGAATCAGCAATATTCAAGAGTTCGATGTATAGCGATGGATTTTTCTCTGCCAGTCTTGTATTTATTGCAAGGCGCCAAGATTGGTTGCTTGAGTATTTGAGAATATTCATAAATTTATCAGAGTTAATCTCTTTCTCCAGTACACTTCCGTTAAGAAGTAAATTCGATCTGATTGAATTATCATCCAATCGATTCTCTTGGTTCGCAGAAGTCTTCTGGTGTACTCCTTCTTGTGAAGAGTCTGTTACCTGATCCATTATTTCTAATCTTGGGAAAGTATTTAAGCCATACGCCTCTATCCTTTGTCTCTTATATTTTCTGTACTTCTCGAAGGCAAGATTCTCAATTGTTGAAGCAATCTTGATTGAAACACAATCTTTGAATGATAAACCAGGCGAACTCTTTTCATGGGAAACTGATTTAGAGGAATTTCCTGCAGATCCTACGCTCATGCTTGTTTGCTGCTTAACTTCACCTGCATTCCCATCATCAGGATGATGTATAAACTCAGCTAAAGAATGTGACTCATGATCTCTGTTTATATTGATCTCTGATATTTTTTCCAGTTTGTCAATTGATATGGAGAAGCGAAAGTCATCAGTGGTTAAATCTACTGGAGAAAGGTCTGTATTAAAAGGTACATTGATTGACACCTGATTAATTTCAGGTTCCACTTCACCTCTTAGAACACTATCAAACTGACTCTGTTTGATCGGATGCATGCATTTCTCTAGTGGTAACGGCATTGGTACATTAAATGCTGAAGTTATGGTTCTAAGATCTTCGTGTAAAGTTTTCTGCTTGGAAAAATTGATAAAAGGATTCCATGACATCCGGGCCTGTTTTAGTTTAGAAAAATTCCAGCTCGAAAGGGAAAGAATATTACTGTACTGTGTTTTCTCCCTTGAAATAGGAACTAGATTCATTCTATACTTTATTTCCGCCTTTTTCAAAAATTCATCGCAGGTTATGTTTTCAAAATACCGTACTAGCTCCTCCTGGACCCTTATCTGAGTGCAATTCTTAGTTTTCCAGCAATTAGGAAATAACTTGATTTCATAACTTGGTTCCTTTTTCGTAGATAGCAATGGGAGGTCAACAATAGCTTCCGTTCTAACTCCTTTTTTGAAGATCTTCAAAAGTGGTTCGTTTATTCCTTGGGGTGGCTCAAAATCGCAAACATTGGGAACCAACTCCCCTTCTTCTGGGAACAAATCTTCAATTTGGGGAGTTTTGGAATTCCATTCAGCTGTTAAGATCTTTGAAAAGCAACTTGGAATTCGAGATCTAAATTCATAATTTTGCACAAAATCGTATTTCACAGAGTATTCACCAATATCTTCATTTGTTGAAAATGGGGCTGGGATTTGATGAAGAGGGATATTTGTGCATCCTCTTTTTAAGGCCCTCTCCAAGAAAGAGTTTGCCGAAAGGCAAAACTTTATTTTCTCTCTTGAGAGTTTCAAAACATCATCCGTTGTTACAAACCGATCTAGATCAATCATTTCTTGCTTCGTTTTCCACTGTTTAGCCATCTCTTTGGTATTGCTCGACTTCTCATACAGCTTAGTATCTTGAATTGGATTGAGAAACTCATCCCAGATAAATCTATTAGCTACTACCTTTACAGGCTTCATACTGTGTTCCGACTCTGGAAGTGGTTTTCTGGTAGCTTTAATCAGAAACTTTGCACTTTGTCTCGGAAGCTTTAATTGTTCCCCCAAAGCTCTCGTAAGCTCTTTGTAGGCTTCTCTCAAATCTCCATCATTTTCTTCTTTTTTCCACTCAAAGAGTTGCATGGAGCTCATGTTTTCTTGTAGACTGTTGCAGGTTTCAAAAGTAGGGTAGGCCAAAAAAAAGAAACTTTACATAGCTTCGTCTTTAGAATGAGCAAAGTGTTTCCCTCTTTCTCCAAGAATCCGCGCTCACGCTACATTGATTTATAAGAATTGCTTAAAAGTACATAAATATGAAGATCTATTCCTCCCTATACAAGATGATCTCACTCTGTTTGAAATACCTTCTTGCGTCCTCATCTATAAGGACCAAACTCAGGAACGTTCTAGTGGAAAACTTTTTGTTGACATCCCTATAAGTTGGGGTTAATTCAAAACCACCCAAAAAAAGTCTTATTGGAATTGTTTCACCTCTGACTGGGGCTCCATCCATAATTTCAAATCTCACCAGAGTTTGACTATCGCTCAATTGGTTGGGTGTGGCTCCACATGTTTCTCTCCTTATTAATGATAGTTCCATATGCTTGATTTTTAATCTAACTAAAAGAAAGTAGATGCGTCCCACTATCACGTCTTTTAGAGAATACTTATTCTTGGAATACTCAAATTCGATATGAAGGCAGTCTTCAATCCCAACATCCATCTTGACTGTCGAAGTGGGTAAGGATGCAGGAAAGCTATCAACCGTTGGGTTAGAATTGGTCACTTCACCACCTGGTCCTTGATATTGGTAAACCCATAGCTCCTTCTCCCTTATCACATCGGCGGACTTTCTACTCACAGTAACCTTGATATAGTATCTTAACCTGACATTTGTGCCTCTATAACTTTCGTACTGCTTCTCGACATTTCTAAATTCAAAAGGGAATGTCTCGGGATGCCTTAATTCTCCAGGGGATGCCAATTCATGGGCCAATGACAAAAAGTCATCCGCCTGTACACCATCATTATTTGTCTCTATCGTACCTAACATTTGTATTTTTATTCCTAGATGCTCAACTTTCTTGTTATCTCTTGTTCTAATGGTCACTTGACCTTTGACGGTCTCTCCATCTCTATATAACGGAAGCTTTTCATTACGACCTTTGGAGTTCTTCACTTCGACAACATCCCTACCATCTTCTCCATCAAGTCTTAACTCTATATCAAGGGGTGATTTAAATATAAAGGACATGTCAATGGGCTGCGCTAGTGTAAGAGAGAGAATGGCAAATAAAGTAAAAAAACAAAATCTCTAATTCAATGGAAGTAATCAATTGAGTCCAATCTCCAAGAAGGAACAGTATCTTCTTTTAAGGCTTTCTAAGAATATTTCAAGGGAACCCTTTTATTAGATATCGATTGTTACTGTAGAATAACGCTATGTATTCTAACTGTTTTCGACAGCTCAGGAGATGCTGTCATTATTTCCTACGGTCCTGTAGCAGCGCCATACCTCTTGTTCGAGTCTATCCTAATAAAGAGCTATCATACAGTTTGTTTGGGTAATTTACTAGAAGCCTTTATTATATAAGTAAAGATATATTTATACCTGTATATAAGCACAAAGAATAAACGACGTTGTTTTATTGACACATTCAAGAAATATCGGCTTTTCTCAACCGTAAATAAAAGATATATATAGAGCAGGAATAATTACAAGCAGTCGTAACACAGTATCTCAAAATCAAATCAAAATATTAGTTATTATCTTTTGATTTATTTTTGACCAAGGCATTTCAAGATGTCACCCCAGACAGTCTTTGGAGATTGAGAGGCATCGACTAATGACCAAATACCGGTCTTTTGGTAATATTCAACAATTGGTTCAGTTTGCTTGTGGTATGTAACCAATCTTTTCTTTAAAGCTTCAGCATTATCATCGGATCTTTGAACCAATGGCTCACCAGTGATATCGTCAGTCATAACTTCCTTTGGAGGATTGAATAATTTATGGTATGATCTTCCAGATGCAGGATGGACTAATCTACCAGTAATTCTTGCAACCAATAATTCGTCATCAATTCTTAACTCAACAGCCTTTTGTAATGGAGTTTTGTTTTCAGTCAACATCTCATCCAATTTTTCAGCTTGTGGAATGGTTCTTGGGAAACCATCCAAGATGAAACCATTTTTACATTCTGAATTGCTGGCCAATTCACTTCTAATCATGTTAACCATAATTTCATCAGAAACCAATCCACCTTGGTCCATGATTTTCTTGGCCTCAAGACCCAATGGGGTTTTTTGAGCAACTTGGGATCTTAACATATCACCAGTAGCTAAATGGCATGCACAGTACTTCTCTTTCAATTTTGGAGCTTGAGTACCTTTACCCGCACCTGGAGGTCCAATAAGAACCATTCTTAAAGCTGGGGGAAGAACGGTAGTAATACCGGCCTTGACCTCCAATTCCTTGATTCTGTTTTCTAATTTTTCAACCAAGCTTTTCAATTCTTCAACAGTCATCTTTGATGGGTTATAACACTGATTTTATAAAATAAGAAAAATCACAATAGAAAGAAAAAGAATTCCTATAAAAAAAAAGTATGTGTTGTAGTTAATTTTTGTTTGTCCACCACTCTCCCCGGCTCAGTCTCGATCAAAATAAGTTGGGGGAAAAGAAGGGGAGATTTTTCACCCAATCGTCACAAACCGAGCGGCCGGCCGTCTGTTGAATTTCCTCTCACCCTTTCGACCTGGTCGATTTTCGTTAGTCGAGCAGCTCTCATAGGGTGTGCCCCTCTTATTCAGCGGCTCGTACTTTTTTTGGTTCTTTCTCGATCTCAATCATCTTGCTTCACCCCAGAGGGAAACAGTGAGTGAGAGAGAGATGTCTTATTTACAGCTTTTTTTCACATGTGAAATATACTCGTTTAAATTGTGACTAATAAAGGTGACAAAGAGCAAAAGTTAAAAAAAAAAAAGGCAATGGAGAAATCCGAACCCTTTTACGGATTTGGATTTAACACTGTATAACTGAAATCTATTTATAAGGCAATTAATTATAATCAACATATCTCTTTGTAATAAAATCGATCACATGGGTATCGCATAACCGTATCAATTGCTAACTTTTGAAATCATTAGAATTTGACATCCCATGAGTCTAACTTCATAGTACCATTTTGTTCCAAGTTGACATGCATCTTAAAGGCATCTCTTAAGATGTGAGGTTCATGCATTGTCTTCTTCTTTGTACAGTAGAATAAGGCTCTGTCATAGTAATCTTGTAATTGATCTCTGTAGTCTGGATGAGCACAGTTGTGGATCAACAATTTGGTTCTCTCTTTTGGTGATAAACCTCTCAAGTCAGCTAAACCATAATCAGTAACAATGACGTCTAAATCATGTTCGGTTTGATCAATATGAGAAGCAAATGGAACAATACATGAAATACCGGTTGGATCCTTCTTTGAAGGTCTAGCAGCTGGGGTGTGCATGATGGATAATTTAGCATTTCTTAAGAAATCAGCAGATCCACCTAAACCATTCAACATTCTTGAACCGTTAACATTTGTGGAATTGGCATGTGCATAAATATCAACTTCAACTGGTGTATTCATGGCGATAACACCTAATCTTCTAATAATTTCTGGAGCGTTAGAAACAACTTGAGATCTCAAACATAATTTCTTGGAGAATAAATCCCAGTTGTCAAACAATGTTTCGAAACCTGCTTGGGATAATCTAATTGAAGTAGCAGTGGCGAAATCCATCTTACCACTTTCAAAGAATGGCAAGAAAGAATCTTGTAAAACTTCAGTCCAAACATTCAACTCTTTGAAATTTGAATCTGCTAAACCTTCAATGATTGCATTGGCAACATTACCAATACCAGATTGTAATGGGTGCAAGTTTTCTGGTAATCTTCCAGCTTTCACTTCTTGTTCGAAGAATTCGACTAAATGACCAGCAATTTGTCTGGACATATCATCAGAAGGACTTGGATCGGGAACTTGATCTCTAGATGTGGATTCGACAACAGCAACAACCTTGGATGGATCAACTGGAATGGATTGTAAACCATTCTTTTGATCAACAGAGGTATAGATGTATGGTTGTCTGAAAGGTGGATTGACTGGCATATCTATGTCATGTAATCCTTCGAATGATGGAGTAGCTGTGTTCAATTCAATAATGACTTTGTCGGAATAACTGATCATTTCTGGAGATCCACCAACTGCTGGACCTGGAATAATGGAACCGTCCTCAGTAATTGCTGTGGCTTCAATGATTGTAAAATCTAAGTTTGGAGAACCCTGCTTTTCTCTAGTATAAAATCCATAGGTCAAATCTTGTGGGAACATAGATAAATGTTTATCGAAGAATTGAGTTCTTCCTTCATTAATTGCTAAGGCAATTGGTTTACCAACTTGATGTGGTGCTCTTCTTAAAATCATATCATTGGCTGCCCATTCGGATTCTTCAGGACCGGCAGAGGCACCGACAAACAAATTGAAACCCAATTTACCTTGAAGGTCATTGGCCTTGACATGGTCGACTAAAGCTTGTGGGACCACTTTTGGAGCACCAACACCAGTGAAACCTGACCAACCTAAGTATTGACCATGTTCGAACAAAGGAATACACTCTTCAGGTGTTCTTAACTTTTTCAAGTAAGGTGCGTATCTAACTCTTTGTTTTAAAAGGGCTGACATCTTTTGATTTTACAAATGGGAACTTTAATTGAAAAAAGCCAAAAGGGAAACAGAAAATATTCAAGATTGAAAAAGTCTCTAAAGGCTTTAAGAGATTGTTGATAAACAATTTTACAAAAATTGGATACAGATGGCCTTTTATATATAAATGAACTTAGTCGAACCGAAAAATCAACTCCGATTGTTGGCTCTATATAGATGGGAAAACGGAAACAAAATAAAGTCTGCAGACGGGAGACGGGGTGTACAGAGCTCCTGGATAAAAAAGGGCCAACCACCGGTAACTACGGAAATACAGGGATAGCTTTTGGTGCGTGAAAAAGTAAACGGCCGGAAACTACACCGTGTAAGTGCACTTCCTCAACAAAAAAACAAAAACTACAGAAAACCGGAAATCACGCACGAGATAAATACAAGGAGGAGAATTGAACCAAACAGAGGGAGGAGAAATAGTTTGTCCTTCTTTAACAGCGTTGATGGATTATGGCGTACCGTAATTACAGTGGTTTGTTGACACAGCCTTTAAATAAGGCAGCAACTCCCAATAACTTCTTAGATGATGGAGCACACACAATTAGATTCAAAGAACTTAGTTTCCGTAACATTCAATCCAAATAATGTACCTGGTATGCCTTTTTTTCACACATATTGTTTGTTATGGTAAGACGGAAAGCGTGGAAAATTTAATTTAGAGATAGATCCTTTTGGGGTCATGAATATGCTATTAGACACAAGTTTACCTATAGTCGCGCCCCACCATGGATTCTGACAACCAATAAGAAGCCTTAGTTTCGCAACCACGGAGGCGATCTGGGTGTCAATTGAGTTTCGCACCCCATTTTGGATCCTTAAATGACCCCACTTACCCCGCTACGAGCTTCCTTACGTCCCTCCACCCCTAATCTAAGGGTGAAAAGACGTTGATAAGGAAATGATTAGAATCCCTCGGAGATTTGCATGAGAAAATAAATTAAAGAGATTTAATACTTAAAATTAAGGATAAAAGAGAAAGAAAAGCGAAGCTTAATAGTAGATTCCAAAAGCTCAATAAAGATCGAGGAGTTTGAAATGCGGGTTGAATCAAAATAATCACAGGTGCATATCATTGAACTTCTTGGACTAAAGGATGGAAGTTGAAACCCACTTTGTTGTTACATTAGCCACTCCAAAGATTTGAAATTAATCATTATGCCGACTGCCGTAAAATATCCGTAAAAAATAACTTCAAAGTGGTTACCGGAGTTTCTAGGAAAAGGTGCACTTCTCGAAAGGATGCTCTTAGATTTCGAAATAATTCAAAAGAAACCTAGATCCGATCATCCTTCAAACCGGGAACAAGATGTTCAAAACCGTTGTAGCGTGTTCTTTCTTTCCGTGACTCAAACCGACTTATCATTCTGATCCAGTTCATTAGAATCTTCATTGAATGTGAAAAGATAGAAAACAATGAAGCTATGCTTCCTTTCATCCTTCCCAGTTCGCACCCTTATTGCTAGATCCTCTTTCCCCGGCCACCCCCACACAATTTTAAACCTTTGGCTTCTTTGTATTCCATCGGTACCGAGCCGTTACCCGCAAACCCGCTCACAGTATGGGGAAAGACGTTAAGGATGTGAGTATTTTGAAGTCTTGATTGAATTCTGGGTATATAAAAATTCAATATCCCGCATTGGAGATCCTTATAATTCAATCAGTTGAACATTTTCAGCTTTTTTTTCCGTTTAGTTAAGCAGCGAGCGGTTCATCAAAGGAGAGTATCTCTGGGGCGAGTCGTAACGATCCAGGCAGCTCTGAAAGCCATTTAAAAGAGATATACACTAACTATGTCCTTTTATTGCATCCAATTGGACATTTGATCGCCAAGTAAGATTTGTACGTATCCGAGGTTTATGGCATTTGTATACCTTCAAACTCTTGAACTTTTGATGACAAACAAAGTGGACTCGTGAGACTCAATCATGAAAAATATGTGACACCTGATTCACCTGTAAATGACAAGATCGAACTCTGCTAGGGTGACAAGAGATTAAAGATCGAAATATCTGTGAGCGATGAGATAGAAGAAGCTTTCTTTTATATTGTGACTCTTCAAATACAGGGCAGTGAAAAATGAAACAATTTTTGTCTAGTAATCTGAGGGATAGACTCACAATATTCTCAGCTTTTAAGGATTTGACACCAGACTCCAGACTTTCTTGTTTTGACAAAAGTTGATTCACATTAAGGTAAGATGTACACTGGATTGAAGAGAAGGAGGAAGCCAGACCTTGTGTAGCTTCATGTTATGTGAACTATATAGAAGACTATCTCATCTCAAAATTTGAAGAAAACTAGATTAACCAAACTCATCTCTTGAATTTATAAGAATTCACAATTTCCATGAAGAGGGGTCAACAAAATCTTCCGCTACTCCGAAGATATAACAGCCTTTTATATGAATAGATACGAGTGTTCGGGTTGTGATTACTCCTCGCCGAAGATCTAGAGCTCAACAAACATAGAAAAAAGTGATCTATGGCGATGATAAAATATGGGTAAGATACACCAGAAATGGGCATGTAGACAAAAATATACGTATCAGTTATTCCAGCAGTACATTCATTACCTGGGAAAAGTTCTTTCATATTACATTTAAGAGGGAATCACCATATTACAAAAATAAAATTGTGAATAGGTCGAAGGCTCGTCGGCTGTAAATTCTATTAACTATGACGGAGTTTCCTATGCGCTTAGGCTATGATTTCTATAACTGTTCTCCTGGTCCAATTACAAGTTGTGGAACCACTGGGACTACTTCTAAATTTGAGTCAATCTGCATTTGGAGATAAGTTCGGAAGTAAGACCGTTTCATTTTTTCCATAGGGAGATAATTACTTTTCAAGACATCAGCTCAAAGAAAGTTCTGTAGGTTTAGCAAAGAAAAACATTCAAGAACAATCAAATTAATGTAAGCGCGTATAATTACGTCAAAATCCGAGATTGACGTAGAGTGATAAATAGAAACATCAAACAACTATCCGTAATAATCACACGGTATAGAAGACTCAATTCCAGCACTACCTCCCACTTAATTCTTGGCCCACCAGTAAATCGAAGGAGGGTCTTTTAAATTATTCTGGGGAAGACAATAGACTTGAACAATAACGGAGCATGGAGAAATAGGGACCTTTACTCCATTAGGAAAGAGATCTTCAATCCCACCTGATTGTTATTTCTCCCGCTGACCTATAGATACCCAATAATCAACGACTTTTAGCCTGTACAATCATTTATCTGCCCCTCTATGGGGAAGAGGGGCAACACCTTTTAGAGCCACAAGCTTAACTCATGCATACTGTTTTCATCTTTACGTGTTTTGAGAATTTGTCTACGGTCACGATTATAATTAAGTAGTAACCATAATCCAAAATTGATATGCAGTTGTAATTGTTCTTTGGTACTCTAATAATTACTCCAGAATTTTTCCTATAAAGGTACGAGTTCCTGCTCTCCTTTGGAAGATAATTATTGACTACTTGAATTGGTAGCAACAAATTATATTTTATGTTAGAACAAAATGAGTTTCTCATCATCAGCTTCTAAATCCAAAACTGCCAATGACTACAACGTTAATACTGAAGTTCATATTCAGGATGCTTACTGGTCTTTGAGTGGTTATCACAATACTTTTGGCCTCAAAGGTAGACGTCTTAGACATGCGACAACATTATGTTGTGTTATGGCTTTTGCATTGTTTGGTTATGATCAAGGGGTTATGTCAGGTATTTTAACAGCAGAACAATTTATTGCTGTTTTCCCAATGTTGGGTGGTGATTCTCAACATACTACTGTTCTTCAAGGAATTGTGACTTCATGTTATGAGATTGGTTGTTTCTTTGGTGCTTTGTTCGTCCTATTCAGAGGTGAAAAAATTGGCAGAAGATACTTAGTTATCTTAGGTTGTTCAGTGCTAATTGTTGGAGCATTGGTCTCTATTTTCCCATTTAGAGGTCATTGGGCATTAGGTCACTTTATCGTTGCAAGAACAGTTACCGGAGTTGGTAATGGTATCAATACAGCAACCATTCCAGTTTGGCAATCTGAATTGGCAAAAGCACAAAACAGAGGTCGTTTAGTTCATCTTGAAGTTTGTATTGTCACTCTTGGTACTTGTATCGCTTACTGGATTGACTTTGGTTTGTCATATTCTTCAAGTTCAGCAGCTTGGAGATTCCCATTATCTCTCCAAATACTATTTGCCTCTATATCAATGATTGGAATGATTGGTCTACCAGAGTCACCAAGATGGTTGATTGCTCAAGGAAGAATGGCAGAAGCCAAGTATGTTTTGGGTAAATTAGATGATCTACCACCTGATGATGACCAAATTATTGCCGAAACAACTTTGATTGCAGATTCAATCAACAGATATGATAATACTCAGCTTTCATGGGGTGAGATTATGAAGAAGAGTAAACATCAACACTTCCAAAGAATGATGATGGGTGCTTCAACTCAATTTTTTCAACAATGGACAGGTTGTAATGCAGCAATTTACTACTCTACTGTGCTATTCCAGAATTCAATTGGTTTAAGTAGAAGACTATCCTTAATTTTAGGATGTGTCTACGCAACCATTTATGCATGTTCTGGTATTCCTTCTTTCTTCTTGATTGATAAATTAGGTAGAAGAAGACTTTTCATGGCAGGTGCTCTATTACAAGGTATAAGTTTCACAATTGCATTTGGTTGTTTGGTTCATCAGACTAAGCAGACAGCAAAAGGTGCAGTCTTTGGTCTATTCATGTTTATTGCTTCCTTTGGTGTTGGTATCTTATCACTACCTTGGGTCTATCCACCAGAGATCAATTCATTAAGAACAAGAACAGTTGCAGCTTCCGTTTCCACATGTACCAATTGGATTACAAACTTTGCCGTTGTCATGATCACTCCCGTTTTCATTAACAAATCCAGTTGGGGTTGTTACTTGTTCTTCGCAATAATGAACTATCTGTATATTCCAGTCATCTACTTCTGGTATCCAGAAACTGCAGGTAGATCATTGGAAGAGATAGATATTATCTTTGCTAAATCTTTCATGGAAAACAGACCTGCTTGGAAGGTGGCTGCTGAAATGCCAAAATTGAGTGGATCCGAAGTTGAAGAAGAGGGGGTTAAACTTGGCTTATTTGATAATGCGGACTTTAAGCCATCAGTTGAATTCGATGAGGGTTCATTGACAAGAAGGGGAGGCTCTTTAATTGACAGAGAAAAAAGCTCTGACGCTTAGTCTTACAGATTTTTAAGAATATTTATCCTTTTTCTATTATTTCTTTGCTATTATGAAAAAGTTTAAAAAAAATATCCAATGAACAGTTTGTCTACTGCATCTGGAAATAAATTATATACTGCGAGGTCGTAAAAATTCGTAATGTATCAAATGAACGCAATAAGTGCTATGATTTGTGGAAAAGAATGGAGAAGGATTGATCTATCTCTTTTGGATGCTCTGAAGGTATCTGGTATCATTTAAACAGTCTTCAACATATCCCACTTCGATGAAACAGTGCTTGTTATTTTTTCCTTTTGCATTGAAAATAGAATCCAGGCGACTCTTGATTTTTTTGGCCTCAGTGCGATCCTTGTCAGTAACTTCAACGTCGTAATAACCGGTTCTCATGATAAAAAGTCTTAAATGTCTCATGTTATATTTTAAATCATCACTAACCAAAAATGCTTTATCTAGTTCATCATGATTGGTTAATCTCCATCCAACCAATTCCAAACTTTCCAAATTCGTGAGAATTGATCTATCCTCAATCTCTTTGGTGGATTTGTTCTGATCTTTGAACTTCCTTCTTAGGTTGAGCCAGTTGAGCCATGGATAATGATAGTTAAACTTGTTATTTTCGTAATCTCTCGAAAGGATCACTATAGAGATATTCTTCAAACTTGAATAGAATCTGATTTGAAACAAGAATTGGTCATCAAGGTCGTTATTGATCAATAATTTGAATCTTTCACCAGCAACAAACGAAGATGAGTCATCAGTGTAGAATAGAGAAAGTGAAGATGGAGATGTGAATTCTGCTCCCTGCGATGTATTTATTAAAGGATTAGGAGATGGATATATAGGACCAAATATCTCACTTAAAGTTGAAGGGTATTCCCATTTGCAGTTCACCAACTTCACTTCATCCAAATTCACTAGCCTCCCATCTTTAGATCTAATATCCATATCAGAGAAGTCAGGTTTTATCTTGGGATAGAAGTATTGATCTTTTGATAGTAAAAATCCATTCAAACATAGCTTATGAACGTTATGGAATCTTTGTAATTGAGTAAGCTCGAATAGAGATTCGTCATTAGCTTCACGACAATGGCTGACTAGTTTCAAATCTTTAATCTTGTCAGAAAGATCGATATCAAATTTATCTTGGTATTTCAGACATCTTGCAGAAGACATCAATTCAATTGTTAAACTGCTCAAAGAAGGGCAGAATTCTAAAATACTCTTGAGTGAGATATTCCATTCACCAAAGTTGGTTGTCTTAGTATTCTTCAAATTACTATAAACTCTGATGGATTTCACCATATCTTTGGACTTGAAGCTTTCACAGAACGGTTGAAATGTGGACCAAGTGAGTTTAACATGTGAAAACACAAATGGATAAAATTGGGAACGATGATGAGATGATAATTGTGAAAGATTGAGTATATCCATTCTTGTTAACTTGCCTTGATCAATAAGCTTCTCTAATAGCTCACACGGTAGACTGGATATAAGGGCAGGATACTTCGTTGGGTCATTTTTAATCCTCTCATTGTCCTTTAATGAGAGCTTTCGTCTCTTAAGTTTTGTAGCTTCTTCAAAATCGTGTTCATCGGAAATATCGAACAGCATGGTTTAGACTAAATTAAAAACAAAGCGGGAAAAAAGCAATCTTGATATAAGCCAGACTCCAGCTAGAACTATTCTCCAACTGAAAGCTTATCAAAATAAGTGATATTAGTAGTTGATATCTATTCTCTTCCTTACCTTTTCTACCCTTCACTTTCTTTTTTTCCCCCACAAGTATCAATGTTGAATGTTTTCCTTATTTATTGTTCTAACCCATCTGAGTCACAAGCTGAAGAAATGCCGCAGCTTATATAATGATTATGTAATACAATAATTTGGGATAAAGATAGATCTTTAGAATATGTTATAATAGGATAAGAATATATAAAACTTACATAAATAATTTAGTAGGATATGATATCGCCATCAAGCTCTTCTTCATCGAAATCATCGAATTCCATTTCAACTTCATGACTTCTTGCATCATATTGATCCCACTTTTTCTTCAACTTCTTCAATGTAAAAATAGCACTGGCAGTTCCTAGATGCACCAAATTTTCAAAGAATTTAACAACTAATTTTCTATCCTCTTCATAAATACAATTCACTCCGGTATAATACATAGCTAATTGAACCATCATTGGAGCAGGATGGTCAATTAATTTATCAGACTTTAAAAATGTCATCAATTCTAAAATTCTAGCCACCAATTCTTGCACCATTGAATGTTTTTTAGGGAAATGGCAAATCAAAGATGTAATAATAAGATGTGATGCAAGAACGTATGATTGATGTGAAATATCATACCAAGAAATATATTCCACTGTGCCATCTAAAAGCTCTATTTTCTCAATTGCATCAGCAGGCAGTGATTCAAATTGAGCTGGTACAATTAGATCATTATCAGGATGCAGAAAATGATCCTTAGGAACCCTACCTGTTTTGCTTACTATCTCAAAAGTGGCAGCTTCACGAATCTCTGCAATTAAATTGAAGACTTCAAACACTGAGATAGCAGGGGTATCATTACTGTATGGATTTGCAGTTCCCGATGTAGCTCTCTTAAGATCTTTTTTATACTTCCAAAATCTTCTCACGTAAACTGTCAATCTTTGTAATGATACTGCCAAGGTGTTGGTAAATCCATATACCAGATTAAATCCATCTCTTCTACATAAATTCAGCTTTTCCAAGTATGGCTGCAATTTTGGCAAATCTAATAAAGCACTTTCAACTTCTTCTTCACTCTGTAAAGTACCGCCTAGTGGAGCAGATAACCCTGCCAACATCTCAATAGACATATACCAAACTTTACAAAATGCAACAACGTATGAAGATTTATATGACTTTCTCCTGGATGGTTTTTCATTAAATGGTGCATAAGTTGCTAGTAGGTCTTTGGCACCCCTTAAATGTGGTCTCCACTTTTGAACCTGGGAAACTGCAGTATATGATGTTAATAATAATACTGTAAGAAGCATGGGTTCAATATTGTTTTTAATTTTCGTTTTATCAGATAAGATAAAAGATAATAATTGCAAGCAAGTGGACAAGTAAGAACAATAACTTGTCTCATCTTTTACATCCTTTGTCTCCCTATGAGCTTGAAGTGCACCACAAGCCAAAATAGCAGCTAATAAGTAATTATTGCCCATTGCATGTGCAAGAAGAATTGCTCTAGCAGTGTTAGATTCAGGTTGTCTCTGCAGTGGAGTGATAACCATAGAATAATCATGGTAGAAAAATTCAAGATACCTTCTATGATCAGAAGGCAATTGAAATGCATCAAGTGGAACAGGGCGTGTAAGGTATTCAGGAACTTCCTCTTCCTTGCCCTCAGACAGCTCGGATGAACGAATCGTGATTGGAGCTTCATAAGAATCTTGCATCTTTATTTGATGATTAGTATCCGCTGATGGTGCACTATCGTCTTGATGTTCTTGGTCCTCTAGTTGAAACTCTTTTTGTTCAAACATTTGAAATAGAGGAGAGAACGACTCAGTAGCTGATGCTCCTCGAACTTCATCAATCTTGCTCTCCAATAATTCATTCAAATTCATCACCAAGAGATCTAAGGGTGCCATTGGGTCCATACCACTAAGTTCAATGGACTGTAGTGCTATATCATGAATATCTACACCATTCGAAGATCTGGTATCAGAAATTGAAGAATTCGAAGGAGGAGTAACTTTGCTTTGAGAATTTTCAATTGTAGTTTCAGGTGAAGATCTATCGTTGGAAAGTCCTGAAGCAATAACAATTGAGCTTCCATTTAATGGGTTATTATTGACGGAATCCCTCTGGAAGGTATTAACATTCCCATCTGATGCATCCATCTTTGGTGCATTTATTAACGATGGTACAGATGAACTAAATGGATTTCTCAGATGAACAGTCGGAGAAGATCTGATTGATGTTGGTCCGGCAAAATAAGCATGTGGGTTTGGAATAGATGGAATAGGAAATTTAGCAGCCATAAACTGCTGAGACAGAGGATGTTGACTTGCAAACTGGCCTTGGGGCCCTGCCGGTGAACCAGGCAACTGTGAAGACTGGTCACTGACATTGTTATAAGCCATTCGAATAGGTGGTAAGGGAGGTAAATTCGGTAGAAAAGATGACCGAGAATTTGTCAGAGGTAAAACGGCCGGTGGAGATCCCTCACTAGCTGGTGTACTAGGTTTTGACATTGTTGACGGACTTTGAGGAGTTCCAAAATACTTCAGTGAATTGAGGATTGCATTAGAAGGAAATTTTATTCCTTGTTCGTTATGAGAAGAATCAATACCAATTGCTCTCGATTGATGATGTTGAGGTATTTGAATCATTGAAATTGGTTGAGAAGTTCCAGCATCGAGTATTGGCGGTTGTAAGTGAGAGTAGAACGAGGGAATTCCTTGAGGAGTTTCTCCTGGTAAATTCTCTTGGTCATTTTGATGAATGTTTTCTTTACTTGGCTTTCTTGCTTTTGGAGGTAGATAGACACATAGCTTATCTAACCTCTTACAATGCCAACAAATTGGTTTTGCTTCATCACACTGTAATTCAAGATAAATATATGTTAGTTGAATTTTAAATATTTGAATATTTGAAAAAAATTGATGAACGCTTACCTTTATTTTTCTCCTTTTGCACTCGTTACATCCTTGCTTTGAGTATTTTCTTCTTTTAAAAGGTTTAGAGTTTGAATCAGAGTTTTTCTCGGTCTTTATAGGCCCCGATGGGATCTGTGGAACTTTACGAATATTCCCTCGAACCGAACTCATATTGTTAGGTCACGATACCAAATCTGAAGACTGGTTCTCATTCACAGTCGTGAGAACCCTGACTATTGACAACAAAAAGAGTCAACAAAGGTGGTGCTTATTGATCTCGATATTTTCAACTGCCAAGTGTAGAACTGTTGAACAATAAAAAAGTAGTAACAATTAACAAAAAAAAGCCTGCCCTTGTTTATCTAAATAAACAAAGATAAGCGGAGTGGTAGATTTGTTTGAATGTAGAGTTGGTTATTATGGATTAACAGTGTGGTGCACCACCTCCAAGATGGATTGCGGATCTTTGGCGCTCGGGAGATTGATTAGAATATGACGTAAGCTTTGAAATGATATCGTTTTTCATCGCAACAATTACCAAATTGGGATACAGTAGGATTTATTCATATGAAAATTTCTGTATTACTTATACTTATATTCACTTATATAGAAACAAGCTAGCAAAAAAAGAGGAGGTAAGTGTATACCTTGCCCATCATAGCTTTGACTCAATCTTGTTGAGCAAGAATATCACTCTTTCAGCAGCTCCCCATGACATTTCCATTCCACTTCCCCCAAAGCCATAACAATCAATGACTGTGACTCCTTTGACGTTGTATTTTGCGATTTTTGGACCTCCTTTTCTTGCAGGTCTGAAACCAACATTCACTCTCAATATTTCAAACTCACCATTGATCATCAATTCAGGGAATCTTTCTCTACCCATTGCCAATAATTTTTGCGTATCTTGCTTGTTTCTTCTGGCGTCCTTGGAATTTATTTGTTTCGTTCCTCCCAGAATAATCCCACCATCTAAAGGTCTTGGAATCACAAAGGACCATGAACCATCAGCAAGCTGATAAGTCACCGACTTATTTCTATACACACAGTCAATTGGTGCCCTAACCAATAGGGTTTGACCCCTAATTGGATAACATTCAGGGTCATTGCCACCGTTGAACTGCAAACCCATACCTGAACAGTTGATTATGGCATGGTCAGGAAACGTTCTTGAAACCTGTCTTAAGGATCTAACCTTCTCTTTTCTAAATTTGACCCCATATTTCAACCTAAGTTGATTCTCCAAGAACTGAACATAAACAGGAGAATTCATACACCACGTCAAATAACTTGCTCCAAACTTGACCCCTTTTGGAAGTCTAGAAAGTACCTTAAAGTCTTCAAGTTCCTCCGTATAGCCAGGGAGTAAATTTTCATACATCTTATCAGTCTTTTCGATATAATCAATACCTTCCATAAACTTAATCGAACTCTCTGGATGATCAACTGCTAACTTTTTAAAGGCATGGTATGTCTTTCTTGCTAACTTGCTATCATTTAGTTCAGCTTTACTCTTGGACGGAAAAGGTCTAAAATGGGCTCCACTCTTAGACGAAGTGTATTCCGGTTTCAAAAGTCCTGTTGAAGGAAAGTCTTGTGCAATAATCTTAACCTGATCCGCCTTGTATCCCAATTCACTAACCAATTGGTATGCGCAGGTTAAACCAATAACACCAGCACCAACTATAACCACTTTTTCACTCATATTTCACTGATAAGTTTCTTACAAAATACAAACATTAACTCACCCAAAAAGAAAAATAAATTGACTCTCCAGTCCCCTTTTATTACTTGATTGCTCATCGATTATCGTGTTATATCTTTAATTTCCCGCAATAAAAATGAGCCTCTGGCGCTCGTGATTCCCAAATAGGAAACTGGGAGAGCTTCCAAAAATGTTATATAATCCATGTGTCATCGAGCTGAGGTAATCACTTGTGGCTGAAAGTTTGGTCTTTTGTTGTTGTTTACCTTTCGCCCGATTTGGAAATATACTAGGATAGTAGTAGATGAATACCATATTGCAAACAAAGGTAAACATTAGTTAGTTCATTTCAGTATCAAGTTCCTAATTTCAAATTGAATAGCCTGAATATACGCTAAAAGCTAGCTTACTTGAATTTTCTTCCTATTGATTGGTATCTTTCGTCATTACCTGAAGATTCAAAGCTATGTCAAATAACGACCATGAACTTTCTGACGGTCATGGAAGTCATCAAAATCCGTTAAAGCATCAACGAGAGAAAGATGGTGATACCTTCAAAGCTGCTAATCGCTCTGTTGATGACCTGCTCAATGAAATTGATGCTCACTCAAAGTCCTTGTCTATCGATCTAAAGTTACCGACATCAACTTCAACTAACAATCTGGATCAACAAGCAAGGAGAGTTGTTAGTGCGGATGACGATGTTGACCAAAGTGGTTTTTTCGATACAACTTTGATTAAGTCTGATAGTTTAATTTTTAACAGGAACAAATCCAGTTTAAGTGGACCAAGAAGTCTTCAAACATCACCAAAAAAGCAAGTCACTGTTGAACTTTCTCCTCCAAAAGTTATCGAATACGAGATATTTAGTGATAATGAGTATTCAGATGGATTAGCTGATAATGAAGAAACTGACTCCTCGGCCATAAACTGGGACACTGTTCCAATGGAATTCAACACTGAAACTATAGTAGGTAGACCACTTCCAAGTATAGTACAATCAGAATCAAATTACTCAATCAAATCAATGCCAAATCTAGCTACTCATTCAGAAGATTTGTTGGCATCTCCTAAAAGATACGACGATAATAATTTCTCCGACGACTCAGAACAGACAATTGCGCTATCACCTGTTTCATATTCAAGACAGTATACCAAATTCAATAATGATTCCAAGAAACTAACCGAGCTGGGGGAATCGAGACTCTTATCAATTCCAGATCTCGCACTTTTCAACAACCAAGTTGGTGAATCCAAAATTGATAGCAACAGCGAAGGATCAGATATCAGAAACACTGCTACTAATAGTCTTATGTTAAGCAGGAACGATTCAGTCAAATCAACTTTGAGTATCTCATTTGCTGATAGAGAACTGAGAACTATACCTGTTCATGAAAAGATTGAAGCTCTTGGAACAATGAAGGAGGAAAAGGACGAGCAAGGTACCATTGAGGAAACTACAGTTCTTCCAAAATCTGCCTCCTCAACCGGTCATATCAGAACTCCATCCCTCAGTGATACAGTGGGATCGTTTATCAAATCTGTGACTTCAAACATTAAGCACTCCATCTCGGGTCATGATATATCCGTTGATGGAGCAACCTTGAAACCTCCCTCAAATGGTAGACAATTCTCAACTCAGAGTAATGCAACAATGGATTCAGACTTTGTCTCTGCAGATGAAGGTTACTCTACAGATCATGATGAGAATTTTGGAATACAAGGGACAAAGATCGTTACTGGTGATGATAGCAACAGCACAATAGATCATGCAGATGATACAATCCTTAGTAATATAGATGATAAAGATGCGTCCATTGCTCTGGATAAGATTATTTTTGGTGTGGAGAATCAAGGGCCTATTAATAATGAAAGTTCAAACCCAGATACTTCAATGGATTCTACCTCTAGTCAAAACGCTGAAAAGTTCGTTCTTGATCTGCCACCATTTGATGATGACCCATATGGACTTGGAAACAACGATGGAATATTCTCTGTAAGTTCCAGTCGTGCCACCAGCGATAGCTCAAAACGAATCATAAGCTCAGAAAGCTCTCCAAAGACAGAGATCTTGGCAATCTGGTCCACTCAAGAAGAATACAAAGTCCATAGACCAACGCAATCATTCCAAAGTATCTGTGATCCAACTTCCAAGACTGTGGTTAGACCAGGACGTCCAAAATCTATTCATATTGTTTCTCCACTTGGATCACATTCAAATTCCCTTGAATTCAATCCTTCTCTTTATGTTCCAAGAACTTCATCTATATCTCCACGTGAGTCCCATTATACATTTGCTGATCAAAGATCCCCTATAAACCATTCATTTGCTAGTGTTGGAAAACCATCGATCGCGGAAATGACTTTCAATAATCCAATGAATGATTCTACTACAGTTGATGAAGCTCATACCTCAACATCTACTGGCTTGAGTATGAATTTCTTAGATCAAATCACTGACAACCGTGTCTCTTCAGTTGTTCGCCATCATGAAGTTAATAGAACAATTGAAGAAGAGCATGACAGTGAGAATTCCATTCTTGTTGATCATTCGTTGTATAAAACCAATATTTTGAACGATGTTGAAGAAGGAGACGATTCATTCCTGAAGGAAGTTGAGAAATGGGAAAATGATGATGTCTTGGAGGAGAAAGAAAAAGCTCCTGAAAAGAAAATAGTGGCAGATAGCTCAACGTTCAATCTTTGGAGAAGGGGTACACTTTCAGACAAGAAAAGAGTGCCATCAAGGGTTGAGAATGAAAGCATTCTATTACCAGCTATATCTGTGGATGAAATGGAAAAATTCATGATTCATAAGAGAATGGCAAGTGATGAATTCCAAATCAAAAAGGCGAATAATATAGTTGTCTTGGAGCCAGATTCCTCACATATGCATGAAGCTCAGCAGGGCCTAATGATCATGCCAACCAATGATGGTACAAGTGCCCATGAGAATCACGGTACATCAAGCATCTCAGATGTGGCAGAAGGTCTAAATATCTCGGATAGGAAAAGCTTTAAGAGCTTTGACATTGGAAGGGCCACCAAAGAAGAAATATTCGAAGACAATAATCTATTGAAGGTTCCCTCCAGCACTTCAAGATATGGAGATTTGGTCCCTAATGAAAGAAGGGAGGTCATAGACAATAGCTATTCTAGGAAAGTCACACCACTTGGAGCTGTTGATGCAAATAGGATCAATTCACTATACAAGCAAGAATATTCTCCTAAGAATATTACTATGGAAGACCAAAAGGCACCAGAATTGGCCAAGGATCGTGGTAGATTCTTTTTAAGATTGATGGCTTTGAAAAACTTGCAATTACCAGAGATCAACCAAAGAGAAGCTAAGTTCAAGATTGTCTTGGATAATGGTTTACATTGTTTAACCACCGATTACTTCAATATCAATTCTGCTTTCATGATTCCAATCGACAAAGAATTTGAGCTTCTTGTTGATGGCGAACTTGATATCATTATGACCTTAAAGATGAAGTATGAGAAACCAAGGGATCGATTAGTGGAAGTTGTCGAAAGAAGAAAAGTTAAATCGAAGAGCTTGGTTGCAAGGTGCTTTGGAGTGAAGGATGTTTTACATACCACAAAATATGTTACCAAACCAGCTAAGCATGATTCATTGTCTGATATCATTGCAAATGATGGATCATTTGCCAAATTCCAGATCAAATTTTCAGATTACAAAGATCTAGTGATGGGTAAACCGGAGATTAGAACAGTTGAAGGTTTTAATGAGTGGAAGACTTACAAAGATATAACCACTAACAAATATCTTGAAGCAAGACCATATAGAATAGCTTTGATGGATTTGAATATGCTTTACGTTCCACAGACATCAGAATATGAGAATTTACCTGTTAGTATAAAAAATGCCTTGACTCAAGTGAATCAGTATAAGCAAGTATTGAATGTCCATAATGAAGGTTACCTTTATCAAGAAGGTGGGGATGTTGATGTTTGGACAAGAAGATATTTTAAACTCGATGGGTATGATCTTGTGGCATATAATGAAGCAACGATGAAGATCAAAGCTAAGATAAATTTGAAAAGAGTTGTTGAAGTGATCTATCCAGGGAAAAAAGAGGAGGAAGAAGATATAATTGATGATAGTAATCTAGAAAACCAAGTGAATGAAATCAAGCAATTCAATGCTCCGAGAATGTTAGGAAAATCGAGATCTTCAAATGGAAATTCTAGGCTTTTCAGTGAGACCTTAATTTTAGGTGACGGATTTAAATTAAGATTCTCAAATGGGGAAAGTGTTGATTTTGGATGTGATAGCAGGATGGAGAAAAATAAATGGATTGAAATCTTGGAGGATGTTGTTTTGAAAAATACTTTTAGAAGACAACCTTGGGTCAAATTAATGACCGATAAAATCAATGTTTAAAATAAGAAAACTGCTCTCGATAGAAGTTGTTCGTAATATGTTTAGTTTGTATGCTTTTAATGTATTTTCATGCTTTTTGCTAATCAAACGTAGACTATCAGCTCCATTTAAGTCTAGAAAGCATTGGGGTTTGCTGTGTGTAATATGATTGTTTATCATATCCCTTCTTCATTCGTACGATGTCATAATCTCCCGGCAAACCTGAGGTGTTGTAAAAGAGCGCAGGTGAACCCTCGGTTGTTCGATCGCTAGCCGCGTTAATCCGGAAAGATAATCAATCTCAAGCGCGTAGATACAGCAATCAACTTTGTTGATATGAGAGGTTGAGAGACATTGAATTTCTATGTATTTGTCATTATGACATCAATCATGTCGGCTATATCGTATGATTAAATAGGTTTTGAATGATCTCTCTATCTGCCCTCTTAAAATTGCTAAATTTAAACGGTTTTTTGTTCTTTTCAAAAATGAGCAAAGTTTAATCTGGTGAACTTCCTAATTTGGGTAGAAACGGCCACCCCGGTAACCATCATCCCTCTTGCCTAATTAGGCAATGATAAGACCGTACTAAGAGATCCGAAAAGCCGTTTTAAGAACAATTTGCGCTTTCTGAACAATATCGGATTACCTTTAATCTCCTATTATGGAATACAAAATTCGAATGCATCAGTTATCATTTAGTATAAAAGTCACATATTTAACTGATGCAAAAGCTGCTTATTGATTTGACTCTTGCCAGTTTTTAATTTCCATAATAGAATACTGTTTGTCCGCAAAAAAAATACAGAAATTACAATTGGTTTTTATTCAATTACTATAACAAAGAAAATATGCCTTCGTCCACTGGATTAAAAATTACACCTTTAGAAGGCCAAGCATTCGGGGCTAGGATCGAATTACCACAATATACAAATGATCCATCTCAATTGAACGAAGAAGACTTTGCCCAATTGAAATCCGCCTTATTAAGTTATTCGGTTCTTGTTATTCCAGAGCAAGAAAATTTAACACCAGAATCACAACATAGTTTAACAATTAGATTTGATCCAACCACCGGTTCAAACTATGGTCATGATGAAAAGCTTTTCCACTCCTCAAAGTCAATTTTGGCAAAGGATGGTAAAAGTGTCCCAAGAAGACCAGAAGTTATGATGGTTGGTAATGGTGATTTTGAGGCAGGTCATGAAGGTATGAATGCTTTCACTTTAGAACATCCAACCCATTTCTCATTCCATAAAAAAATCTTATCAGATGAAGAAGTTGCTGAAGGAAAGACAAGATTTTACAGATGGCATATAGATGCTGCCTTATATGAACTAGCACCACCTGTTGTTACCACATTATTAGGTTTAATCGTTCCATCAACAGAAGAAAAACAAACAATCGTTTATGAGGATTCAAATGAAACAAAAGAGGTTGTCAAAGGTGCAACTGCTTTTGCATCTGGTAAAATCGCATTTGACTTATTAAGTGATGAAGATAAGGAATTTGCATTAAATACAACAGTTGTTTATGCTCCTCATCCATATATCTATATCAACAATTGTAAAGCAACTTCAGATGGTTTAACGATTGAATCTGAAATTCCACCAAAGGAAACCCCATTTAACGATTTACCAACTTGGGAAGAATCAAAAATCAAGAGATTGCCATTAGTTTGGTTAAACCAAGAAACTAAAAATCCTCATTTACAAGTTCATGGATGTTGTGTTTATCAATTAGTTAATTCAAAAACAGGTGAAGTTGTTGCTGAATTAGAAGAAGCAAGAAAAATCGTTCATAGATTAATGAGACCTGCAATTTCTCCACAAAACATCTATTGTCACGGTTGGAAAAGAGGTGATCTATGTATCTTCCATAATAGAGGTGTTATTCATTCTGTTACTGGTGAGTTTGCTCATGATGAAAAAAGATTAATGCATCAATGTAATGTTGCTAGTGGTTTGGATCCAGTTCCATACGAAGTTTGAGAAACTTATATCTTTCAATTCACATCATCCAGCATTCGTTCGTTCGTTCATTTATTCATTCATTCATTCATATATCCAGCATAATCTTAGACTGCTGTAGATTGTCTTATTATCTCTTTTCAAAGGTCATATCTTTTCTCACTTATTTATGTAGTTTTATCGTAGCTCAGCTATGCTTAGCTTTTGCTCTCATTTTTGTTTTTTCTTTTTTTTAGTTTGTCAATAACGATCATATAATTGATATCCATCAATCTTCGTAAACATAATTCTTACAAGAGGGTAAAAAATCGTTTTTAATTTTTATAAATAATATACACGATACCTATTTTGATCTTTTGTTAACCTTTCGGGAAGAATCACGCTCTCTGTATGCCGTCGAAGCTGCTGGTTTACTCTTACCCAACTCTAATTCTTTATCGGCCTGATCCCTTTGATCTCTAACTGATGGTACACTAGGTAATGAATTAGCAGGTGCATTGCTTCTGTTCTGATGGCTAACAGCCACTTGAGGAGGTTCTGGAGTCAAGGAGTTTGAAGGAGGGCGTGACGGTAGCTTAGGTATACTGGGTAGACTCAAAGAAGCACCGGGTTGTGATGGAGGAGGTGGGGGTGGTGGCGGTTGGGAATTTGTCTCATTTGGATTGAATAGACCGTTGTTATTAATATTATTGTTGTTGTTGTTGTTGTTGTTCATCATATTATTTTGATTCTTGTTATTCATCTGTGGTGGGAACATGTTTGGCATATTTGGCATATTTGGCATATTTGGCATATTTGGCATATTTGGCATGTTTGGCATGTTTGGCATACCAGGAACTTGCATGAATGGAGGCATACCCATTGGATTCATCATGAATGGAGGAGGCATACTCATCGGTTGTTGAGAGACGCCCGGTGGATTCATGCCAGGAGGACCACCACCAGCCATCATGGCAGCCAAAGTTGGAGGGATCGAACCAGAAACAATAAGATCCGTTATGACTTTAGTTGGATTGAATTCGGCACGAAGTTTATCTTGTTTTGTAACATAAGCCAACCATGATAACTCATCAAATCCAAAATTGAAATAATCTGAAAGGTCAGCACCTGGTAATCTCCAAGGCTTATTCTTCAATTCTTCAAAAGTCAATTGAGTAATGGGTATACCTTCATATTCACCTATTTTTGTTATATCTATAGTACCATTTGCTTCTGTCAATATTGGAACGGTTTGTTGTTGTGTTAGCTGCTGACCTGATGAAGTTGTTGCTGTTGAAGACTGAGTCTTGGAATCGTCCGTAGTTTTAGGCTCTAAAGACCCAATGACAAACTCAATATCTGAGTCACTATCTGAATCATCGTCCTCATCTTCATCTTCCTCTCCACTTGATTCTTCTTGATTTCCTTCATTATTATTTAATGCTGTTGGTTCTTCTAGTTCGTCACCGTCTTTTGCCTCAATTATCGTATTTGTTTGTTGGCCATCTTTTCCGCCACTAGCATCACCTCCATACAAGAAATCATCATCCTCATCCATTGCTATCTATTATATATGATATACTTTCAGAGGTATCTTTATGTCTCAATAATTACACGGTTGGATACATGTCTACCAAGTAACTATATACATGTAAGTCTCAAGTTAAAACCTTCTTGGTCGTGTAAATTTCAAGACCTACTTTTGATTACGTAATAGGAGAGACTACTTCATCTTTGAAGTTTATATTCTCAGAGTTTACAATGTGAAAAGCAAAGAGTGAGAAAGGGGAGGAGATACGCACTTCTTCGAGCTACCATATCTAGGGAAATACATATTTAAACCACTTGAATGAGTTAAATTAAGCTAAGACTAATGCCTTAGAGACCAGGTGAAAGTTCTCTCTGTGTCTTCCCTTCTCAGTAAACGAGTGTTGAACTCCAGTCAGGCAACAGGTTCAATCTTTTGTTGACTTTCTTAGGAAAATATACATAGATATATATATTTTGAAATATTGATGTCCTTTCTATTATAATTTACCCCCTTTCTAATGTATCCTCAAAAATCAGTAATCATCATTACAAATAGCTACACTGCCACATTCAGCCACAGTATGGCTGACGCCGGAATCACAATCAAGAAACAAAATTAAGAATTTAATCTCACGTGACTTTCATTGGGGTTTGCCACATTTTTGTAAAACCCTCCAATCTCTCACCTCTCTCGCGCTCTCCAGTCCTTCAGTTAGCAAAAATTTTCCTCCTCATAATTTCCGTTTTGGGAAAGTGGCTCTCTCTGTGTCTCTCACATTCACTAACTCTCTCTTACTCTCTCATACTGAGTGTCTGACCTTCATTCTATATTTATGAAATATTTCAAGTGTCTTTATATAACTAACTTATTAAAACTACTTGGACTGAATTATCAAACAGAAATATATATCATCAACAATGTATGTGCATTCAAATTACCTTAGTCAGTTAAAACGGAAAGATTGGAATAGAGGAGAACTTTTCAAATGGATCAAGAGTAAAATAATGAAATGTTGAATAATTACAAGAGAAATCCATGAACAGCTATCAATATACGAACTGAAACAGTCAGACTTCAAACCATTATATTTTAAGTTTTAATCAATATACTCGAATTTGTTTGAGTGAATGAAAGTTTCAGTGGAAATAATGATAGGTAATTAAATTGTACCTCTATAGCAGCGTATGAAAGAGAAAAACATCATTTCTGCATTCTTACATCAGATACTTTCTAATTGAAGTATTCTTAACCAGTTAAGAAGTTCAAGTTTCATGTGAATTACTCCAATCAAGCTCATACTCTCAAAACTATCAGATTACAAAATTGAAACAGCTCTTCCTTTTCACATCTTCCGTATCTTCTTTGAAGAAGATCAGTCAACTTTATTACATTGAACAATACTAACATAATTAATTTAATTTTTTAGGTCTAAGAGAACAAAGAAGGTCGGAATCACCGGTAAATATGGTGTCAGATATGGTTCATCATTAAGAAGACAATGTAAGAAATTGGAAGTTCAACAACATGCCAGATACGATTGTTCATTCTGTGGTAAGAAGACTGTCAAGAGAGATTCCACTGGTATCTGGTCTTGTAAATCATGTAAGAAAACCGTCGCTGGTGGTGCTTATACTGTTTCAACTGCTGCTGCAGCAACTATCAGATCAACCATTAGACGTTTAAGAGAATTGGCTGAAGCTTAAGTGATGGGTTCATTATTCACAGTCTCCATGGTGTTTTGTGTATGATTAGCTTTTCTTTTAAATTTTTACATATCAAGAAAAAATAACAATTCAATTATAATATAAAAATATTTAATGTAATTAATTCACTTACTTATTAATCAGTTAATTAATCCAGATGTGAGGTTTTCATATGTTAGGGATACGTTAAGTAACAAGATCTTAAAGTCATGATGAGGAAAAAAATGTGAATGATGTAATATCTCTCTTTATATCTATTGACAACTCATGTCATTTTTGAAAAGAAAATTACTGTTGCTCTCTTAGTGATTATTATTCAACTACAATTAATGAATTGAGATTTGAAAAAAAAAAGTGAGAAATTTGGTGCATGCGGGGTTTGAACCCGCGACCATCGCGTTGCTTCCATAGAAAACAAAGTATGTGTGACTTAGGCATAGAAGTGCACTGAACGACTATAAGCACGATGCTCTTGACCTCTGAGCTAATGCACCAGATTCACGACCTTGTTGACTCATGTGAGTATATAGTGGCTAAAAGTGCTATTTTCTGAAATTTTCAATTTTAAGGCATTTCCAGTTTATTTTTGATATTTTTTTAATTATAAATTATTAATTAAGATTTAGATTGTTCCATTAGTCTTAATTTGAAAAAATTTGATGATGTGCTTTGGTGTGTGATGGTAAGAACGCTTTTTGGAACGTTCTATGGAGAAGTGCGAAGGTTGTCAAAGATGCTAATATTTGTGCGAAGTTGATCAAAAGTAGACTTTTGGGGGAAGGAAGTTAAACTGTATTATGATAACTTATAGATTTCTAAACGTTGCGGTCAATTAATGATACAGTGATGGTAGTAACATATAATCCTAAAGTTTCTTTACCAATAATATGACTGAATTTAAATTTGGGCTTCAGAATGACTCATTTATGAAAAAGAATCTCTCCAATTGCATGTTCGATAAATTGTTTTGGGAAACAGCAGCATAGTCCACAATATAGGACTCTAGTCAGTAAATATTTGATTCTTACAGCCTAACATATCCTAATTATTGCTTCTTTCCACTCTTAGTTTCGGTAGTCAAAATAAGGGGTAATTGATCATGGCTGTGCAAAAGATGGAGAAATTACTTCTCACAAAGTTTTTCAGTTACAAGGGTTTAAGAGTAATCTCTTTATGATTCAAACCTTTTTTTTTCTTTTGACGAAAGATAGGGCTATAAGCAAGGAAAGACGGAAGTCTAATGTTGAGAGTCGCTATAATACCAAATGTACTGGTGCGACATAGTGCATCCATTTATCGATCCTTTTCAACCACCAGCCAAGTTCAACGAGATGACTATTCCAATTTCTTGAAATTTAACGAACCAAAAGGTTATACACAACCAATACCAGATAAGGATGATCAAATAATAATTTCAATGTCATCTGGAGTTGATTCTTCAGTTTGCGCATTGATGTATTCGAAACTGTATCCCAATGTTAGAGGTGTATTCATGGCCAATTGGTCACCTGGTACAGTTGGAGGTGGTCAAGGTAAATCATGCACAGTTGATAAAGATTGGGAAGAGGTTCAGATAATCTGTGAACAATTGAGCATACCTTGTGAAAGATTGAACTTTGAAAAAGAATATTGGATGAATGTTTTTGAACCTATGTTAGAGATGTACAAGAAGGGATTGACTCCAAATCCTGATGTTGGATGTAATAAGTATGTTAAATTCGGTAAAATGATTGAA
The DNA here is from genome assembly GCA_030567935.1 of Ogataea pinus. Taxonomy (NCBI): domain Eukaryota; kingdom Fungi; phylum Ascomycota; class Pichiomycetes; order Pichiales; family Pichiaceae; genus Ogataea; species Ogataea pinus. Next base: position 552,415 of record JAJLSY010000002.1, on the reverse strand, counting down.
CACTTAACAGAATCCTATTCAAAAACCATTTCAAATGATTCGGGAAAAGTACAAAAATGGTGGTTGGTGACTGGTCATTATGCCAAAATCTTGAAAGGCGATGGTGAGAATCATTTATTTAGATCAGACTATGCACCTAAAGATCAATCATATTATTTGAGTCAAATGCCGGAAAACACAATGGATAAAATCCTTATGCCACTTGGCCATTATACCAAACCAGAGGTTAGAGAAATAGCCAAACAGTATAACCTTTATTCAAAGGACAAAAAAGATTCTGAAGGATTATGTTTTGTTTCTCAAAAGGGAAAATTCCATGAATTTTTGAATGATTTTATAGAGCCGAATCCAGGTAATATTGTTGATGAAGAAGGTAAGATTTGGGGTAAACATAAAGGGTTATGGCATGGTACAATTGGTCAAAGATCTAGAATTGCAATGCCTCAAGGAGATCCAAAATATGCTGGAGTTTGGCATATTTCTCGAAAGAACTATGATACAAATGAGTTGATTATTGCCAAAAGGGATTCTTTTGAAGCTTTCAATAAAGATATTATCAAAGTGAAGGATTGGAATTGGGTTAATGAAGGGATGAATTTTGATAAGATCTCATCCATGATTGATGAAGTTACAATCCAATATAAATCACTACAGCAACCAATTGAATTGGATTCGATCGAAAAAGAGGACGATGAAGTGGTATTTAACTTAAAGGGAAGGAAGTTTGGAATTTCTCCAGGCCAGATCCTTGTGCTGTATCAAAATCAAAGAGTATTGGGAAGTGGTGTAATCACATGTACAAATTAACTGTAGATATTAAATCATGTATATATAAAGAGAGATAATACAGTATCAGCTTTTCTGTTGACGATTGCTAATTTTTGATTCAAGATCGAGTAACTGCTTCTCAATATTTGAGTAAAATTGATTCTGTTCGTATAATTGTATGAGACTTAATTCTAGTAAATTGATTGATCTAATCATCAGTTTAATGTAATTGGATTTCACAACTGAGAATCTATCAAGAAAGCTAGAATAATCTTTACCATCCAAAGAGCTCAATCTTATCAATTCCGACTTCCTCTTATTGAATCCATTTTCTAAATCGTCAAGGATTTTAACTTTTGACAGCAATTCATCGCGTTGAATTACAAATGATTCGTATCTTTTCAAGTTTGATTCCACAATCAATCTTGTATCATGGGCAGATGTAACATCGTTCAAATTGTCACCTTTTATTCCACCATCTAGACTTATTTGCGAATATATACCTATCCTCTTTAGTAACTCGATCAATTTGTCAAGCTCCGGGAATTGATCTTCTAGATCTTTAAATTTTGAGTTCAAATCTTTGATCTCATCAGATGCAGTTTGATCCTGTGCCAAACCATTCAAATATGATTCAATCAGTATCAAGCGAGAATCTATAGCATCATAAGTTTCCGAATCCACCATCTTTCCTTCTGTTGGAGAAATCCCATAACCAGCAGAATAGATAATGACTATCCAACTATATGTTAGTATAAGACACCACAAAATCAATGTTGTAAAAGCGAACATATTTGGTTATGCAACACTGGCAATCAGCGCACTCCCCTTTTGAATTGGACACAACACCATTAACCGTTTCAATTCTATTATACAGAATGGTTAGATTCTTGGTGGTAGTTCCCTGGTTTAATATAAATTGGTTAAATAATTCAATCTTATAGTCAAGAGTACTTTAGTTATGGTATGTTGAATTTTTACTTGTTAGAGAATCTACTGGAACTCCACAGGATTCTCAAAATGGGAAATTGAGGTTTAGAGACTTGGTATGATGGCTTAGACTGTTATATTACTTCAATTTTGACACATCTAAAAGATCTTGACCAGAATATCCTGTACTTGAAATGACCCCAATTTGATACATATCTCTGTGCAATTTACTAACTCAATTACTTGTGTGCTTATAATTTAGTCCAGATCAGGGTAAGTTAAAACACATCCATATTATATATATCAAATTGGATAATTACTAACCTTTTAACTTTATTTATTTAGTGTTGCCGTTTCCGATGAAGCCTTAAAAGCTTTCAATGATTTAAAATTAGGTAAGAAATACAAGTATATTATCTATGCCTTGAACGATAAAAAGACTGAAATTGTTGTTGAAAAGACATCAACTGATGGAACTTATGATGATTTCTTAGAAGATCTACCAGAAAATGACTGTAAATATGCAATCTTTGATTTTGAATATGAAATTGGTGGAAATGAAGGTAAAAGATCCAAAATTGTGTTTTATCAATGGGCACCAGATACTGCAAGTGTTAGACCAAAGATGGTTTACGCTTCTTCTAAAGACGCTTTAAGAAGAGCATTGAATGGTGTTTCTACAGATATTCAAGGTACCGATTTCAGTGAAGTTGCATATGAATCTGTTCTGGAGAAAGTTAGCAGAGGTGCTGGTTCTCATTAATTAGAAGGGGTTGCTAAGATAAGTAGGTGAAAAGAAGGTGTTGGATATTTAAACGTTGTAACAATTTCAACAGTATAGGGAGATATAGGACACTATGGTGCAATCACTCTTCTTTCCCTTATAATATTACTATATAATCAATAAGTTGATTATCACTCACTACATTAATTGCCCCCATTAACTAATAAATCAATAATCTCATAATAATATTATGCCATCCATCCATCCATCCCTTCCACTGCCAATTGAGAATCCCAGTAAAAGAGATTCTTTACGCTCCTTCCAAATCCGGAAATTTGGCATCTTCGAATCAGGAGTCTCTAAATTCTCATTAATTAAGGTTTCTACTATTCACTGTGTGTGGTGTTTATCCTCAATGTTTACTTGAATTAATTAATTATCCCTACTTGTTGTTTCATCAAATAAATCACTCAATCTTTATATATATCTGGACCAATGCCAGCGAAGAATATCTCAAAGTTGCCAAGAGCAACTTTGGAACAGAAGATTTTAATCTTGGACCATTTCCATAATTCAAAGAGACCCCAAAGTGAAACCGTTGAATCATTCAAGGATAAATTTTCGATTTCAACTTCAAGTTTTAGTGAATGGTTAAAGAGTGAAGATGAATTAAGGAAACGATATGAAGAGGCATCAACTTTCGATAGTGCTACTGGTAAATTCATGAAAACTTCAAAGAGAAAATGCTCATATAGATATGAAGAAATAAACAAAGCTATGCATAAAGCAGTTGAAGATAGATTGGCTGATGGTTCACCAATCAATGAACCTATCCTAAGAGAATATTGGATCAAATATGCTAGGGAATTTGGTGTTGAAGATCCTAAAAGAATGGAAAGTTTCAGTCATGGTTGGTTATCAACTTTTAAGAAAAGGCATGGATTGGATAGGAATACAATGTCAAATGGTGGTAGTGTATCCAAAAGAAGAAGAACCAATGATAATGAATCTTCAGATGCATTGGTATTGAATCAATCTGGTACTGCGGGATCAGCAACTGGTGTTTCAAGAGAAAACGGTGGGGCTTCGGGTAGTCATAATGATACTGGTACGGTTAGCGGTAATGATGATACTTTATCTAGTATATTACAACCTCATGAATACGGATACGCTTCAACACCAGGATATGATTCCCATGCTCTTACCCAACCACAGGCAAACTTTAGCAATACACGACAACAACAACAACAAGAACAACAACAGCTTCAACAGCTTCGTCAACGCGGTCAACAAGAACGACAATTACCATCTCAACAGCAGACTCTTAGATCACCACTACATTCCCAGCCCAATCATTTCCATGCTTCACAACAACAATTGCATGGCCCTACAGTTTCCGCTTCATCTTCTCAACAACAACAACAACAACAACAACAACAGCCAAACCATCTTTTGCATGTTCACCAGCGACAGGATCATGATTATTCGGTAGTGGACTCAACAGGTAACAATCCTCAATCTCATTCTCAGACTGATAGATACTCAACATATGAAGTTAGTCAATTGTTAAACAATTCAACTTCGGAAAATCCAAATGATGGATCGAAATCAACAACAGGAAATACATCAGCAACAACTGCTGCTTCTGGAAATCTTCCATCAAGTCAATTCCAAAGGCTTCAACAACAGCAACAGCAAGTATCTCCTTCTTCATCCGTTCATCATGGTGGAGTCCAATCGAATGAATCCAATAATACTAATAATTATACATTGAATGTCTTGAACAGTATACCCCAGAACCCAGACCTACCTTCATCTTCAAATTTGAACTCTGGAAATCCATTTCAACTTTCAAATTTCATGCCTACAGAATCTCAAATAAACAGATACCAATTTGGAGGTTCAATAGGAATGCAAAACCAGCAACAACAACAACAACAACAAATACTACAACAACAACTGCAACAACAACAACAGCAACAAAGATTCAATTCTCAACAACCTTCCAACTCCTTCTATCAGAATTTCAACACCGGTGTCAATACAGATGAACTAACAATTGATATTACAGACATGGAAAGGTTTATTTTTATTTATTCGGAAAGATTCTTCCAACAATTTTCCAGACCATCATCATCAAATAATCCATCTGGTAATAACAATGGTAATGTTGGATTATCCGTCAATGGTAGTGGTGTTGTCAATGGTAATAATGCAACCAATTCCAATATCGCAGGAGGTGGAAGCAGTGATGTTTCATCTGGATCAGGTGGTGTTGTTGTTGTTGCTGGAAATGGGATTGATGGATCAGCAACATCAATTATCTCATCTTCCCACAAAGGTTCATCTGGAAATTCAAATAGTTCAAATTCGGGAATCCTTGGAAATACAGGGAATAACAATAACAATAACGCCAATACTACTAATACCAATAATGGATCATCGACGATTAATTGCTTTGCTAAAAGTAGAGAAATTTTTGAATTGTTCAAGAATAAATTCATGGAGGAGAAATTGATCTATGCTTCAAATTCAGGTGGTAAGAATGGAGTTGTTGATGAATTATTCTTAAGAGGTGGCAGATTAAGATAAGTTAATGATAATATACTGATGTTTTTTTTATTTTTTTTGTTTTTATTTTTATAATTTGAGATAATCGAAGTTTGATAAAATTAATTATAAAAAGTAATGTACATTCGTTGGTAAACGAGAACACAAAGTTAATAAATAAGTGATGATGAGAATGAAGAATCAGTCACTCTGGAATCAAATCACCTGTCTATTCGTTGGATGGGTTCATTCATTCATTGATTCATTGAGGTACAGAAGACAAAAAAGAAAACACAGTAGAAGAAAACACACACACTAGTTGGAGGGCAACAGAAGTAAAATAATAGAGTTATAAAGGGGTAAGGAAGGAGGGCAAAAGACATAATAGTAGTAAGAAAATTAAAGAAAAATAAAACAGTAAGATTGAAACAGACAAACACAAGAGGTCAAAATAGAAAACAACAAAGTCAAAGTAAGAGGTGAAAAAAAAGAGAAAGAGAAAAACTGGGGGGGGGGGGGTGAGGAGATAGGAAAATTTAGGTATTGGTTGGGATAATTCAAGATTGATTAGTTTTTCATCACACTGCATGAACACCTGTGTTCTCAGTTGTTTTTTGAACTTCATCTATTGTATCATCCATTTGAGAATCATTGGAAGGAACAGAAACTTGAGGTATATTTTGATTATCAATTGAAGATGAATTGGCACCACCTTCAATTTCGTGAAAATCTAAAATTTCAGAATACATCATTATTCTCCAAGTATCAACGGGTAAATCAGCATCATTAAAACTCCAATCGAATTTTTCATCGGCTTCAGGTTCATCCAATGGATCATGATAAGGTGATAAATAAGGATGTGATAAAGCTTCTCTTGCAGTAATTCTCTTTCTTGGATCAAATAATAACATTTTAGCCAATAAATCTATTGCTTCAGGTTCAGTTTCATTAAATCTTTCGGTCAGTGAAATTGGTTCTCTATGTGGTAAAGATTGAACAAATCTTAAAGTATTTTCAGAACAAATTGTATCTATCACATCCGAAGGTGGAGAACCTAATAATTCTGTTATGATTGAAAATTGATGAACATGATCTTTACCTGGGAATAAAGGTTTACCTTCAATCATTTCAGCAAATATACAACCAACAGACCAAATATCAACTTCTGTATCATATTTTTGCCAAGTTAACATGATTTCAGGAGCTCTATAATATCTTGTTGAAACATAACCTGTCATTTGAGGATCTTGAATTCTTGCCAAACCAAAATCACAAATTTTTAAATCACAATTTTCATTAATTAAAATATTACTTGGTTTTAAATCTCTATGAATAACACCTGCTGAATGAACATATTTTAAACCTCTTAAAATTTGGTATAAGAAATATTGAATGAATTGTTTTTCTAAAGGTCTTGAAGTTAATAATCTATGTAAATCAGTACCTTGTAATTCTGTCACAAAATAAATATCTTCCAATGGAGATAAAAATATATCTTCTAATGAGATAAGATTTTCATGTCTTAAATGATTCAATAATTTTAATTCTCTATAGGTTCTCTTTGCTAGAACAGATGTTGAAAAAGGTTTCATAACTTTTTTGATTGCTACATTTTGATTGGTTAATTTATCTCTTGCTGAACAAACCAAACCAAAAGCACCCATACCAACGGGATTTAAATCTGTGTACCTTGAAGTAGTTTCAAAAACAGTACCAAATATCTGTGTCCTTGTGAATTCTTGACTCATTTGTGTAATAGGTAATAATTAGTTGATAAAATAGTAATAACAGGAATAACACAGCAGAATTATACAAATAATACCTTTAAAGTACACTACAATTAGTTAGTGTTAATCAGTCTTAGTTAGTCAGTTAGTTAGTCAGTTAGCTACTTACTTACTTACCCCTAATTGAGTAATTGAAACAATTCAGTGAGAAAAAACGCGATGATGTCATAGTTGTAAATGCGACTCAGAGAGGGGTAGAAGGGGTGCAAGGGTGCGCGTATCTTGTTCTCCTGGGCGGGTGGGGTGTGCAAGGATGTGTTTGTCTGGCTGGTTAGTTAGTGACTACTAAGAGATGAGCAGAGAGGGAGAGGGAGAGGGAGAGGGCTATTTAATGCTTTTAGTAACTTTTTCAGATCCCTCTTTTTGCTTTCCTTTTTTCTCTAGCTAGCAAGCTACCTACCTACCATACCAGTCACACCCCCTCCAATCATGCAAGAGCAGTTTAAGGTGGAAGCAGATCAATTGGACTCACAGTTCCCAACATATAATGATCTATTCTATTTCCCAACTTACAAATCAATGGGATTGGAACCACCAACCCGAAATGGCAGTGAGAGTGTACCAAATATTGATGATTCAATCACTTATTTATGTGGTAACTCATTGGGTTTAATGCCAAAACAAACAAAGGAATCGATAAATGCTGAATTGGATGCCTGGGCAATGCGTGGTGTGGAAAGCCATTTCCGTCATCCTTTCTTAGACCAAGGTAAAACTTCATGGGTTGATATAGATTTACCAATTGTTCCCTTGCTTTCAAAAATTGTTGGTGGTTTGGATGATGAAGTTGCTTGTATGGGTACTTTAACAATGAATTTAAATTCTTTACTAAGTAGTTTTTATCAACCTACAAAGACAAGATACAAGATTTTATTTGAAAAAAATTCATTTCCTTCAGATTTCTATGCATTTACAAATCAAGTTAAATTACATGGTTTAGATCCAAATGATTCAATTATTCAAATCGAACCAAAAGATTATTTAATCAATTTCCAAGATATTTCAGATGCATTAGAAAAATATGGTGAAGAAATTGCAATTGTTTGTTTCCCTGGTATTCAATATTATTCAGGACAATTATTCGAAATTGAAAAAATTACAAAATTGGCACATTCAAAAGGATGTATTGTTGGATGGGATCTTGCCCATGCTGTTGGTAATGTTGAATTGAAATTACATGATTGGGATGTTGATTTTGCTGTTTGGTGTTCTTATAAATATTTGAATTCTGGTCCCGGTGGAATAGGTGGAATATTTATTAATAAGAAGCATACAACAAAAAACAAACCAAGAATATCGGGATGGTGGGGAAACAATTCCCAAGATAGATTCAAAATGTTGGAAGATTTTAATCCAATTGAAAGTGCATTAGGTTATAGACAATCAAATCCAAGTGTATTTGATGTGGTTGCATTAAATTCATCACTGGAAATATTTCAAAAATGTGGTGGGATATCAGAATTAAGAATCAAATCAATTCAGTTGACAAATTTCTTAGAAAAATTATTGATCTCATCCAAATTCAATGATGAATCATTAGTTAATCATTTTATTATAATTACTCCAACAGGTCCAAAGATGAGGGGATCTCAATTAAGTTTGTTGTTCAAGTCCTCAATCGACTCAAAAGAATTCAATTTGATGGAATATATTTATAATTATTTAAGAGATAATGGAGTTGTATGTGATGAAAGAAGACCAAATGTTATCAGATTAGCGCCAACTGCCCTTTATAATTCATTTAACGATTGTATCAAATGTGTGGAATTACTTAATCAAGCATTTGAAAAATTGTGAAAGAATTACACACCCACACTTCCTTACACCAATATAAAGATCAGCACGTGAAATGTGCCAAAAGTGGCTGTGATGTGTGGTGGTGTGTGTTATTGCTGAGTCAATTGGAGAAACTAGTGTGGGGCATCACGTGACCCGAGGTGATTCAACTGTGGATTTGAAAAATTCTCATTACTAAGGGATATATGTCACTATTGTGCTACCAAAAGTGTGAATTGTGGATTTATAATCAAATTGGTTGTGGATGCTGATTTACATTATTGTGGTGGATATTTAAATATGAATGTTATGCCATATCATGTTATAAATTGATATTTTTATTTAACTTGCTACTTTTTACTTTAATTTATCTTTATTCAATCGATTTCAGCCCTTGAATTGTTAGAAAAGCCATCATTTAATTGTCAATTTTTACGTCTTCTTTTTGACATATCGTTATCATTGATCGGGGTTTAATCATCTTATAGAAAGATTTCAATCATTGATTTGCCTGCATCGTTAATTACTCACTTGCATTACTATACTACTCTAAAACTCCCAAGCATTTCTTTTGTATTTCTCTTTTTTTCTTCGATACATTTGATCCTCCTCCCTATATTCCCTTGCATACATCTTGAAAAAATCAGCAATATATAAAGCTGCTTAAATCTCTACTTCTGTTTTAGATTTTCTTCATTTCCTTTCTAAATTACTCTATGGAATCATCAAAAATGACTGACTCTTTGGTGGATAATTCTCAAAAGAATTACGATTCTATATCTCCAATCATTTCAAATGATAATAATAAGCAAATAAAGCATCAACAGCAACAGCAACAACAACAACCAGAAAACATCAATGACTCAAATAATAGTATTAGAATTGCAGAATACGATGATTTAGATACAGTTACTGTTCCTCAGTATCTTCATTCAATTGTTGAACATCCAGTTACAAAAGCTAAATCTTATGCAAAATCTTTATTTCCAATTCTAGGTTGGATAGGGCATTATCCAACTACATTTCCTTGGATATATGGTGATTTTATAGCTGGTCTTACAGTTGCAATTGTTCTTGTTCCACAATCAATGTCATATGCTCAATTGGCTTCATTATCTTCAGAATATGGTTTATATTCTTCTTTTGTTGGTGTTATGATTTATGCTTTTTTTGCAACAAGTAAAGATGTTTCAATTGGTCCAGTTGCTGTTATGAGTATGGAAGTTGGTAAAATCATTACGAGAATTCAAGATAAACATGGAGATACATATTCAGCACCAGTTATTGCAACTATGCTTGCATTATTGACTGGTTCAATTACTCTTGGTCTTGGATTATTAAGATTAGGATTTGTTGTTGAATTAATTTCATTACCTTCTGTTTTAGCTTTCATGAGTGGTTCTGCTTTTAATATTATTGTTGGTCAAGTTCCTGGTTTGATGGGATTCTCAAAGAAAGTTAATACAAGAGTTGCTCCTTATAAAGTTGTTATAAATTCTTTAAAAAATTTAAAACATTCAAAAGTTGATGCTGCATTTGGATTAGTTTCATTATTTATTCTTTATCTTTGGAAATTTACAACTTCAAAATTATACAAAAGATATCCAAATCAAAAAATCTTCTTCTATGTTGAACAAATTAGAACTGCTATTGTTATTATATTTGCAACTGTTATAAGTTGGGCAATTATTAGACATGATAAAAAAAATAGTCCATTTAGTGTTAATGGTGAAGTTCCATCAGGTTTAAAACATACAGGAGTTATGTCAACTCCAATGAATTTGGCAAAAGATTTAGCATCCGAATTACCAGTTGCTACAATCATTTTAGTCTTGGAACATATTTCAATCTCAAAGTCTTTTGGTAGATTAAATGATTATAAAATTAATCCAAATCAAGAATTAATTGCTATTGGTGTTACAAATTTAATTGGTACATTTTTCAATGCTTATCCAGCAACTGGTTCATTTAGTAGAACTGCATTGAAATCAAAATGTGGTGTTAGAACTCCATTTGCAGGTATCTTTACAGGTTGTTGTGTCTTGTTATCAATTTATTGTTTTACTGATGCATTTTATTATATTCCAAAAGCTGCATTATCTGCAATTATTATTCATGCAGTTAGTGATTTGATTGTTTCTTATAAAATTACTTGGAATATGTGGAGAGTTCAACCTTTGGATTGTGGTATTTTCTTAATTGGTTTAATAATTACAGTTTTCACATCTATTGAAGATGGTATTTATTTTGCAATTTGTGCTTCTGCTGCTCATTTATTATGGAGACTTTGTAAACCAAATGGTACTTTCTTAGGTAGAATTAAAGTTGTTGAAGTTGTTGATCCAATAATTGAACCATATAATGAACAAAAACAATTCAAAAATACTTATGAAGATGAACAATTACAATTACGTTCCTATTATAGATGGGTTCCATTACCTAATTATGAAGGAAATCCATCATCTGTTCATACTCAATATCTCAACAGTAAGATTGAAGTCTTACCTCCACCACCAGGTGTTATTGTTTTCCGTCCTTCTGAATCATTCGTTTACGCAAATGCTTCAAGTCAATTGGATAAAATAGTTGATGAAATCAAAATAAAAACTAGGCCAGTTTATGTTAGAAAAGATAAGACTTTTAATAATCCAGGACCTTTAAAATATAAATGGTTCTTTATAAAGAGAAAAGACTTACCTGAAGAAGAAGCCTATGTTGAAAATAGACCAGCATTGAAAATTCTCCATTTGGATTTCTCTCAAGTTATTGGATTAGATACAACAGCTGTTCAAACTTTGATTGATTTAAGAAATACAGTTAAGCTTTATTCTGGTGATGATTTCGAAATTCATTTCTCTGGTATCTTTAACGTTTGGGTTAAACGTGCTTTGGTTAATGGTGGATTTGGTAAATCATTGAATGAAGAAGAAGAATTGGATGGTGGTTTAGATAATGAAGATGCATTGAATGATGAATCATTAACTTCTGATCCTTCAATCATTGATAATGTTCATATCGATGATAAATCATTAACTGAAAAGATTAGAAATAAGATAACCAGAACAAGAATCAATAAAGGTAAGAAATCACAAGGTAATAATCAAAGATATGCAAGTGATGTTGAGCATCAAATTTACACAGTTTCTCGTAACAACGGTGAAGAAATATATCAACCTTTGACAGGTACAAATTACCCTTGTTTCCATTTCGATATTCCTACTTACTCTTATTTGGATAATGAGAAAAACTAATGAAATTTGAACATCTCCTTAATTATTTTTATCTTACGCTACTTCCTGTCCTACTTTTCTAAAGATTATTTTTCATTTAATATTCTAAATAGTTTTATAATATTACTAAAATCCTTAATGAAACCCTGAAACTTCCCAACCTTTAATCAAATCCAACCATGATATTCCTTCCTCTGGATTAGTATCACTATCGTTTGATTTATCATCATTTGAATGACTTCCATCACTTTCATTATTTCCATCGTTATTTAATTTCTCACCACCCTCTTGACCACCACCACCACCACCCTCCATTGAACTAGTTCTATTTTCACTACTTAAACCAACTTTCAAACCTCCATCTTCGGATAATCTATTTCTAATTCTCCAAATTTCAAACAGCATTTGTTTACCAATCCATTTATCACCGGCATCAAACCAAACTCTACCTAATGAATCAAATCTTCTCTGCAATGAGCTTCCAATTGCATCACTTGCGCTTATGAAAAACGGCCAAAATGGAGGAGAAATTTTAACTATTTGAACATCTCCAACATTTTGAGGAGTTATCATGATGTATAACCTATGTAATTGTTCAAGATGTTCAACTGTTGATATCACATAATCTTTCAAAATTGACGGATCCATATCTTTGATCAGCCTTTGGAAATATAACACAATTGAATTATAAAAGCAAACAATTAAATGATAAGTGGCTTCATGCAATGGTGTATGGAATTCCAATTGATCAGTTGTTGAAGTTTCTTGATCCTTGAATAAAGACCAAGGTATTTTCCAATTCATTAATTCTTCTTCAATATCGCAACATATTTTTGGAAAATTTCTTGGATTTATTTGTTTTCTAATAAACCAATTTCTATGGTCTGATAATTTCACTGTTTTTTCCATTAATATCAGCAAAGATTCAGGAATTCCAAAACTTAATTCAATTGGAGATATTTTAGTTTGATTTTCATTAAATGGTTGCGGGATATGATAGAATTTGTCAATGGATGAAGATGAAGTTAAATTGCTTTGGGCATCACTTGCAGATAAGATTTTTTGTCTATTAGATTCCGTTATTGGTGTATATGTTTCACTCTTATTTGCATCATCTAATTCTTGCACTTCATCACTTTCATCATCATCGTCGTCGTCGTCATCATCATCATCGTCATGTTCTTCATTATCCTCTTCTGCTTCTTTAATTTGCGTATTGAATCTGATAGAGAATGACTTCGGTGGTTTATCCTGAACTTCAGGTCTTTTGGCCAATCTTGAAGGAAGTACATAACCATCATCTTCGTCATCCTCATCCTCGATATCATCTTCATCATCTTCATCCTCCTCGGGGATTCCAAGTCCTTGTTTTGCTATTGGTTTAATTTCAATGACTCCATAATCGCCAGCTTTGAAATCATCATTGAAATCAAAACCTTTCATCAAATTATATTCAGAATCGATATCCTCATATCCTTCTTCATTGATTTGATAATTTTTTAAATCTATAACTGAAGTAGATCTAAAGAAAAGATTCATATATCTAAACCATTGTAATATATGATTTAATTTCTTATCTTCAATTTTCAACTCCTTAATATATTCACAGCATTTACCACAAACTTCAAAAAGTAATTTGTAATTAACAATTATATTCAACATTTGATCCCCATGAATTGCTAAAATTAAACAGAGTAAGAATTCTTTAACTAAACCAACTGAAATTAATCTATTCAACAAATCTATATTTTCAATCTTAATTGGTTCATTCTCATAATCATTATCGAAATCCTTTCTATTCAATAGCAAGCCAATTATTTTAATTAAATTAATCATTGACAATTCTCTAAATCTAATATAACAGCTAAAAAATCTTAAAGAACCTTCATAAACTCCAAAATCATTAAATAATGCACGATATTGATTGAATGAAGCAATTTGTAAAGCTTCCAATACAAAAGATTGTTTGATTAAATAACAAACAACTTTAAAATTCCATTCTACTTGTTCATCAATTGATTCATACATATTTTTTGTAGGAACAGTAAAACTAATATCAAATATTAACATTTCACCAACTATTTTATAAAGCATGGGAACTAAGATTGTATCCAAGATACCACCTTTATAAGATAAAAAAAATAAATTATGGCAAGTTTTAACAAATAATCTAACCAATTCTGAAGTTGTTCCATTTGAAAGTAAAGTTTTAAAAGATGTTGAAGGATTGTTTCTTGAAATTGCTGAATAATCACCTAAATCATACAAGACTTTATGCAATTGTATTTGAAATAGTTGATCTAATGAAGAATGATTTACTTTCAATTTATCAACTATTCTGAATTTATAATTTGATCTAGTTTTATAATAATCAGCAAAGATTAGATCTTGAATCTTTTTCCAATCTTGAGATTCAGCAGTGACATCACCAACTATTGCTTTGTAGGTTAATCTTGCATCTATTTGTAATCTTGGATGGATCCAGATTCTTTTAGGGATGATTCTGTTGAAAGAATCAGTTAATATTTCTTCTTTACCAACCGTGGAAAGTAATCGATTCGATGATGATGATGTTGATGGTAGACTGGTATGATGTTGTGGTTGTTGTAATTCTGCTGGAGTAAATGGTAGATGATAATTCATTGGAGATGGAGTATCTGTATGATTTAGATTACGAGTCATTGGGGAAGTCATCCAATTAGTGGAAGTTGTTGAAGTACTGTGATTATCACCACTAATAATTGTAACGGGGTAAATTTCTTGATTTGGGGAAATGATTTTAAAAGGTTGTGGGGGAGGTGAAGAGGATGAGATATTTGATTTCTTTGCACCATAAGATAAATTCAATGGGAATACTCCAAATGGACCAATATTCAAGGATGAAGAACCTTTAAGATTTGATTCTGACAGATATTCAAGATCTGGATCCATATCATCAAGATATTTGTATGCTAAACCAGGTGGGAATTGCATGAATGGAACATGACGTCTTTGAAAATGAGATGAAGAAGTTGATGATGATCCATCATCATCCAATTGATTCGAACCACTTGATCCAAAACTTCCATCTTTTAAAATGACTAAAGGATCACTAAATTTCAATTTAATACCGTATCCAAGGCATGAAACTTTTGATTTTTCACATCTTTGACAAGTTGGTCTTCTTCCATCACATTTAACTTTCCTATTCCTACAAGTCTCGCAACCTGTGAAAGATCTTCTCTTGATCAATGGGGTATTTGATGATGTTGATGATGATGATGCAATTCCAACGTCAATTGATGATGATCCCGGACTTGACCTCTTCCTTTTGGGAGGCATTTATCAAAGACTGGATATTTATAAGATGCGATATGTACAAGGGTCAACTCTTTCTTTGTTGTGATCTCCCCACAAGGTTGAATGAATATTCAGTATACGTTGGTCAATATTGAGGAATGGACCACACGAACAATAACACCAAACGCCGGATTACGGAAGCAATACTGGAAGCAATACTGAAAAATTGGAATAAAAGCAAAAGAGAAAGAGCAGTAAAGAATGGATGGAATTGAAAAGAGTGGAGATGATGAAGGTGATGGAGACAATAGAGATTGATGAATGGATGTGAAAGATAGATAGGAATTGTCTGTGCCTGTGCAAGATAACTTTTCAAATCTTGAATTAACATTCAAAAGTATGGCATCAGTAGTAGTAGTAGTTTACCTTAAGTAAATGGAGTGAAGAGCGCTTAATTTTTTAATGTATGGCGTTCTTTACCAGGGAAATTTCCTAATTCGGTTCTTCAGTTGGGTAAGTGTAAGCGAGATACGAAAATAACAAATTAGGAAATTCCCCGATTTCTGTTTTGTCTGTTTGTTTGTGTGGGTAATAATATTTGACTGGGGCGGTGTAGTACAGGCATAGTAACACTGTTAATTACGAGTATTTTCGTTGCCTAACACCACTCTCCATAACTTCATACACTTAATTCTCCAAGAATCAGCTTATCACAAACCTACAGATATGAAAAGTAAAACCATTTGACTTTAATTCGCCCCACTGCAGAAAAGAAAAAGGGGTTATTTTTTGCGTTTTTTTTTTTCGTTTTTGTTAAACGGCTGTAGATACATATACATATACAAAGGGACTAATGTCGGATCTCCATCTCCATCACCTTCCAGTTTTAAAAAAAATATTTTTTTTTGTTTTTTTTCATGAGATCCCTTACATGCGGCTCTTAATCAACAAAATCTAACATTTCTTCAACTGCAATCCTTCTCAATTTTTTCTTGTTGTTCATCTTTTTCAATCTATCAGGACTCTTGGATGATGATCTATGATTATTCTCTTTACTTTCATCATCTTCTAATACATTTTGAGGCTTTCTTAAATCGGTCATTCCTTCAAATGGTGAACTCAATCTCATTGAATTGGTCAATGATTTAAATTTCATCTTCTTACCACCACTTATCTCTTCAACAAATGGATTGTTATCATCCAAGCTTGGTTGTAATATCCTTCTCTCTTCAACTTCTTCGCTACTAGATTTCGAATTTTTCTTGTTTGGTGAAATACTCGAACGTTTCTTGGAAGACTTATCAGGTGATGGGGTATGACTTCTCTTCTTCTTGCTGTTGTTGTTTTTGTTATTATTGTTATTATTATTATTATTACCCACTCTTAAACGATCGTCAAAAATCTCAAAGTCATTGATTAATGATCCAGGTGAGACAACCAACTGATTCTCTCCACTCAACAATCCAAATTCATTCTGATTGTGATTATTAATCATTGGACTAGATAATCTAGCTGGTGATAATGATGTAAATCTATTCCTAGTACTTGAAATCATTCCGAATGAATCGAAAACTCCAGATCTTGTCTTATAACTTTCTAATTCACTTAAAAGATTGGATATCTCCTTCTCATGATTGGTCTTCATCTTACTTAACTCTTTAAGTTTCAACCTTAATTCAGCAGAAATCTCTTGGAATTTATTTTCACCATTATCCAATCTATTTTGGAATTCATTAAATTGATTCTTTTTGAGTTCTTCAATTCTCAAATTATGATCCTTCAACTCCTTTAATTGTTCCTCATAAGTTGATTTGATTTTATCAATCTTTAAGTTGGACTCTTCCTGGATTTCCTTGATCTTTAAATCTGAATCTTGAATCATCTCTTCAAGTTGTTTATCATGAGTTCCTTGGAAATCTTGTAACATGGAATTAGTAAATTCGATCTCTTTGCTTAATGATTCGACTTGAACTTGTAAAGACTTTTTTAACTCTGCATCTGTCACTTCATCAGAAGATCTCAACTGTAATTTAGAAAGTTCATCTTGATGAGACTTAAAAACTTCTTCAAGTTTCTTCTTGGTGTCAGCTATTTCAATCTCCAAGTTTGAGATTTTCTCTTTGTATGAGAATTCATTTTGCTCCCAATCTTGCTTTGCTTGTGAGTAATCGTTTGATAATTTCACAATCTCTAAATCACTAGCTTCTTTAGTATCACTTATGTTCTTCTCTAAATTCAGAATTATTTGATTCAATTCAACCTTCTCTTTTGATTGATTGTCAGCCATGTCAATTAGTCTTACCTCCATTTCACCAATCACAAGTTGAAGATTGTCAATCTCCAACTTTTTGGAAATTGTCTCATTTGAAGTCTCAAATTTCAAAGTCATCAACTCATTCAAAAGTTCCTGTAGCTTTATGTCCCTTTCGTTCACATCGGATTTATATTTCTCCAACAATAAATCCTTCTCCTTAATTTTATTTTGATTTTCTTCCCGTAAAGTTTTCAATTCGGATTGGTTGGTTAACTCTAATTCTCCAAGTTGTTTTACGTTGTCACTCTTCGTCTGTTCCAATTGTGATTTCAATTCTTGAAAGGATTCTTTAAGATTGGTACACTCATTGTTTGATTCATTCAATTGAAGTTGCAAATTCTTCAATTCTATTTCTTTTTCAAGCGTAATAGATTGTATATTTGCTTCTAATGAGTTATTCATATTTTCCAAGTTGTTACACTTCTCTTTAATCTCCTGTAAATTGGTCTTCAATTGTGAAAGATCATCCTGCTTTATTCGTAATTGATCTCTGATTTCTTTGATTTTTTCTTTGTAATGAATGGATAACTGTTCCAATTTAGAATCTGTAGTTGTTGAATGATCTTCCTTTAATCTAAATATCTCTTCCCTGTTTGATAATGCAACTTCATTCAATCTTCTTTCA
Source organism: Ogataea pinus (assembly GCA_030567935.1). Taxonomy (NCBI): domain Eukaryota; kingdom Fungi; phylum Ascomycota; class Pichiomycetes; order Pichiales; family Pichiaceae; genus Ogataea; species Ogataea pinus. Next base: position 534,432 of record JAJLSY010000002.1, on the reverse strand, counting down.
TGTTGTTCATAAAGTTCATTTCTAACTCGAAGTTCAGTTTGAAGTATCTCATTTTCCAAATTTCCAATCTTCCTTTCCAATATAGATTGATGTGATTTCAAACGATCAATTTCTAGAATTAGATCAGTTTGTGCCATTGAATCAATTCCAGCATTATTACCATGTCTTGAAATCGATCTACCCGCAGATGAAGAATGTCTGGCAATCTTTTGGGATTGAATTGGATTGACATATCTTAATGTTTGTAGAATCAGATTCTCATCACCCTTTGGATCAAGTGTAATAACAATACTTATTTGATTCTTACTTTTCGCATAGTCATTTAAAACTAGCCTAGTCAATTTATTTGTTCTTAGTAAAGACATATTGAATTGCCTTGTAGCAACCAATTCTAAACAACGTCCTAGATCAGATAATGAAATATTAGTGAAACTACCTTCTCTCAGATTTATTCCACTGGTCTGTGATAATTTAGTTCTTTCTAAACCTGCAAGATCAGCAAGTGTCATCCTTGAACTGGTAATTGATCTTCCGAATCGTCTGAGAACATTTATGAAAACAAAGCAATGAGATCTGGATGATTCGCTGTTGATGAAAGTGGTTGACGTACTTCTACTCTTCAGACCTCTTTGAATCACTTTCATTGACGATTTAACAGATGTAACCAAATATTGTGATAAATTATGAACATCGATACGATTTCTATCATAAGGATCGCTAATGATTTCTAATGATGATGATCTTGATCTTTCAGTAGATAATAAATCTCTTATTGAATCATTATAGATTTCAAACATTGATAAAGTAACTCCATATTCTCCATCTTCATCACTCCTTAAAGCCTGATTTCCATTTTTCAAAGTAGGAATATGCTTCAGTAATACGTTAGGATTTTTTATGATTGCTTCCTTCTGTAATTTATTTTCAAAGATGTGGTTTAAGGAACTGGAAACCAATCCATCATCAAGGCTATTGTTGCTTCCAAAAACGGTAAATGTTTTCCCTGAATTTGAAGGTCCTAAGGTAAATAAAAGACAGTTTTGACCTTTGAAAAGCCTGGAATCAATCATTGGTCTTGCTACAACGTCAAAAAAGTTTGCCCTTGATCCTTCAGAATTGGGATCATTTGGAGTAGATATAGACTTGAAATCAAAAGATGTTCCATATTTATCAAATACAATCTGTCTTTCGTTAGTGCCTGATTGATGAAAGCAAGAATTTGAATCTTCTTCCCCAGCCGGGGATTTCAATCTTAGGTGTAAGTCCATCCCTGTCTATAGCCTCAGTTTAGTTGATCCAGAAGAAACCTGTTTATTGATCCATAGGGTTATGTATAAGAAGCAAAACAGTTCTATTATTTTGTATTTGTTTGTTTGTTTGTTTGTTTGTTTTGATTTCGAGGGATTTTTGGTATTTGGTACACTACCCTCCCATCATCTGGGGGTCGGTAGACGCGTCTATCTGAAAAGGGGGATAATACACTATATTGCTGTTCATCAAGTAACACTGTGTCTCCCATTCCCTTTTCTCATTTATGCTGCAGTATACTGAAAGATAGCTGTATAATGTTACAGTATTGGTGTAGTCTTATGAAAAGTAAAGTAGCTTCGTATTTGTTTTGGCATTGATTCTGAAATTGCAAGAATTATGATTAATGACATGAGTTCTCTCACCCATTGATAACTAACAAACTCTTATAAAGCTAGATATCTTTATCATTTCTTCCAAGATATTCTTATTTAGTTTATGCATCATTTGTTCTTCCATTACTCCCATTTGTATTCTAATGGTACTTATCCAACCACAATTCTTGTTGCGGATGGTTCAAGCGCCAAATGTTACAGTAAGAGAAGTTTTCAATAATCTCCATGACTATGGCTACGAAAGAGAAGGATATGAGTATCAAGGATTTGCTCATGAGATACAGGTTGCTGGCTATTAGTACCAAGTTCATTTCAATTCTGACAATTATTACATTACCTATGTTAAGACTTCTGAATTGTTGTATTAGATGTTTATCAGTGAAAATACTCCTCTCTTCCCGGTGTAAAGATGCTTAAACTCTATTTCAGAATCTTAAATTCCCACGGTACATGTATCTCACACCAATTTAACTGATATTATCTCCTTTGCTGAAGAAGCGATTCAATTAAACGCTAGTGAATAGAGAAGTGAGGACTTTTTGCTTTAGATACGAGTAAAGATGACGAGAAAAGAAGACTCGGAAGCTGCAGAGAGTCCTGAAACCAAGGAAACAAATGATAAAACTGTGAAATTCGGACAAGTTACAGCTGAGATTCCGGAGAAAGAAAGTGTTGAAAAGGATGAGGAGGATTCCAAAACTCCCGTGAAAGAAGATTCAGTGGTAGAGACAAAGAAGAGACCAATTGAGAGTGATGATGGAGATGATTTTGAAGAGGAGGAGAAAGCATTGGACGCAGATACAGAGAAAAAGGCTTCAGATTTCAAAAGATTAAAGATAGATGAACAAGAATTAGGTGAGGAAAAGGAAGAAAAAAAAAGTGATGAAATAACGAAAGAATCTTTGGTTGAGAAAGAGGAAAGTACTTCCAAAGATAAGGAAGAGACAGAGAAGAAAGAAGAGAAACCTAAATTTGTCTTTGGAGCAAGAACTGCATTTGGGGCATCTTCAGGATTTGGATTACTCGGGAAGAAAAATATCTTTGCTAGTTCTCCAGACTCTAAGAATGGATCAATATCACCAGCCAGTGAGATAGGATCATCCCCGTCTATAAAATCTGTCTTTGGAGCCAATTCTTCATTTGGAAATGCATTTAAAGAAGCGATTAACAAGCCATCTATTTTTGATACAAAGCCAAAGACTGAAGATGAGAAAGATAAAGATCCAAAGAAAGAAGATGAGGAATCATCTGAATCAACAACAAATGATGAAACAAACAAGGAACAAAAGGAAGTTTATAAGGCTGTTCATCTTGAAAAACAGGAGATTAAGTCAGGGGAAGAAGAAGAAACTACTGAATTTCAAGTAAAGGCTAAATTATACCATTTAGATTTGGCCAGTATATCGGATGGTTGGAAAGAAAAAGGTGTTGGTATCATAAGGTTAAATGAATTTATTAGACCTAAAGGTCATTATACATCAAGATTGGTGATGAGACAGGATGGTAATTTAAAATTGATTTTGAATGTACCAATACTGAAAGGTTTTGAAGTTTGGAAAGGAATGGCTGGATCTTTAAACAGTGAGAAATTCATTAGATTTCAAGTTGTGGAAAATGGACAACCTGCCCAATATGCACTTAAGATTGGAAAAGCTGAAAATTGTAATACTTTATATGATGCTATAAAGGATAGTACTCCTTTGTAGGACACAAAAAAGCAACAACAGAAATTTGTAACATATATAAATGAGAAAAAAACAAAAACAAAAACAAAAACAAAATAATTATATCTTGATGAAGGCAATTGTACAAATGGTTGAACCTTTAACACCTCCAAATTCAAATACTGGATAATCAATCTTTTTCCAAATTTTAAACCCATTGTATTTTAATAGTAGTTTAGGCAATTCATCCTCTGTGAAATTACAACTAGTTATTAACAAAACACCACCTTTTTTAATGATTTTACCGACTGTTATTGGATAAATTTCAGTTCCTGTTAGTTCTAAACCCTCGGTCAAATATTTTGAATCACTTAGACCAATTGCATCAAAAGTACCCTTATCTAAAACCAAATCGAATTTTTCCAAATTATCTCGAAGAAAAGAATCCTCAGTATTCAATATATCCGATTGTTTGAATTCAACTTCCAAATCTTCAATTTCTGCGATATCTTTTGCAAATTCAATACTAATTTCACTATAATCAACACCAACCAAATCTCCTTTCCAACCTTCTTCAAGGATCTTGAATAAAAGATGCCCATTTCCAGTACCCAAATCACAAATGGATGATGATTCAGAATAGATATTCTTATCTAAATTATTGAAGATGAAATCAATCATTTTCTCCTCAGCATCGGAATCAGAAAACCAACATTCACCAATGTCATCTGGATTTGATTCGAAATTTGAATGCTCAACCTTGTAGAACTCATCCCAATATTCCTTCGTCCCCAATTTGGAATGGTTAAGTTTGATTGTATCTTCACCCTCCGACATTATTACTTAGCTTCTGCTCCCAATCAATCGATCCATCAACAATCTCTCTCCACAACTAACTAATCAGCTAAATCTTATGAATTTTTCAAAAAAAAACAAATACACACAGATAATAACCGGGCTGTGTACATATCGTCGATCGACCCATTTTACTAAGAAGTCAAAATTAAGTGCTTTTTTTGACTCCAGCCACTGTGTAAAGAAGTCACAGAGTATCCAGCCAGCAGCCAACCGACATGCCCCGATTCCGAGATCCTACTAACGAAGTAGCTAACTAATCATCTGTTATCAATCAAACAGAATAATAGATAATTAGAGTGGGATGGTATGTGGGATGGATTCCCATTGAGGTCTGTATGTCCATTCACTTTGTGTGAGAGAGAGATTGTGTTTTTTTTTGACTCTATTCTTTGGCAAAACTCTCTATTTCTTTCTTGTTTTAATACAATAGATAACTGTTGATTGTTAAAACCCGGATCTAATTTCCCATATCTCTTTTCTTTGTTGTTAATCTCCATATATATATATATATATTCTCTTCCTTCTCTCTTTCTCTCATGTTTAAATCAATTAATAGACTCTCTTTATTAAAATCTCACTTTTTAAATACCAGAGCAATGTCATCCACTCCAGTTAAGATTTTAAGACTTGGTCCAACTAGATTCGCTCAAGATGCATGGGCTCAATTAGAGAAAGATTTCGATGTTGAGATTGTTGAACCTGAAGCAACTTCAAGGGACGAATTTATAACAGAATTAAAAGATGGCAAATACAAGGATGTCTCATATATGACCAGAACTTTTGAATCTGTTAAAAGAACTGGTATGGTTGATAAAGAATTACTTGATCTTTTGAAAGAGACAACCTCTATTAAGGCAATTAGTCATAATGGTGCTGGTTATGATCAAGTTGATGCAATTGCATGTGGAGAATTAGATATTCAATTATCAAATGTTCCATCATTGGTTGATGCAGCAACTGCAGATACCCATATATATTTACTTCTTGGTGCTTTAAGAAATTTCCAACTATCAAATACCAATTTAAAATTAGGACGTTGGAAATCTGAAAAATGTGCAGGAACACCAATAGGTAATGATCCAGAAGGTAAAGTTTTAGGTATTTATGGTATGGGTGGAATTGGTAGAGCAGTTAGAGATAGAGCAATTCCTTTTGGTTTCAGTAAAATCATTTATCATAACAGAAGAAAATTATCACCAGAATTAGAAGGAATTGCAGAATATGTTTCATTTGATGAACTATTATCAAAATCAGATGTTATATCCGTTAATATTCCTTTAAACCCCGCAACTAAACATTCAATAAATGCTGAATCCATTGCCAAGATGAAAGATGGTGTTGTTATAATTAATACTGCCAGAGGCCCAGTCATTGATGAATCTGCTATATTACCAGCATTAAACTCAGGAAAAGTGGCATCTTTTGGTGCCGATGTCTTTGAAAATGAACCAGATGCAAACATGGAATTGATTCAACACCCAAAGGTTGTCTCATTACCTCATATGGGTACACATACAATGGAAACAATGAAAGCAATGGAAGAATTCGTTGTTGAAAACGTTGCAACCTATCTAAAATCAGGTAAAGTGCTAACAATTGTTCCTGAACTACAAGACAAATCATTTTGAATATATAGATAGATAGATCGATAGATAGATAGATAGATAGATAGACAACAAGAATAACACAGCCTCTTTAATCTTCCCTTACACAGCCTTTGTAAATGCTGTTGGCGCGGCGATTTCCCAATTGAGCGCAAATAAGGTTGGGTTCCCCAACATGTAAATTTAAGAGACAGTTTTTAAACTATTCCAACAAGGTTATATGCTTTATATATATTCTTTTAGTGAGTTCATTAAAGTACGTTCAAGAGAATGAGTCCCATTAGAGCATCGTTAGATCCTCAGGAAACATGCATCTTGACTCCACAAAGGCTATTGAAACTGGCATCAAACAAAAAATTATCAAATCTATGGTTTCTTATAGCAACGGTAACGTTATCAGTTTGTAACCAGCCACAAGAAATACCAAAAATCTACCACTATACTATGCATCTCAAGGCGTTAAATAAACAGCCATCGTTGGATCTGTACAACAGTGTCTCTGAAGTTGTCTCAAATTTACAAGATATCAAAGATAGAGGAACCTCATCGGATCCAAATATCTCACTGATATATGGCGATAATAAGGATCTTGCAATGTCAACATCTGAGAAATTCAGAGAATCTTTGGTTAAATCAGCAGCATTATCAGGACTTCCAAAGGCAATCAATTCTTTGAATATCCTAAGGGATACTACCCCACAGCCTTTAAAAGCTTCAAGTATTCCAAATAGACCCAAGATTGAGAATTTCCAAGATTTTAAACTTGAACAAGAGAGAGGATTACAGTTCTGGAAGAAGATCTATGGTAAAATTTCAGATCGTGTTATAAATTCACTATCTACAGCTTCCCCCGATCTATGGAATTTCACAATTCAAAATGTCTATTCTCCATTACTTTCATACACAGGAGTTCTAAATGCCCAAGAAACAAGTATTGTTGTTATTGCAAGTTTGATTCCTCAAGATGTGAATCCTCAACTAAAGGGCCATTTAAGAGGCGCTAGAAATAGCGGTGTTGATTTGGAAATAGTTAGAGAATGTAGAGAAATGGCAATTGAAGTAGGTACTTGGTGTGGAGTTACATGGAAAAATGAAGTTGCCAATTTATAATTAATATCTAGAAACAAAAAAAAAACACAACAACAGGCAAAATACTCTATTATCATAATGCAATTAATCAAGACCTAAACTAAACATATCCTTGTACACGTAACCGAGTGAAATCAAATAACAAAAACAAAATCGAGCAGCATGCATTACTTTCCTTCTTAATCGATTGAAAGTTCAAGATTTTCCAATTTCTTGGTGGTAACTCCTAAGTTACCAAGTGGATCACCTGCTGATTCAGAAGTGTCACCTTCATCATCATCGGAACCATCATCACTCTCTGAAGGATCCTCATCATTCCTGCCTGATGTCTCATCAATGTACTGTCCAGTTGGAGAAACTTTAGCTGAGTAACTAGCAGACCCATAACCCGCTAATCCAATCCCATCTCCACCGTCAATGAGATCATGATGAATTTCACCAGTACCCACAACAGAAGAAACTAATGAGGACATCAAAGTACCTCCTTTTTGTCCACCATCGTTTACCAACTCTTGTTGTTGCTGTTGTTGATGATGGTTTTGCACTTCTAAAAAACCGTTCAGGTCAGAATCACTTTTCCCAAACAATTGATACCAAAACTTGACATCTGTGAAATTAGGATAGATTACATCATCATCATCTTGATATCCAGGATTAGTGAATTCTAGTTTCCTAGACTTGAAATAATCCCAAACTGATCTAGTCTTGTCTTCAAGTTTCCAAATTTTCTTTTCCCTTTCACAATCATATAGGAATGTTCCATATTGACAAGAATGTAAATGATATACTAATCTTCTCAAAAATCTTTCATTAAATTCAAATTTCTTTGGAAATTGTCTCAGAAGTTGATAAATACAATCTAAAAATTGATGAAAGACAGGGCTTTCAAGTTTTGTATTCTGATGATGTTTAAAATGTTGATTCAATTGTTTAATTTTTTGAAAATTTGAATCAGAAGTATAGTTATAGAATTTTGTATCTCGTTGTAAATGACCTGATCTTTCATTAAATTTATGTCCAAAAGAGCACCAATCTTTTTCAACCAAGACAATAAATCCATCCATTGTTCTATAATATGGATCCAAACAAAGTTGAATCAATGCTGCCATTTGTGAAGTTCTATCCCATCCATCAGAACAATGAATTATTAAATGCATTCTATTCAAATGAATCGATTTAACAAGTAAATCGGTAGCCTTTAACAGATTCATTATATGGTCCAACCAATTGGACTTAATCAGTAATTCTTTATTGAACATATGATTTGAAATATCCATATTTTTAAAAACTTCCTTAACTTTGTTTAAACTTTCTCTCATCACATGAATATTTTCAATATTTAAGAAAACTTTTTTACAATTCTCATAGTTATCCATTATTTCAGTACCTGCACCCAATGCAGCCTGTGCCATGGCATTTGTAATTGGTCTTGCATCAACTATTAAATTGAACGATTGATCTCTCTTATTTGTTTTGAATATCTCTTGAAGTAATTTTTCATCTTGAAATGATCTATTCTGTTTTATTCCAACCAAAGGTTGGGAGCATCTTACTATCGAACAACCATTTTTCTTATAGTAGTATGCCAATGCTGGGAAACGATTCTTGGATCTGAATTTCACAGAATGACTCAATATTGTATCAGAAATGGATGATGGTATGATACAACTTGAAGGATATGTTGAACATAATCTATAATTTTTATTCAAATCGGAAAGTCTCCAATTATCACAACCGGGATACCCATAATCTATTTCATCATTAACCAAGTTTAAACCCTGTCTTTCATATTCTTTCAGCGTATCATAATCATTCCAACTATTGAATGGTAATTCAATCCTTACAGGTGAATAAATAAATGCATAAACCTTCTCAATATTTTCAATACATGTCAATTTCATAATACTTTCATAAACATCATTACATTCTTGAAAATCAGGAAAATCAAAAGCTAAATAAGTAAAATCTCGACATCTGATTCTTAAACTAGCACCTTGTAATAAATTCTCATCAATTTCGGAATCTTCAAGGTATAAAAGCGCTGAACCTTTATTAAATTCAACCTTTTCAATCATTGGATAACAACACCACAATTCACGCATTCCAGCAGCCGGCTTTTGGACATCATTACCTTGTGTTTGTGGTGGTAAAGTAAATATCAGATGGTGGGTTGTGAGATGTAAGGTACCTTTTGCCGATACTCCACGCCTATGCAACACCAACCCATCAACCTTGGCGATCTTGATGTACTCCATTTCAAGAGTCTTTTATAGCTGTTTGGGGGTCCCAATGGAACAAGAAAAATCTGCTGTTATCACCTCTGTTGATTCAACACACCTCACTACTCTCTTCAAGCCTTGACGTTTTTTTTCCACCTTCTTTAACAAGTATTTGCAATCAAACATTGCAATCAATATTAAGGGCCAGATCTTTTGAGGACATGTTACTGATTAAATCAAATTGCGGTGAAATGCGACTCCAGGTCGATCGACCGGTAATTATGCTCTATTAATCGGTTATCTATTTTATCTACTTTATCTACTTTATCTATTACTCTAATCCTTTAATCCATCTTCTGGCTATCTCATCCTTAAGAAATGTCTTTTTGCTTTTCCAGTTACCAAGAGACCAGAAGTCATAGTTCTTGAACCTTGGAGCATCTTGATACTGTGAATCAGCAACGTAACCTTCCCCTGAAACATCTCTATTAATATTGATAAATGAAGAATCAAACTCAACATCCTCAGATTCTCGTATACTAGTCTCCCAAGGTCTTAAAGTTGAATCATTAGGTATCCACCTACCTTCGAGTCTCCAGATCCAACTGAAACTCATCTCATTGATCCTACTGATTGCTCTCTTGTATGCAAACATCTCATCTTCACCGGTGAATTTCTTAATGTCTTTAAAATTTGAAGCAACAGACTCAGCACCAGTTGTTTCAAATTGATTCTTACCTTCTTCATAAGATTGAATATTTGGTCTATATGGATTTGCCAAATACATTTGGGTTCTTGCGAACATTTCTTCCTCCAAAATTTCTTGATTGTTTGACTTACTTCCATCGCTACTGCTTCCATTGGTGTTGTTGGCATTATCTGCATCGGGAAAAAATATTCTATTTGGTTCAACATCCATTCTAAATAGCACCTTGCATCTAGACTCATACAATGAATCCAACAAAGTAATGAATCTTCTTGCCTCATTTTTTAACTTTAGAGTCATGATAGGAACATGATCAATGATCACAGTATGATACCTTGAAGCAATAGATATGTAATCACTTGGACCATAAGATTGATCTCCGCAAACTTCCTGAAAATTGAATTTGATAATCCCTTCATTATGGATAGGTATTTGAATTTCTCTTCCGTATGAAATAAAAGAAGTCGCTTGAGATTTGTCTAGATTCAAATATTTAGAAACTAAATCATTCCATTGTTTTTCATGATTCTCATTATCTTTCTTAATAATCAAATATGGTTCAAGTTCATCATCCTTAAATTTCATTCTATAGTCATTGTTACTACTCATGTCAAAGGCTTCACATCTCATTTGGAGAATTCTTTCAAAACTTTGAAATTGGGTTTTATTAAAATCTGTTGAGTATAGTTCTTCAGGAAGACGATTTGATGTAGCAACTAAGACTCCACCTAATTTGAAAAAATAAGTGAATAATATCTTAACTATCTTTGCAGAAGCTAGATCAGGTAGCATGAATTCATCAAGAAGTAAGATATAACTTTTACTGACCATCTTGGAAGCAATTTCAAATAGAATAAATTCATTTTCTAAGGATAAGATGGTATGATTATCCTGATTTGATCTTTTTCTACGTTGATAAATTGCATGAATTTCTGAATACACCCATAATATAAAATTATGATAATGTATTCTAAGTTTCTTTTCGATAGGTAATGAATTTGCAAAAATATCCAATAGCATAGATTTACCACATCCAACTTCACCATTGACCAATAATCCTTGAGGAGAAGGGAAATTCTCCAATTCTTCTTCATCTGATAATACTCTAACCAATTCTTTTCTTGCCCTTTGTTCTTTATTGGGATACCAAGTTGGTCTGTATCCAATTGTACTAAAAAATAACTGATCGTTTCTATTTGAATTATATTTCATCTCAAGTCCTCTAATCAATTGATTGATTCTAATTGATTTATCATCAGGTCTGTAATCTTTTAATCTGAAATACAACTTCTGAAATTGAACAGCGGCTTGGAATTGACTTTGATCCTCTTTTAATATCCCTCTTGCTACATAACTACGATACAAGATCAAAGGATCAGTCACAATCAGATTTGAATTGTTTGTATCTGGGAGGGATTCCAGCGTTGGTGTTCTATTATCTATTCCTCTTGGACCTGAACTTGAATAACGTACCACAGTATTCTTGGGTAATATGATTGATCCCGTAGTTAATGTTCGTATTCTCAGGAACACCATCTTATATTTGAGTATAGGAAGGTATGGGAGACCAATGCAAACAAGCTTTCAGCAAAATAGTGAATCTAAGCTTTTCCAAATGACGTGTTGAAAGTAATCCATTCCTCTGATACAACTTCTTTGTGATGATTGAGTCAAATAAGATCAGTATTAAAAGAGATAAATCAATCAATCAATCATTACAACAGCCGCACACGGTGGATAACGGAGATTTTTCTGTGCTGACCTAATTAGATAGGGGGGATAATATGGATCCCTTTATTTCAGATAACTTCAAAGGCTAATGTTTAAGATAGGGTTTGGAGTATAGGCTACATCCACGACTATGGCATGATTCTGAAATTCAAGAAAAAGGGAAAAGTTTTTTATAATGGGGAGGGCGGGGAATATAAAAAATAAATATATGATGATCCTTTGAAGTAATAACTACCAACAAAACCATCAAGAATTATATCAATATGGGTTGCCATAATTATCCTCAGCAGTCTCAATGAATGACTTCACCAAGCCAGTAAATTACAATCCTCATTATTTTTTTGCTTCCTGTTCTATGATCTGATTGCTTTTTTTTACAAGTAAAATTGGGATACAACAACAACAACAACTCACAACTGTATCTTTGACTGCCTATTCATCACCCAGAGCTGACAACCACAGAAGAGGAAGAATATGACATATAAAAGAGCAGCACCAAACACAGTCTTAGCAACACTAAAGAAAAAGAAAAAATCATTAGTTAGTATAAGGAGCTTCAAAAACAAAAGAAACGCCAATGAAAATTTAAATTATACCTACGCTTTACCATCTGATGGATCATTGATTGATCCCATCATAGTTTCATGATTTCTGTAGAATAAAGATCCAATGACGGATAATATAACAATTCCAAATGCTGAAATAACGGTACAGAACCAAGCTTTATCAGACTATTTATAGTGGAAACAACTGAGCCATAATATAATGAACGACAAGGAAAGAGTCTTTTGAAGATAGGTAATGAGCAACAAAGTGCATTATTTTCTGATCTGAGAATGGTATGTATCCAACAACTTAGTCACTCTTTCCACATAATCAATCCATCATATTTGAACAAGTTAGGAAAGTTAGTTAGTACACAGTATAATGGTAAGTTAAGAACCACTGGCAACACAACCACCAGATTTGAAAAAAAGAAAACGGTCAAGTCGTGATCCAAAGATCCATAAGCTATCAATTGGCTGAAATTATCGAAACTAGTTCAATGGGTTTTCTTTCACCTGCATGCAAGCCAAATAATACCAGAGAATCAAAGACAATGCCGAAACAGATGGAAAACAGCATCCATTGATGGAATAACAATCACTTACACTAACAACTGGCTTCATCTTTGGAAATATTCAACTAAAAGCACCCAAAAAGTTTAACTGCTGTATGAAGTAGATTATTCAAATATATATACTATTTAACACATAGATGCAAAGTATCCCTCAGATGCTGCAATTTGATGCAACACTCTCTCACTCTCTATAGAAAAACAGTCGCCAACAATTTTGAGTCGATTCTACAAACAAACGAGTCGATCGACCCACTGGGAGGGTCTATTTTGCTATAGTCATCATAAATCATTCATTACTCTTTATTTAAATACAATAAAAAACACTTAACAGTAAACATAGTAAATCCTCCCATTATCAAATTTAATTGGCATTACTACCACCACCATTGGAGCGATCATCATTCTCTTCAACACTAATTTTGGCCCTTTTTTTCAATCTTTCTAATTCTTCAGTATCTCTTTGGTTACCCTTTTCAACAACCAAATTCCGCAGTAATCTATTCTCCATTTCCAATTGACGAATTTTCAGTTCTAGGCCTCTTGATTGATCATTCAAATCTTTCAACGTACGTTCCATTTCTTGTTCTTTTATCTTCTTTTTGATTCTAAATCTTGCAGAAGCTGCAGTGTTGCGCCGCCTTTTATCCAATTCTGTAACAACACCCCCCATCATATCTGGTGTATCAGGAGATCCAGATTCTTGCCTTATTGCTGATGATGACGATGATGATGATATTGTCGAATTTAAAGCAGATGGCAGACCTGTAATGTTATTACTATTTGAATTTGCAGGACTATTCATACTACTTGGGGAACTTATGCGGATGGTGGATGATGAAGATGATGCAACTGCTGGAGATTGCTGTGTCATTGGTGAAAAATTGGATGAAGATGATGAACTTGCAGTTGTGAAATGATTTATTGGTTCAAATGACGATACTTGTGCAGATGACGAACCAAAAGTATTGATTGAAGGTCTTGAACTTAATGAGTCAAAAGGTATTAGTTGATTTGCGCTTGCCCCTTGTAAAGTTTGTAAAAGATGTGATGTAGTTGATGACAATGAACCATTCTCGTCTGAATTTTGAGGTTGTTGATGTTGTTCAATATCAGACTTATGGAATGCAATCAAAGTTGCCAATGCTTCAATTTGAGTTTGAGTTAAACCTGCAGCAGATAGGGTATTTTGTGCACCTTGTGGAACTGGTACTCTAGGTAACTGACCGGCTTGGGTATCATTATTCGAATCATTAGTATTATCATTATTATTAGTGTTATCAAAGTAGGAAACATTGTTTGTGAAAGGCTGTTGTTGCTGTTGCTGTTGCTGTAGCGGTGCCTGAAATGATTGACCTTGGTTGGTTAAAGAGGTACCCAATAATTCATGTATAGTTGAAGGTATAGCTCTTGAAATTGTTGAACCACCACCAATAGTACTACTATTATTATTTGTAGAAACATGGTTGAATTTAATCACATTTGAACCACCAAATGACAAATGATTATTCGAAGAAGATTCTTCTTGCTTCATTCTTGGTTTTTCCTCATCTGGGAATATAAATGAATCATCAGCAAAGGCAGAAAGTTCAGCACTTAGCTGCTCATCAAAATTTGGATCCAATGAAGGGTCAGAATTTTGAAGAAAGTTATCAACATAAACTAATTGTTCCAATAATGCCATTGGAGTCTCATCCGATAAAGAAGATTGATGATGTAAGTTAACCATATTTTGTTGATCAAGATTATTTAAATTATTATTATCACTATTGATTAAAGCTATTGCACTAGATGATTGTTGAGATATGATTCTACTATTGTGATTAGAATTCAGTGGAAAACTTGGACCAAAATCAGAAGTGATCTTTTGCTGCTGCTGCTGCTGATGCTGTTGTGGTTGTTGATGATGATCCTCCGACATCTTCTTGTCAAGTTTTTATCAAATAGAAAGGAGGAAAAGTTTTTCTTTTTTTTTCTGTCGAAGACCCTATGGGTTGGATGTGATGTTGTGATGCAATAATTGTGGTGTTAAACTAAAGTGGGTAGATGAGTGAGTGAGTGAGTGAGCGAGTGGGTGAAATGACAGAGAGAAAGGAAGACAATTCAACAAGAAGAATAGGAAAACTGTGGTTGCAACAATAAGAAAAGATTCAAGAGGAGAATATAATATTGATAATAACACACACCAACAAGAATCAGTGTTGTAAAATGATAATAATTAGCAAACTACATGTGATGAAAATACCATATTCTTACACAATCTGAGACAGAGAGAGACACAGTTTTCTTACTAATTAAAATTTTTGTTTCCTTCGCCACATATTATGGGGTCACGTGCACTGACGAGATGGTGTGGCTCTAATTACCCAATCCATTACATAATCTATCTATTCTCTTAACTTTCTTCCTCTAACAACTCCCAGTTTAATCTTTACAGTTAACTGAATTGTTTTGTGATAAGGAGCCTTGATTCCAATTGACTCTGCTTGATTCACAATATATCCATTGATGTAATCGATTTCAATGTCCCTCAGATTTAAAACATCCTGTCTCATACTGGTTGAGTTTTTACCATTCATACCTGTACCAACTTTAATAATTATATCTAATAAATTCTCTTTATCCAAAACTGTAGAGGTTAATTTGGACTCTTTTAAAGAAGGGATACTTTTAAATAAGACATCCAATCCTTCATCAACCAGTAATGAGAACAATTCTCTTAATTCATCAATTCCAATCAATTCATAATTGATACAATTAACAATTGCAGTAGTTGGATTCATACACGCATTGACCAATAATTTTTCAACTTGGTAAACCAAAAATTCATTATATTTAAAATATTTGGCACCTAAATTGTCACATTCAATCAATTCTTGGATGATTTCATCGTCAACAATTCCATCATTTTTAATATCCACTTTTGAACTTGCTGGATCATTCTTGGGTAATTTTGAAATCTTTAAGTCTCCAAATCCTGCATGGTTATATTGAAAGGTATTTGATTTATCAAGATCTTGATAAACTCCATGTCTAATAACACCTTGATATAAAACTGGTCTTGAGTCCAATTTTGGCCAAACATCCTTATATAATTCTTCTAAGACTCCCATACCATTTTGAATTAACAATATCCTTGTATTACTGTCAATCTTTGATAATAAAGGTTTGATGGCTGAAACTGTTCCAAATGTTTTAACACTAACAATTAAGAAATCAATCATCTTATCAGGTATACTATCTGCCTTATAAGCACCAGATATCTTATAACTTAGTAACTTTTCATTGTTGAATAATTGCTTAATCTCCAATGAATTACCATTTTTTTTCAAAAGATCCAATTTCTCCTGTGTTCGAACAATAAAGTTAACGGAGAATTTGGAAGTCAATTGAGCAGCCACCAAGGAGCCAATCCCACCTGCTCCTAAAACATAAACATTCTTTGTGACAGTCATCTCTTGGTTATCTATCCACTTCACTCCCTTACTTCTAACAAGTGTACATTATACATCCATCACAGAGATAAATAATCCACTCGGATCGGAGATGGGAAATGGAAGACAAAATCGACGCACCAAATCGCAGTCGATCGACCATCGCTCCCTCCCAATTTATAAAATGGGACAAAGAGATTCTACTAATACTATTATTGATTACCATCTAGATAGAGGATGGTTTGCCTCCTGTTCACCATTATCATAGACTAAGACATCAATATCAATAACAATATGGCTAAGAAAGACCATAATTCAGAATCGGAATCAAATGCCCAATCCGGATCTAATCATGCAACACATGCAAGTTCTTCACGTTCTTCAACAAAACAACGTAATCAACTACTGGCACAGCAACAGAAAGAATTCTTAGCTAAATATATCCATTCAAATGGTCCTGATGATACAGAGAAACCTAATCCGTTGGATTTCAGTACTTGGACAGAAGAACAGCTTAGAAAATATCGTGAATTATATCTCAATCCAAGTCAAATAGTATCTCCTGATGTTAAAACTTTTCAAGGTTATTTACTTGAAGAATCATCATTAGGTGAAAGTTCTGAATCTTACATTAAAAATGAATTAAATAAGGAAAAAAACATGTATGAATACAGAGATCTTGAAAGTTTGAGAAATACAGTTGAAGAGCATTTTAATAATCAATTAAATGTTAAAGAAAGTGAAGTGATTATGAATTTCCTCTATAGGGTCAAAAATGAAGATAAAAAATTCAGAATGTATTTCGATAAGAGAACGTGACAAATATATACAATAAATACATAAATTATTACTTAATTGGGGTATCATTTCAAAAATTTACGCTGGCTTTCAAATCGTACACAAAAAAAAACACAGAAACACACCCAAACATTTCATCTAATCCCATGTAATTCCTTCTTTAATCGTGATCCTTTCCCTTGCATTCATTATTAATTCTTTTCTCTTCTCTTCAAAGCTTAAACCATTAAACGGGCCAGTAGTTTCATAAACGTTGGCCTTGTTATCAACTTTGGACCTATCCGGAGCTGCTCCACTCTCATGATCAAGATCAGAGGCAATCACGACCGGAAGCGAATAACCTGGAGGGAAAGGCAACGAGCCTTCATTTAAATACCTATCTATTGTTTCATTAACGTTACCTGTTCTTTCTAAATCGAATCTAATTTGTTCAATCGTTAAACCAGGGGCAACTTGAGAGACTGTGTCTATCATATCACCAGTGACCACTGCCCTTCTCCTCTGTCTTCTATTCGCCTGTTGAGATACCGTCGATGAAGAAGAAGAAGCCGTAGATGAAGATGATGGTGATGATGGCGATCCTTCGGAATTTGTCAACCAGTTGAAAACTATAATAAGTATAACAAATGTAATTATGGTCAAGATTGAAGTTTCCATTTTTCTGTAATCAATATCAATAGGAAAAGAATATTGAATCAATAGCTTATAGATTATACAATTGAATGTGGTATATAACGGCAATCAGCTGTACAAGAAAAGACCATACACTTATCATCAGTCTCTCTTATGACCACCACCCACCCATCAATCAATCAATCAATCACTTTGTCTGTGAAGATCAGGTAGTAGCACTGCCATTCTTATTATATGTGCAGAGATGTGTATTTATATATATAATATTATATATACACACCCTTTATTATGTAAGCGCTATCTATTTTATCTATACCTATTCATCCCTCACCCACTATTGATGCTGTTCGGTACCATCCTCTGTGGATTCAGAAGTATTCAGAGGGGTTACTAGAACAGGCACTATTCGTCTCTTCTTTTTCATTTGTGCTGGGGAATTTGGAATAACTTCATCAACAACTACCAAAGGACCAGAGATATCTTTCATGTCTGCAGAATTCATATTCAATAATTCATCTTCCCTATTATCTTCAACATCTGTAATATCAATAACTTCAATTTCACTATTATGAGGAGCTGATAATTTCGATACAATCGATGATGATGGAGTTGGGGTTCTAGTTATTGAAACAGATGATGAGATTGATCCAGATGCACCAATTGAAACAGATGCTGGTGATCTCTGTGGTAAATAAGATACATTTGAATTTGAAGATTGTTTTGTAATCGATATAAATGTAGAATTTGTCTCAGGTAACATTGGTCTTGGTGCCATTATTATAGGAGTATTTTGAGTAGTTGATGTTGATGAGGTTCCACTTGTTAACATATCAATTATTGAAGGAGTTGAATTACTTGCCAATGGAAGAAATCCCTTCTTTAAAGAATGAGGAGGAGGAGAATTAATAACCGTTGAAGAATCCAAAGGTTGTTGTTGCTTCAATATATTTGTAGTAGGTATTGGTGTAATCATTGTTGAATCTCCCGAATTCTTTCTAGTTTCTGATGGTTTATGAATTGGATTATCTTGTAAAAATTTAGCCAAATCATAAGTTTCAACCTCTCCCAAGATTTTTTCATCAATCACAAGTGTTGATACAAATCCATCAGCTGATGAAACCATCAAAACTTTCCCATCGCTTGACCAAGTGATATCTGTAATAACTGCATAATGAACATTAGTTACTATTCCCAAAGCACGAAGTCTTTGTGTATCATAAATCACAACTGAATCTTGTGTAGCAACTGCAAATATCATTCTATAATCCAATTTAAAAGCTCCCAGTTGTCCTTTAATTGGTTTATAAATAACAGGACTAAAACGTATTGCAATTGCAGGTTTTTTAAATCCTGGTAAATGTGCAATTGGTGGCTTATTTAATCCAAATCTTGTATGGATATAAACTGTATTTATCATTTCTTCAGTTGAAGAAGAACTGCTTTCAGTTCCTGAGTGATAATTCTTATAGATTCCACTAGATGTAAATAATAGTAATCCATCAGGTGAAAAACTTAATCTTCTAAAGAATGATTGTAATGTTTCATTATGGTATAATAAATAATTCTTATAAAGAACATTAATTGATGGTGGCATAACTGCAGGCAATGGAGGTGTTGGGGCAGGTGATGATACCCTTGTCATTGAAACAGAAACATTTGAACTTGTTGATGAATTCGAATAAGTTCTCTTATGTCTGGGCGTTTGAGTTGGGGGATCCATTGATGATGTAGTTGATGGAGTTGCATTAGTTGTTATCATATTATGGGAATTGTTTATATCTCTTTTATCTTTGGCCTCTAAATTCTCACTTGTTAAATTTCCTGATTTATGGAATGATAATGGAGGAGGTAAAGAAAGCCCCTGACTTGTTGTTGTTGTTGTTGTTGTTAAAGGAGATGATAATGCTGAATGATTTTGAGATAATTTTGAACTTGGCAATTCAGCCCTCTGAATCCTATAAAAAGTTGTTGGAGATAGTGTCAATTCATTATTTTTCTCTCCTAATATTTTATAAATATGCACCGATCTATCAGCCGATTGAGAACAAATATATTCATTTCTTGGATCCCAACAAACTCCTTGAACGTAATGATTATGTTCAGCTATTTGTTTTAACATTGATCCATTGTTAACACTATAAATTCTTGTTAAATTATCCATCGATCCACAACAGATATATTTTGAATCTGGTGACCAACTAATATCATAAATTTCAGAAGATGAAGAAGATCTACAGCTTGTTTTTAAATACCAACTTTCTTTAATATCCTCATCATCATTACCAAATTCTTGAATGATTTTATCGGATAAACACCAGATTAAAATAGTTCCATCATCAGATGCACTAGCTAACATTGAACCAGTTGGATCAAATCTAACACAATTTACAGCTTGTGTATGTTTTGCCAAAGTACTTAAATATTCAACACCAATTATTTCTCCTTGAGTTTCATTATAAATAGGTTTCCAAATCCTAACATTGTTATCACCCCCACCAGTGGCTAATCTACTTGATCTTAATCCTTGAGAATTAGGTTGAAAATCAATACTGTATACAGGTAAATTGTTATCATGCCAATGTAAAGTCAATGATTTGGCATTGATTAATATAGGCGAAGATGACGACAACGATGTTGATGATAGTGGTACTGCTCCTGATGCTAATCCTCTATTTGCTGTTGAGTCAGACATTGTTTAAAAAGGGAATGAAATTCAGTCGTATATTTTTATCTTCCGTTTATATCCCAGTGGATATTATTTTCATTGATAGACAAACCGATCAACCACCAAAAAAACAAAAAAAAAAAACAGGGCTTGTTGTATAAATCTCTGAAGTTAAAGAGTGGTCCTTTCAAGTCAGGAGAATGAATGAATATGTATATCTCCCTTTAATCAAAGGATTAGATATTGATAATTTAATTGAAAAATGATCCCGTCTATGGTATAATTGACCAGGTATGCACTAGTGTGTCATCATGACATGTCTATTGGAGTAACTCTAATTATAAAACAAGCAAAAACAGTCAAATTGAATTTGAAAATCGACGCGTCTCGTCGCGTAATTATATTTTAGATGTTGATTATATAAGCTATTTAAAGGTTGAAGAAATTCATTAGTTTCTTTGTAACTTTACCATCCTTAGTTTTGCTAGTTTTATGACTTGACCCATTGGTAGTTGATAACTGCTCAGAATTACGTCTTCTTAAGTTCTCATCATTTTTATTTATTTGTTGAACAAAAATTGATGAGTTTGGATTGGAGGTTAGTGATGGAGGTTGCGCCAATTTAAATCCATTTTGATCTGTAATATCTCCAACATTACCGTCATCATCGTCAGGTAATGCAACAGTGATCGAATCTCTTGATTTGGGTTGTCCATTTGAACGTCTCGATGGACTTTCCAGTGATTTTTTATTAATTGCAGAGCTGATTGGCTTTGAAGGTGAAACAGAAACAGCCTGAGGAGTCTTTTGTACTTGTTCTGGTTGTTGTTGTTTTGATTTACTTGATTTTCCAAAACTGAAGAATTTCTTCTTCTTTTGAGGAGAGGTTGTTCCATTAGTAACATCATTAACAACAGGCTCAGTAACAATTGCATGCTCATCAATTCTCTTTAGTGGTGTAGATGGAGTTGGAGGAATATCTGATTGAGGAGTTTGGGTCTGTTTTTGTGGGAGGAACTTTCTACTTGATTTTTCGCTCTTAACATTTTCAACAGCAGTTTCTCTTTGTTTATTCCAAGTCTTTAGTTCTTGTTTTTGCTCCTTCTTAAGTAATTTTTTCTTTCTTTTTTCCTCCTCTTTTATATCTTGTTGCCTTTGCTTCTCTAATGCTTTATCATTTGGAATCACTCTTAATGAATGAGTCCTAAATCCTAAACCTTCTGCATTTGAATGATAATTGTAGTTTGGTGACTCGGCTGTTGACGATCCATTGATTTGTGGTTGTTGCTTCACACTATTCATCGATGTCATGGACATTGCTCTACCAGATGATGATCCTGCTTGACCTGACAAAACTCTGGTTAATGAAGCTTTTCTTGAGTTCATAGTTAATGACATTGTTCTACCACCAGAAGTAGTAGCAGAACCACCAGCATTCAGTATAGTGTTTTTGTTGGTACTATCATCAAATTCTTCCTCTGGTTGTTGCTGTTGTAATCTATTACCGTAAACTTTTTGAAGAGCAACCTGATATGCCAGTTCATACATCTTTTCAGGATCTTGTGGAGTTCTTTTTGTTTCAGATGGGGTATTTCTAATATCATGAGAAGTAGGGGTGCTTAAAATCTTGACTTGTTTTTTTGAAAGAGTTGACATTGTAGAAGTCAATGAATTACTTCTGCCTCCTTGTTGCAGCATTTGGTTCTGCTTCTGTTGTTGTGGAGGTTGTGGATTGAATGGAGGTTGTAAAAGTTGTGGTGAAGGCCTAGCTGCTGAACGATGAGGAACCAGCGGTGAATTATGCAGCGATGATGAGTTATTTGAATGTAGCTCTTCGGTAACTTTTTCGGAATAGTCAATTTGATTCCTGTTAAGTTTGTTAGGTTGTTGCAACTCCTGTTGCTGTTCCTGGATCAGTTTTGGATCTTGAACAGCATCTGAGTACACCGAATTATCATCAGATTCACCATAGTTCAGCTCGGTAGTAATTATTTTTTTGGTATTAGAAGAAGCTGTGGCAGCTGGAGCAGATGGTGAATAGGTGTTTTTGAGAATCGATCTAACAGGAGATGAGCTTGGCCTAGAGTTGTGGTTTGAAGTGATTTTGGAAGGAGGCGGGTTATTAGCGATGGCTTGAGTTAATTTTCTATAGCTATGACCAATTGCAGCATCATGTTGAATGCGGTCTTCTATTGGAGATGACTCAATATTAGGGATCAACTGTGAATTTCTTGAGATTGGATTAATTGGAAGGGTATGATCTTCTTCATGAATGGAATCATCTTGCAGGGCACTTTGATTTGGATCTTCTTCTTCGATTTGTTCTAGTATAGCATCTGGTTGTTCAGCAACATACTGTTGTTGATTAATTGGAGGAGGTTGATATATTTCTTCATGATTATCAACATCTGTATCAACTTCATCATAAGCATGATAAAAGCCTTCTTCATCAAATTCTTCAGGAATTCCATCACTTAAGATTGATGGTTCATAAGTTTTAATATAAGAAGGTTTAATTACTGTTGTTTTAACTATTTCAAAGTTTCCTTTTTTCTCAATGGTTGTTTTTGTAATTGATTTTGTTCTACCTTCTGAATCTCTTTCCTTAGTTGTTTTAACCATTGTTGTCACTGAATTATTGATTGAACCTACTGGTAATCTTCTTGTTGTTGTGGTGGTTGTCGTCGTTGTACCTGTTGCGAATCTTGAAGAATTTGAAGTTAATGAGTTTGATCTTGAGACTGGAGCTGGCCTATAAGTATTAGAATTCATCGAACTTGTTCTTGATCCAGAGAAGCTATGGTCCTTACGAGGTAACTGCTGCTGCTGCTGTTGTTGTTTTAGAAGATATGAATTCTGTTGTCCTGGTTGAAATGAATTGGATCTACGAGGTTGTTGATGTGAATAATCTCTGAAACTTCTTGAACTTAAAGACATTGCACGACCATTATTAGTGGCACCTACTGACGATCTATAAGTTGGTAAATTTGATTGGGAAGCATGTTTTCTAATTGAAGCAGCGGCTGCTGCGGCAGATAGACTTGTCATTGAATTTGCTCTTGATATATTACCAGTTGCTGCATTTGCTGCAAAATAGGCAGTATTGGAAGAACGATTATTACCACCATTAGTAGAATAGATTGATGCGTTATCATTATATGAAACAGCAGGTTGTTGATTTGAAGATGGAGGAGTGTTATAATAATAAACACCTGATTCTCTTGACTGGAATGAAAGGGGATAATAGGGGTGTTGTTAGTAGGACAAACAAAAACAGAAAAATAAAAAAAACACACAGGAAGATAACTAATAACTTACCCTTCTGGTAGGCTTTCTACCTATCCAATCACCGAATCCCATGATTAATATTTGATGAAATATAGATATTTAAAACAAATAAACAAATAAACTAAAGCAAGAGTAAATAGAACACAAAGTACTAATTTCCAATTTCAGGATTTAATAATAAACATACATAACACATAAAAATTTGTCGTTGTTTATAGTTTCCTCAAATGGGGTGTGGGCTGACAGGTGTAAGGGTGTTACTACAAATGAAATGGGGTGTGGGAACGAATTTAAGAGATGAGCTTGCACTACGTCGATCGACCACATTGGTTGTTTGTCTGATTACATAATCGAGCCATCAAAAATGTTCTGATAACATGATTTTACTATACTATTTGGATTGCTTTTAATAGTTAATCAGTCTACTTAACCTTTATCATTCTTTTTGGTACTACTAACCAACTAATAATCGATTATGGAAGCTGACTATGGGAAGTCAAGAAAGGAGAACGATGTCTCGTTGAGACAAAGACTTGGTGAAGCTTCATCTATACTTTTGATTATTCTTGAACAGTTTATTGCAACAATAACTTATTTCTTACCAGAATCTTTAATTTTGATATTTACCAAGATTGTTAAATTTATTTTTGATAGATTTAAGACAAATGATGATCAATATTATAAATTTTTACATTCAAAAGATTTATCGGATGATAAATTATTGAATAAGATTGAAGAACTGAGAATTGCAAATGATTTTAATAAACTGTGTGAGATTAACAATTTTAAAGTTGAAAATCATTTAGTTAAGACTGAAGATGGATATCTTTTAACAATTCATAGATTATCACCTGAATTGAATGGCTTTAAACCAAATGGAGAAGTTGTTTATTTTCAACATGGTTTATTAATGAATAGTGAGATTTGGGTTTTAATGGTTAATAAAGATGATAATTTACCTTTTAAATTATGTGAATTAGGTTATGATGTTTTTCTTGGTAATAATAGAGGTAATAAATATTCAAGTAAACATGTTTCACTATCATATTATGATAAGAAATTTTGGGATTTTTCAATTGATCAATTCAGTTTATTCGATATACCAAATTCAATTAGTTATATAACAAGTTTTACTAAAGTTGATAAATTGATTTATATTGGTTTTAGTCAAGGGTGTTCACAAATTTTATCATCAATTTCAATTAATAATGAATTAAATGAAAAAATAAAGAAACTAGTTTTAATTGCACCGGCAACAACACCAAAAAAATTATCAAATTGGTTGATTAATTCGATTGTTAATTTTAAACCAAATTTAATTTTTCTGTTATTTGGTAAAAAAATTTTAATGAAATCAACAATTTTTTGGATGAATATAATGTATCCACCATTTTTCATTAAGATGATTGATATACCAAATTTAATATTGTTTGATTGGAAATCTTCAAATATTGATAATATTCAGAAGTTTATAAGTTATTTTCATCTTTATTCAACAACATCTGTTAAATCTGTTGTCCATTGGTTTCAAATAATCAAAAATAAAAAATTTCAAATGTATCAAGAATCAGAAACTTTTAAAACTTTTGAATATCCAATTAAAACAAAGATTACAATTGATAAAATATTGTTAATTTATGGATGCAGTGATTCATTAGTTGATATTAAATTAATGCTGAATCAATTACCAGATTTTAAAATTACAAAATTAAGTGAATTATCATTCACGGATTTAATTGAATCGTTTAAGAAGATTAATGATGAATCAATTTCAGTTGATAATGTCAAAGTTGTTGAAGATGATCTTGATAATCGAAAGTTATCGGTTATTGGCATTGAAAATTACGAGCATTTGGATTTAATTTGGGGTAAAAATATCGATTTTTATGTCATCAATAATGTTGTTAAATTTATCAAAGGATAGTAGTAATAACAATAGTAAAGAATATATAATAAGAATGATGGTACCAAATCAGGTAGTTTATTTGTTATTCGGTTGTCTCCGGTATTTGAGTATATTAACAACAATAATAATAAAGAATTTGAAAAAATGTCAAAAGCTATTGCGGACTCCGTTGTGTGTGATGTCAAATTTTTTGAAGGCTCCGTCATCCCAAGTCAAAAAAAAAGAAAGAAAAGAAAAGAAGAGTTTTTTTTTTTTTTTTTTTTATGTCTGGAGTCTTTTGCAATATGAGAGATTTAAATCTTAAGGTTAAAAGGGGTAAAACTGATTCAGCTTATGTACAATAGAATTAATTAGTGAAAAAAAAATAATTTATGTGTGTATTATAATAAAATAGCAATCTTGTAAGATTCCAAAAAAGAAAGATCAAATATTTTAGCACGCTTTACGTTTTGATTAACTAACAAACCTACAAAGAAATTATTAATTTATTACTAGTATTTAGAATTTAGTATTGATGATGAATTATACCTACATACATACATATCAAACAATCTCCGACTTTGTTCAATTTTAACCACCCCGCTTACACCTGTCTAAATAATTACAGAAAAAATAAGTAATTTGACATATCAACGTGATTTAATTATTCTATCCCCGCCTCGACCTAAACCACCCGATTTACTAAATATCAAACTGTTTGTTGTACCTTTATATTATTATTATTCTTTAACCGATGATCCTTGACCCCCACTCACTCACTCACTCACTCGGAGAAGACACGCATCCACCACCGTAAAATACGAAATCCCCAACTCCTCTGCTTGTTGAATTTTTTTTACACAGACACCACTTTCTCCTGAAAATCCCTCTCTCTATTCTGCTCCTTGAAAAAAAAAAAACAATTTAACTAGTCCCTTTACTTTGCCTTCTTCGCCCCCGCCCCCATATTCACCGCCCCTCATAACCTTTGTAACTTACCGTCGGCACAACTAAACAAGAACAAAAGAAAAAAAAGAAACTCTCCTCAAAAACATCAAAGGGAAAAATTTCTTGTTTTGTAATGCAATGTGGCTCAACATATATCTAGTGTAAACAATAGAATAATTAAAACAGAACAAAGCCTCAATAACGTTTTACAAACCGTTTTAACTGAAGAAGAAAAATTACTCTCTCTCTATATACATATATATATATTCATTCATTCATCCAGTGTTTTCGTCTTGACTTCTTCTTTTTCTTTAATCGCCTTTTTAATTACCGACTTACCTTTTTTTTTTCTGTCTTCTACTTGTTTTCAAAGTTGTTGTTTATTCATAAATGATTTCTCCACGTCATTCATCTATATTGGATGACAAATTTAATAAATCTCCAGCCATAATTAGATCCGTGTCCCCTTCAAATTCTGTTGTGCTGGATGATGGAAGCAGTTTGGAAGATGATAATGATATGATTGGAATATCTGATGATGAAAGTGGTATGATCACCCTTTGTATACCTAAATTGGATCAAGTCTTAAATGAGAACGATGATGATAACAGTATACCATATTTCAACAAAATTAACTTCTCAAATTTTTTGATGAAGAAACACTGTATTGAAAATTTAGAATTTTATTCAAAATTAAACGATTTATTAAATAATTCAAATGATATTAATTGGAAAGATATCTATCTAGAATTCATAGAAGTTAATTCAAATCATGAAATTAATTTACCTTGTCAATTAAGAAATAATCTATCACTTGATAATACACCAAATTTAGAAATGCTCAAAAAAGTTCTAAATGTTTCAAAAGACTATTTACATTCATCATATCAAGAATTCACAAATGAGATTTTATCATCCTCTTCAACAACAGTTAACGATGATTCAGATAATAGATGCCAATCACCACTTTCTTTGGAGGTGAAATCTGTTGTTGAAGAATCAAATAACTCCAGCAATAATAATAAATCAAGTAATTATTATCCACCATCGTCATCAAATAATAATACAAGAAGGAATTACAGTATCTCCTCAAACTCAAATAATAACTACAATCAATCATCATCTACACCTACATCTTCTTCAACTTGGAATAAGATCAAAAAATTCAAATGGAGAAGAGCTTCAAGTACTTCTTATCCTTCATGTTGACTAGCTAATAATTTTTACGACCACATATTCACACACAACAATTTTGCATTCTATAAAAGTATTTTATTTTATTTTATTTTATTAATTTTTTACCACTTCTTACTCTTGTCTTGTTTCACGCATTTTATATACTAATTTTATATATACCTTTTAATTTTAACGCATTTATTTATATCAAAATTAACTCTAATAAAAGCATATTTTTGTAGCATTTGTAATAATCTGGGGGAGGAGGAGGAGGAGGGGAAAGAAATTTACTCGGTAACGTTACTTATTCAACGAGAACCACCACAATTAAATCCCAAAAAAAGCCACAAACACACACACAATCAAATCTCTATCTATTTATCTATCGGTTGTCGGTTGAAATTAGAAAAAAAGGAGTGATCGGCATATCTTCTAGTTAAATTATTTGAATTAAAACAATAACTCAGTTACCCGGTAATTTGATAGATTAATCCGCCATTTAAATCCCTTTAAAATTGGAGCTAAAGAACAATAAGAGCACAATAGCATAAAATAAAACGTTTTTTTACACAATACTATCATATATCATTTACAATAATATCATGATAACGTCATTCCTTTGTCTTTCACTATCATTTCATCCAATTAAATTGAAGAATTTAATCTTGCGAAAAGATAAGCAATAATGAATATTCTCAAACTAATGAATTCTTCTCTGTAAGTTATCGGAGTTCTTCTATGCTAAGTGTGCTTTGTTTACTTTAAAATAGT
The DNA here is from genome assembly GCA_030567935.1 of Ogataea pinus. Classification (NCBI taxonomy): domain Eukaryota; kingdom Fungi; phylum Ascomycota; class Pichiomycetes; order Pichiales; family Pichiaceae; genus Ogataea; species Ogataea pinus. Next base: position 506,203 of record JAJLSY010000002.1, on the reverse strand, counting down.
AGATTACAGTTTCATATTAGACCTCTCCCCGCGGTCTTTCAATAAAGCAAAAAACACAAAAAAGCATAAAATATATTATACCTTTCTATCATTTGCACAACTTTCACAAATGCTAAAGAAACTAAATTTTTCAGTTTTGCCTTCCCCTCTCCGCCCCCCCCTGTATGAAATATTATTTACACGTGTAATTACTGTGTTGCATATTATGCCAGATCGAACTGACATCCCCGAATAATTCCTGCCATACTATAGCTGTTTTCTACCATTTATCTAGTGCAAGGATGTAGTTCCGTTGGTCGCGACTTTTTCGAGTCGATCGTCCAAATTATAAACTTTCATTTCTTCATCAAACAAAATACTCAACCAAAGACTCACCACCCTATATGGGAAGTTAAAGTAATTAAATAACTAACTTCAAGTAATCATTTAAGTCAGAGTAATTTCTAGTGCTTAGAATTACTAGAGTTATAATGTTCAAGTCTATAATACGACCATCCTCGGTTTTCTCCGGAAAGGCCAATTTGAAGTCTTTCTATTCGATATCTTCATCAACATCAACGACATTATCAAATGATTTAGTTTCGAGATCATATAAACCAACAACTTATACATTGGCTACATTAAGATCATTCCCATCCTTAGAGCCACATTCAATTATTCCAGTTCATTCAAAATTCATCAATGCACCATTAAGAAGAGATATTTTATGGTCTGCTGTGATCATGGAATTAGATAATAAAAGAGTTGGAGCATCAAATCCACCTGGTAGATCATCCCATAAATTTTCAAGAAGAAAATTAATGAAACAAAAAGGTTCAGGTAAGGCAAGAGTTGGTGACGGTAATTCACCAATTAGATTTAGAGGTGCTTATGCATTAGCTAGAACTGCACCAAATGATTTTTCAACAATTTTACCAAATAAAGTTTATAGATTATCATTTAGAATTGCATTAAGTTATCTCTATAAACAAGGAAAATTATTCATAGTTGGACAAGATAAACAATTTGAAGAAGAATTCAAGTTGGAAACAAATCACAATACACCAAAGTTAAATAATAATGATTCGTTTGAATTAGATTTTATAACAAATGATTCAAATGCAATTAATAGATTTATTAAGAATCATGAATTTAATGATTTTAATTTATTATTTATTCCAGATGATTTGGATTCAAAATCATTAAATTTAAAAGATTCAATTAAATTTAATCCAAATAAAAAAGTTAAAATCATTAGAAAAGAAGACGTTCAAGTTAGAGATTTATTAAAAGCAAATAGAGTATTCATTGAGAAATCAGCATTTGAATATTTTGCAAATCAGTTCACAAAAGGAATGAATCTTTAGAATTTTATATTACTATTATTAATATCTGTATATACTTAACAAAATTATTAAAATAAGGAAAAATAGTTAATAAAATGAACACAATAGAAACTATAGACGGTAAATCTGCCCAAGTCACATGACATAGGTAACCCTCTCATTCACGTACCCTCTTTCATCTCCAAATTCACCTCTCCGTGACTGTTAAATTTGAAATTTTTTCTCCTAATATTGAAGTAATAGTATATTAGTTACACATGAAATAGAATTGACAGTAGAGATTTTGTACTCACAAATCCTTTCTTCACCTTCTCTCACTAACGCACAATCTCTCTCAATAGGTAGTACAGTACTTGTTGAACAGATATATTATTAAACCTTTAATTTGCAAAGTTTATATATTCTACTTTGTTTAATTAAGAATTCGAATAATTATTTATCAAAAATGGGTTTAGTTGTTCAAGAACAAGGTTCATTCCAACACATCTTACGGTATGTTATAAAATTAGACATTCACACCCTACTGAAAAAAATGAGGAAGAAGAATAATAAGAAGAAGAAGAAGGGAATTATCATTCCTCAAGTTCATAATTGAAGTATTATCATACCAAAATAACAACACCATCATGTTGGAGAAACCACGATTTATTTTATAGTTATAAAGTTATTCAATACAGCACAACATATTGCATGATTGATCCATGAAAATTAATTCTTACTTGCCCCCATTCTATTCTTTGGTGGAAAATCATTAATGAATTCAAATTTACTAACATAATCCCCTTTATTTAATAGTTTGTTAAACACTAACGTTGATGGTAGAATTAAAGTTATGTATGCTTTGACCACAATCAGAGGTGTTGGTAGAAGATATGCCAATTTAGTCTGTAAAAAAGCTGATATTGATTTATCCAAGAGAGCTGGTGAATTAACTCAAGAAGAATTAGAAAGAGTTGTTACCATCATGCAAAACCCAACCCAATATAAAATTCCAGCATGGTTCTTAAACAGACAATCTGACCATATCGATGGTAAAGATTACCATGTCTTAGCTAACAATATGGAATCAAAATTAAGAGAAGATTTAGAAAGATTGAAGAAAATTAGAGCTCATCGTGGTTTAAGACACTCATGGAGATTAAGAGTTAGAGGTCAACATACTAAAACTACCGGTAGAAGAGGTAAAATTTCTGGTGCTTAAATTAATTAATTTAATAATATCCACTACACATTTATATTATCTTTTATGTATCTATATGAGAATGTGTGATGTTGTTTCTTTTTTTAATATCCTCCTTTGTGAATAATAATCACAAATGAAAATTAAAGGGGGAGAGAAGAAAAGATACAAGTAACATTCACTTAATTACTTTTTTATTTACAAAAAATAAGCAAAAACTTTAAAATTTAATTATAAAATTTCAGTAATAGTAATTTTTACAAGCAAAAAAAAACACACACTTTATTAATAATTATTATTCTCATTATACATTTAGTAAGTAACTCTTACATGAAATCATCATCACCAAAATCATCATCCATTAAATCACCAAATGTATCCTTCTTAAATGCAGCAGTACCCATATTAACAGTACCTTTTGCCTTCTTTTTACCAGCACCACCAGTTGAAGTACCACCAGTTTTTGCCAATCTCGCCTGTCTTTCATCTTTTGTCTTTTGTGTAACTAATGCAGTCAAAGTTGATAAAACTTTTCTTGTTTGTTCAACATTTAAAGGTTGACATAAATCTCTAATTAAATCAACTGCCAATGCTGAACTATAATTTAATTGAGATTTTTGTGCTAAATCAGTCAAGACTGGAGCAAGTGTCTTTCTTAATTTCTCAAAATCTTGTTTAGTTTCAACTTCAAATATTGGATGGATTGTTAATGGTGTATCTTTTGTTAATATTGGTTGTTTTGATCCTTCATCAGATTCATCATCATCAATTGCAAGTTTTCTAGCTCTAGGATGTTCATTTAATCCTAATCCATCAAACAGATCAGCAGCATTGTTCAAATCTGAATTCAATTCAGCTTGTCTTAGCATCTCTGCCCTCGTTTTAGGATCTGCCAAATCAATATCTAATAGTTTTTTCTCAACTTTACTTGATGCTGATTTCTTTGATGTTGAACTCTTCTTCACTGCAGTTGGTTTCTTTGTAGCTTCTGGTTTCTTAGCCTTTTTAGCTTCATCATCAGAATCAGCATCCCATGATTCTAACACAGGCTCATCATCATCCGCAAATTCATCATCCCATGAAGCAGCAACTTTTGTATTTGTTGAAGTTGGAACTTCAAAATCTTCGTCGTCTGATTCAAAAGATTGATCATGTTAGTCTCATTTCTCTCTATGATATCGAACAAACCCAACCTGAACTACCCTTAAAACCTATACATACCCCAAGACATAATTTTCTAAATCTCTAATACTTTTCAGAATCTTTTCTGGTAAATCCGATACAAAACTGAACCAGCATCTACATGTCTAGATAGATTAAAGAAAAAATCCACCCCCTTCAAATGGATTCCAAATGTCGCTTCTCCAAGCGGTGTAAGGATGTAGAACTGCACGATGTTTTGGTGGCGAGAGAGAGAGAGCTTATATATGGAGAAGTGAAGTACTTGTGTTCATTGATCCTGTTTACATGGTGTATTAGTATCAGTATCAGTACCAGTTTAATTATACAAAACAATGGTATGTATATAACTTGACTAGTCAGGGTATTTTATTTATATTATCAGCTCAAGTTCGTACTAACAACTCTCAATGAAATTACAGTCCACCTCATTCAAAGTTATCCCATCAGATAGTAAGCAGTCTGCTGTTAAGAGTACATCTTTCGGTCCATCTGCACCATCTGCACCAGCACTTCATGATACTTTAAGATCCGGAGAAGGTCCATTATCCATCTCATCAAAATTGAACAACAGACATCCTCTTGAATCACGTATTAGAGATTGGGATTCAAATGAAAGGGATAGACAATTGGAACAATATAGAAGATTATTTGGTGCTGCTGATCCAATCAAGAGAGAAATGGATCTAAAAATCGTTCAAGAAAATGATCTTAGACCAACTTTAAACGGTACTGGATTGACTTCAAATATTCAAAAAGATATACTATTAAATAGGGAGACAACAATAGATTGGGAGGATATATATACAGGTAAGTGTTCTAAATCATTTTTATTACTGCATCTAATTGATACTAACTCTCTAATTTCCACGTTATAGGATTTGAAAACACTCCACAATTGGACTTCCATACAGAGATGGAGAAGAAAATGGGAATTTAAGTAACAAAATCATATATGTAATAAGGTTGATTATGTAATATATTATTTAAGCGATATTTCACAGAGATTCTTTAAAATCTTTTGATTATGTAATTGGAAAATTTTTTAAAGCAGAAGAAGATGGAGAAAGAGAGAGAGAGAGAGAGACAGAGAGAGACGTGAATCTGTGGGAGAGCGAGTCTCAGCCAGAGTAGTAGTAGCAGTGAGACAGACGTGATGGGGGACACAGAGAGTAGATTCTTTTAGATAGAGGTGTAGTCAATAGTAGTCCTCATATTCTGTACATCTCCACCAAACAATCTATTGATCTTTTGAATAATTCACAGCTGATTTAATATCCCAATACTTATATTCTATACTTTTTAAGCAAATAACAGGCTTCCATAACAATGTCACAATTCTCCCAAACTTGGTATGTCTCTCTTGGAATTTTTTTATGTGTAAAATGGTGAGGGAACATTCTCTTTTCGTTTTGGCTCCCTTGGATAAATTATTCTTGAAAAATAGTACTAACATTGATGATTTTGAATGACATCATATTCAGGTCCCAATCCCAACATATTCAAACCTCTTCTGGTCTGATCCATGGTGATGCTACCCCATCAGACGATTTAGCTTCTCCCATTACACCTCAACTATCCTCCTCCTTGACAAATTCTCAGAATCTTGTCACTTCATCATTGACGGATAAACCTTTACAGGATGGACCATCTCAATATTCAATGAAACAACTTCTGGACATTTATGAACAAATGGCTTCCAATGGTCAATTTTTCCAATCTCAAGATGAAAGAGGATCTTTTGGTAACTCAGATGGGATCTTACATTTGGAGATGTTAAAGACCATTGAGAGATTGAAACTTGAACAAGGGAATTCTACAGGCTCATATCATCAACAACATGATGAATTTGAAGAATTGGCCAAAGCTGGAAGTGGAGAACCCCATGTCAAATTGGATGATCTATCTTTCAGTTTGAACAATTTGAATAATTTGAATCTAAACTTCAATGAGCCTTCAAATTCTTCTTGGCCAAATCCATTGAAGAAGGCCTCTTCGTCGATTTTCCCAACCGATCAACAGCAGCAACAGCAGGAGACGTCATTCCTTAAGTCCGATTTCATCTCTCAAAACTTGTTGAATTCTGATCATTTCAATCCAGCCACTGCAACAACAACAACACCTCAACAGTCATCCTCAACACCATCAACCCATCAAGCAACTGGGCCACCACCCGGACTTTCAATCCCGGCAGCTATTGACCCATCCCAGATTCAATGGAACTACTTGGATGCATCAGGAAACGAGCAAGGTCCATTTGATTCAAGTCTGATGCAACATTGGTATTCTCAAAAATTCTTTCAATTGGATTTAAGAATTCGTAGAAGTGATGAAAGTAGATATAGAACTTTGGCTGAATTCATGCAAGAAATAAATGAGTTTACATTACCATTTTCTGTTCCTTTGAATTCAATTCAACAACAACAAATCCCTTCAAGTGTCAATGATTTATCTGCCACTAGATCATACCAAACTTCAACCTTTAATTCTTCATCAAATCTTTTCTCAGGAACATCCGATGTGAATTCTCAACTTTTCACCTCCAATGGTTCTGTGCAAGGAACAAATGTCATCCATCAACCTCAAGCTCATTCCGAGATCTCAAACTCAATCACAGCATCATCAGGTAACGCATCTGCTTCAGCAACTTCTTCATCTGCTGCACCATGGTCAACCAATGCAACTGCCTCAAATGATTTCTTGAATGGTGGGAGACTATATACTCAATCCCCTTTCTTATCAAACAGCACAAACCAATTCTATCTACAACCTGAACTGAACTTTAAAATCGATGGTGGATTGGCTTCATCTAACGTTACTACAACTACTAATACTCCCGGTGCCGTTTCTGCTGATGTTTCCCCTGTTGATTCCATTATTCTTCCAGAACAGCAAGATACAAAAGAACCATCTGTCGTTGAGCGTGTGGAAGTTATTGAAGAGAAAGAGATTCCAACAGCTGAAGAAACAATCATTACTGAATCAAGACCTGAAATCTCACAAGTAGTTGAACCACAAGAAGAAAAAGTGAAAAGGTCTACCAAGCCAGCTTTAGCACCATGGGCTTCAGTTACGCAAGTTTCAAAACCAGCAAGAACATTACAAGAGATCCAAAATGAGGAAGTTGAAAAAATAAGACTATCAAAGATTCAAAAACAAAAACAAGAGGAAGAAGATAGAAAATTGGCTGAAAAATTGTTAGAAGAGGAAAGAAAAGCTGAATTGGCAAATGTTTCTGCTCGTTTTATTGAATCATCGTCATATTCAACATCCAATGAAACCAGCAATCGTGATAACTTAAAGATTAACACCTCATCTGAAAATAAAACAACATTACCATCAGCATCAAACTGGGCCTCAACTCCAACTAGTTCCAAACCTGTTAAATCTTTGGCTGATATTCAAAGAGAAGAAGCTGCTACTGCTGCTGCCGCTGCTGCATCAAAATCAGCAATGCAAGATTTGAAAAATGACAAACTTTCATTTGCATCAGCTCTTTCATCATCATCATCAGCTCCTTACTTTGCTGATGATAGTGCTTGGACTGTTGTTAATAGTAGTAAGAAATTGACCAAACCACAATCTGTCGTTACCAAAATTACAAACAAACCATCTGCTGCCTCATTGTCACCTGCAGTTTTGAGATCTGTTTCAGCATCCTCATCATCACCAATTCCACCAACTTCATCAAATCCATCATCAACTACAAATCTATCTAGAAAATCATCAAACCTTGGATCAACCTCATTTCCAATCTCGACCCCAACTTCAGTTTCTTCCATTCCACCTGTTAGTTTGACTCCTTCGAAAGAGTTTTTGACATGGTGTACTTCTCAATTACAACAATTGAATAATGGAGTCAATAAGAATGATGTGTTATCCATCATGTTACAATTCCCAACTGGTTCAGAATCCCAAGAAATTATTGCAGATACAATTTACTCAAATTCTTCAGTTATGGATGGTAGAAGATTTGCAAGTGAATTCATCAAACGTAAATCAAAAGTTGAAGACGTTGTCAGACAACAAGATTTAGATTTCAGTTGGTCTGATGCATTGAGAAACTTAACAACTTTTGGAGTTGAAGATAAAGATGATTGGGATATGGCTTTCACCAAAGTTGTTAAAAAGGGCAAGAGAAGAAATTAATCTGGCTGATTTCATAGAATGACGAACTATACCAACCAGCCTGTATATAAATACGAATTCATGATAAATTTAACTACAAAGAAAAAAGCAAAATGGAACAAAAAGATTGAAAAAACATATTGTCTAGCATTACTATAATTCATTACATAAAAAAAAAACAGCTCACAAAACTAATTCCTGTAAGACTTCTTTCCTCTCAACAATCGAACCAATTCTCCTTCTTAATGCTTCATTAATTGTAACCTCTTGACAAGTTGGGAAAAACACAGGAGCCCAACCTTTTTTAAAAGTTTCAGACTCCATTCCTAATTCTCTTAATTCCAATTCTTGTAGCTTACTTTGCATCTTGTACCTTTGATAAACATCATCTCCTATTGAACCTTTTTGATATAGTGCATTAACGAATGGTTCAGTCTCTTTTAATTTGATCATTCTTCTAATTGCTTCTGATCCTCTTCTAACTAATGCAGACTTCAGGACCTTTTCATTGATTTTTGGATCCTCTTGATCCTTGAGTTCAAAATACATCTCCTGTGGATAATTTTCTTTGAATATTGGTTTTAATGATGTTAATTTTTGTAGTTTTCTCTTTCTATAAACACTTGAAAATATGATTAAAGTTGTCAGAAGTACAATAACGTATAATATTGGTGTATAAATCGAAATTCCTGAATGGACTGGAGTTTCCTCCATCACTGGTGGTGTATTATTACTGTTGGACTCTTCTGACATGGCTGAATATGATCATTCACCTAAATGACTTCAATATACATATATGATCCCAGCTAGTTACAGTCTCTTCTTCTTACTCTTCCACGGTGTAAGAAAAGTTGGCGGCGAATTTGAACGGGGTTCAAGACTACACAGCCTGATTATCCAGCTGGTATTTGCTATGCTATGCAAACAAGTATTTTTTGTATTAAACTCCATTATATGCTTCTATAAATTCGATTTTCTTCTTTATATCCAACTCAGAACCGGTCAATTTCAATTTGCCATAGTTTCCTAGATCTTCTCTAACTTGCTTAGAAGTGAAATTTCCATCCTTTGGTAACTCGAACAATTTCAGCCAAAATTTGGAATTCATTCCTAATGTACCCATGTTTCTAAGTAAAAATGGTAGAATACCAATTGGGATAGGGGTAGATAATGAGTGATTAGGCTGATTCTTGATGCTTAAAGCTTTGAAATTGAATCCTTCAGTCTTTGCATCCTTCACAAAAGTGGTGAAATCAAACTGGGGCGGAAAAGTGATGATCGACTTGTTGTTTGATGTTGTTCCTTCAGCAAATACAAAGCAAGCCTTATTCTTAAGCTTGGATAAATCTTTAACTTCTTCTCCCTGCTGTTCACCAGATAAACAAGGTTTGGAAAGTGCAAATTTGAAGCAATGAAAAATCCCGGTTGGTAAAAGCCTTAACTTTCCCTGATAATCAACATACGTGAATCGCACATTACCGGACTGAGAAATTAGATATAATACAAGTGGATCAAAAGGTGATGAGAAATTGACAAATATTAGATCATTCTTAGTTGGTCTTTTCGAATTTGTAAGTTTTATATTTGATCTTTTGATTCCATCAACCAAGAATTCCAATTCAGAAATTCCAAATATGATTCGTAGAGAAAGCTTAATTAGGAGCTTATGAATTGGAGTTATTGGGTATACCAAAACTAGCAAAATTCCCAGTATGAAAGCCAATGGTAATTTAACTATAACAACCAAAGGATTAATGAAATATGTAAGTAAGAGGTTTTTTGATGAAGGATTCACCGTTGGCATAAATGGTGAAATACCAGTACCTTTATCTCTATAATCACTAAATTTCTCCATTCTTCAGCCCCTGACTAGGTAATATGTAATCTACCAGTTCAATTTCAAATAGAATGATACCTAGCTACAAAGGTTATCCAGTAATCTATTCAATTTTCAAATTCGAGTTTCGGAATCACTGCGTCGATCGTCCATTTTCTAAATTTGATAGAGAAAGCGTATTGTAGTATATATGTAAATAATAGGTAATAATAATAATAATGGTTGATAAAAGACTTATCAAGAAGAACAGAAGGGGATGAAGTAAAAATCGCTAAGCGGAATCGAATGGAATATTCAAAGTATGGCTGATTTCAGGATAATAATTTGTCAGCTTAACAAAATATTCATGATAATTTTGTTCAAAGATTTCAGGTCTAATTGCCAATGAGACAAGAAAAGTGATAAATCCTGAATCTAAAGAAGTTAATGTAATTTTTGTGATGAAGAAGGATAATAATAATTGCATGATGAATCCAATAACTATGAATTCTGGTGCTAATTGAGAAAACATTGGAGTAACTTTGTAGAATAAGTAAAACATTCCAGAGCTGAAAACGGTAACCAATATTCCATAAAAGTTTAAAGTTGATTGAATTAAAGAATCTGTAATTAAGATTAAAATACCTTTAAATCTTAAAATTTCAAAGGTATCCCTAGCTGAATTCAAATAGTCTTTACCATATAATGCCAAATATGAATAGGCAAATTTGTTGAACCATTTAATCCAATATTCAGCTTCTTGTGCAATCCATTGTAAGATTGAAAGTAAACATTGTAAAGCACAGAATAATAATGGATTACCTCCATCATCCGAGTCTCCTCTTGGTTGTAGACGTCTTTCTTGAACCTTTGCCTTTAAGATGGTTAAAATTGCTCTAACAGTTCTAACTGCAGTAACAACAAGCGATCCAAAACAAATCGATCCAAAAGAATAAGTTATAGCACGCTTGAATGAATGCCAAGCTGGATTTTTTGGTTGAATTGGGGATTTATGGAAGAAATACCATGATCCAAACACTCCACTAATAATCACATGAGTTAAATTTGCAATCACTTCAAATAAATACCAACCTGCAAATAATGCAAATAAATCAATTGTTAATGTGGTATTTGAAACACAGACATCATTTCCATCTGTATGAGGACAATTGGCATCATCCTTTTGAGCTCTATCCATATAAATCATACTTGCCATGACGAAATAGATAAATCCAGCAAATCCTGAAAATACAGAACTTAAAAATGAAACAACAATTGAACTTGGATAAGTTGTCATAACTTCAATGACTAATTTGAGCATTAAACTTGTGAAACTTAATTTTTTGTAGTTTTGGAACAAGAATAATAAGGATAAAAATCCAAATAATCCAAACATTAAACCAGGAACGATTTTCCCAGAAAATATAGAGACAAATGACATACCGAATAAACTCAATGGTAATAATAAGTATCCAACAAAGACAAAAAACATTGGGAAATTCCAAGCCATGAAAAGCATGAATAATGAGGATAGAATTGGTATGAGAACACAATATGCAATGAAACTTAGTATTTTACCAGCACTATTTGGTTTCCCACTCAAGATTGAAAAGAAACTATCACTAACAATCTCATCCTTTTGATACCCGCTAACGAAAAATGAACCATAATTATTATTCATAACATTATTGAATGAATGAATTGAAAGTAAGGTAAAGGCAATCATTGTACCAATGAATACAAATGTGAATATTTTATCATTGTATTTTGGTCTAGCTATTGGAAATGCCTCGTCGAATTTTTCAGAAGGAACAGGATAAGTTGGTTTTTCAAATGTATACTCATATCTTGGTGGAGGTGCTTCATCATCATCTGAGTCCAATTGCTCATAAGGTGTGTATGCAGGTGGGATCTCTCTCGAGTACGACATGATAACTGATTAGCAATGCTTAAAAATGTATCCAATTAACGAATAAATAATAACAAACAGAAAAGAAAACAAGCAATTAAAGTTTGTTAAAAACATATAGTTGCTTTGTTTGTCCCTATTTAAGGTGATGATGATGATATGATGGCAACCCGCAAAATTAAAAATAAATAAAAGTTCCACGCGGCGGCGGCTGGCGGTTAATTGTCTCCGGCATCCCGGACTCGATGGTTTACTAGTTATCAATGGTAGCAGGATAAATAATAATATCTTTACAGTTTTAGTAAAACAAGATAAATAACGAACACGAAGGGAAATTAAAAATTTGCAAAAACAGGGAAGCACGCAGAGCAGAAACGAAACAAAAAAAATAGTCAGACATCATTAAAACGAATTTCGAAGGGATAAAAAGAGGAGGGATTCAATGAAGTACAAAAAAAGTCAAGAAACACTTGCAAAAATTCAGTTTGCTTTATGCTTTCTTTGTGATTCAAAGAATTCTTGAAAATGTTCAACATCTTGCATTTGTTCAAACCATTTCTTTTCTGTGATTTTGGTATCTGGTGGAGTACCACCAATTGGGAAAAGAATTGCCAAGATGATATAGACACCACAAGATGCTGCAAATCCACAAAAGAAATTGAATTCATAAATCTTTGATGCAACAATTGGAACATGATGGGTTTTTGTAGCACCAACAAAACCAACAATATTTGGAGCAATACCACAAATATAAGAAGCATAAGCTCTCCAATTAACACCATTTGAGAAATAGTAGACACTTGAGTTGTTGGCAGTGTACAAATCTTCCAAGATCAAGAAACCTTTTTTAACAACAAAATAATCGGCAAAGACAGTACCTGCAATTGCTGATAAAAAGACAGAATAAGCAGAAAGATAGGTACTGAACATAGAACTTGATGATAAAATATTCCAAGGACAAATGGCATATGAAATAACAGCTGCAATATAACCACCTCTTCTAATGTTAATATATTTCGGAATTAATGCAGTCATATCTGTACCAGCAGATAAGAAATTTGCTGAAATATTGGTACCCAATTGAGCTAAACCAAATGCAAATGCAATAAAGAAAACACCAGCTCTATTACCAGATGACCAATTATCTAAGAATTTACCCAAGACATCCAATGGATTCCAGTAAGTTTCACCATATAAAATGGTACTTGCTGAAGAAACCAAGATACCAATTAAACATGTGATTGAAAATGTAATTGGAATTGCAAAGAATTGGGACCAAACAGCTGAATGTTTGGTATGAGCCATTCTTGAGAAATCAGGAGCATTAACAATTAAGGTCGCAAAATTTGAAAGAGAATTCATTGTACTATTGATGAAAGCCCAAGCTAAAGCAGAACCATGTAAAGTTGCCTTTTGATGAATAACTGGTCCACCACCATCTGCTTTAACCAAAGTCCAAATTAAGAAAGCAATGGCAGCAATTGGACAAATAACAGCTTTAACAGTGAATAAATGACGAACTTGATGAGGTCTCAGGTAAATAGCAGGTAATTGTAATAACCAAAATATGAAGAAACAAAGCATACCGTATGAAGTAATCTTTGCACTTGCTGGTAATTTATTATGAACTCTTTCCTCTAAATGATTTGAGAAAATTGAACGTAGCATTAATTCAACACAATTACCACCAAGGACTGCCTGAGAACCAGCCCAAATACATGAAAGAACAACTCTTTGGAAAATTGGCCAGAATGAACCCCAAATACCCCATGAGGAACGAGATGAAACAGGGAATGAAATGTGATAATAAGTACCAACTCTTGCGGCAACTGTAACAAAACAACCACAAAAGAAATAACCTAACCAAACAGAAATCCAAGTCTGCCACCAAGATAAACCATTAACAACACCAGTTGCAGCAATTTGCCAAGTATTAACATTAATTGAATCAGCACACCAAAAGAATAAGAAATTCCACCATTGCCATGTTCTACGTTTTGCTTCAACTGGCTTTAAATCATAATTTAATAAGAATAATTCAGAAGTTGAATAACCTTGGGTTCCATCAACTTGGATCCAGTCAAAGAATCTCTTAATACGAGAAGGAGATTCATGTTCAACTGATCCAGTGATCGAGCTTAATTCTTCTTGGTAAGCAATATCCTCTGTTTTTGATTTATCCATAGACATAATTAAATCAATTGAATCGTTAACAGTTCCAAAAGAAGATAAATTTGAAAACAAATATTATATTTTCAAAATTTGGATTCAATCGATGGGTTTATATAAACAACAGAAAAAATCGAAGCACACAAAAAATTGATAAAAAAAGAAACAAAGAAAACAAAACCTTTTGAAAAATAAATACGATAAATAGATAAACTGGACGAAGAAGACAAAAAAAAATAACCTTAAATTGCAAAGCAATCGATAATATAAACGTTCATTGGTGTGATTATTTTAACCAAAAATGGAAGATAACAAAAACAATAAAATCTTGAATAGAATAAGCAATCGAACATTGGATGGATGATAGTTTGGCCATATGGCTACCTTCTATTAATCATTAAAGCCGTCTCTGAATATCAATACGCCGTCGGAAAATCCTCAATAAATGGAGATAGGGGTAATTATCTTGGTAGTGCAAACATTTAATTAAAATGCCAATGATTTATGCTCTTGGAGTCGTTTTGAGCCGATTAGTTGCGGCTTGTACTTGGGTACTTGAAGGGTGGTTATGTAAATGAATAAATCAATGAATAAAATAAATGGGTTATTCAATGAAAATAGTTAAATTTATTTGGAAAAAAGAGGTAAAAAGAAATACAGAAGAACAGAACAGAAGTCTAGAAGTCGAGATCCAACTTTGGAAATGCAAATCTGTTTCTACTGCTCTGCTTGTTATTGTTGTTATTCAAATCAGATGTAGCCGCTTTTTTCTCACAAAAAGCAACAACAAGAAACTGGGCATTGAAAGTCAGATAAATGACTCCAACTTCTCTAAATTTTTCCCCTCACATTGACTTGAAACACCGGGGGATAACTAGATCCTATTCTATAAAGGACAGAATAACCGAGTAAGATACCTTATTTGTAGCAGATAACTCTTCTGATAAGAATTAAGAATTGCTGGATACGGTTAATGGGTTAATGTAAGAGAAACAAAGAGACGGTAGACAGCTAGTACCAAAAACAGATGGTTCTATTGATTCCAAATTTTCGCCGTCTTCGGCCCGCTTATCATACTAGAATAAAGTTTATTTGTTGTGTTAATGGCTCCAGATAATTATTCATCTATGGTAATGCCATATAAAAGATATAAAGAAGGGCTTTTTTAATTGTTTTTAAACAAAGAACATATTAAATTTCTTGACAGATAATACCCACCTCTCACAAGAACGGAAAGTTGCGAGATTCCCCCATCAAGAGACTTGAAAGCGAATTTGACATCACACACTGTGCGTGCGGTTGAGAAGTGAAGTTATTAGCGGGAGTTATAAACACTGAGAAAACGAGGCAAGTAAGAAAGCGCAATTTTGTCTTTGAGCTCACAGTTTGTTGATGTCCGTCCGTTGGTCTCTCTTTATTTTTGGGCGTATAGTTTTCTGTTCTTTTCTGTCTAGATGATGTTGTGATTCATTATCAAGTGGTATTTATAACTTGTACTGGTACTAAGAATTTTTCCGGTAAAAAACGAATATGTTTTAGATATAAAATTTTCCAACTCAAGCTTTCACTCTGAAGTGTTTTGTGTCAAATGGACGATTACATAATCATGTATATTATTGACACAGACATGTGAATTGGCTAGGGGCATGGACTTCGTGTATTATCATAAAGAAGGAGATGAGTTCAAATGATTTGATTTCCTGTCATTTATCAGCCAATTGATTGATTAGTGTTATTCTACTTTGTTCAAGGAGTAGTGATGATATTATTATCTAACACACATCACTGAATCCACACTTTTGAACTGTTTTTCTCAAATTTGGAACACTTTGTGTGGTTACCTTGATAACTCTTCAATCATGTCTATCCCTTCAATCCCATTACCGGATGAGAAACATCCCTCTATCAGAAGCTCTAATGAAATACCAAATGTTAGGATAATCACAAGTTCGTTGAACTCTCTGAACCTCAATCACTCACCTTCATCTTCGTCTCCTCCATTATCGCCTTCAAATTCAAATGAGCCTTCTTCACCAACACTCTTAACCCATTCTGGAAATATACCAATCAAATCATCATTGTCAGAAAGACTTTCATTACTCAGAAATCAAACTCCAATAGCAATTGATCATCAATCTACCCAAGAGTCAAACCAATTGACCTCACACCCTTCCTCTCCCTCATCTCCTCCTTCTACTCCAACTCAATCAAAGATTAATGAACCCAATAATTCAGTAGGCTCTTCTGGTAATGATTCCGGCAAATTCTTAATTGCTAATCTTTTCAATCGTGGAGTTAGACGTCTTTCAAGATCCAGTTCCGATGATTCCGAATTAACCATCCCATTACCAAGTGTAGGTGATTCAAGTGACCCTATTACCTATAATTATAACAACAATATCCATGATGACCACAACGACTATGATGAAGATGATGAAGCATTCCAAGTACCATTGGATAAAAAATCAATTCCCTCAGTATTTATCAATCCTGGTATTGAAATGCTTCGGATAACACATAAAAAGAAGATCAAAAGATTATTCACTTTGGATATTGATAGAAATAGATTGTACTGGAACAGTAAAGCGTCTTCATTTATTAGCATTGAACAAATTAAAAATATTCGAACAGGGGATAGTGCCAGGAACTATAGAGAAGAGTTCAAAATCTCATCTGAATATAAGAGTCTATGGATTACAATAATTTATTATGGGGAAACAAAGTCAAATAATATCAAAGCATTGCATGTAATTGCAACAAGTAAGCATGATTATGATCTTTTTTTAACAACATTGAAAAACTTGGTCTTCTTTAAAAGGCAAATGAATAGAAGTATTTCAACTAGTGATAGTGAATTGTTTACACAATTACATTGGAATAACAAATCATCCAAAGACAGTGATACTTTAACATTTGAAGGAGCATTAAAGTTAACATCAAAATTGCATATCCATATCAAGAAAGATTATATCCAAAGCATATTTAATATGGTTGATGAAACTATGAAAGGATATTTGAACTTTGAAGAATTTAAAGAATTCGTCAAACTCTTAAGAATTAGAAAAGAGTTTCTTCAAATTTATTCAACTTTAGGTAAATCTGAACATGGCAAATTGAACTTTAATGAATTCAAGAAATTTTTAATTGAAACTCAAAAGGAACCAATCCAAAGTGAATATCAAGTTGAAAGAATTTTTGAGAAGTTTTCTAAAAATAAAGATCATTTCAATTTAGAAGATTTTGGAAATTTCTTATTAAGCTCGTATACATCACCTTTAAAAGCATTGGATGAAGACTATTCAAGACCTTTGAATGAGTATTTTATATCGTCATCGCATAATACTTATCTCTTAGGGAGACAATTTAAAGGAACTTCCTCGGTTGAAGGATATATTAGAGCATTACAAAGGGGTTGTAGATGCGTGGAGATTGATGTATGGGATGGTGAAAATGAACCTCTTGTGACTCATGGTAGAACATTGACAACACCAGTCTCTTTACGAACCGTTGTTGAAGCAATTAGAAAATATTCCTTCATTACATCACCTTATCCTGTGATTTTATCTTTAGAAATTCGTTGCTCTGTTGAGAATCAAGTTAGAACTAGAAATATTTTGAAGGAGGTCTTATTGGATCTATTATTGGATGATTTTATAACTTCTGAGAGTTCCATCAATAATCTGATATTGCCATCCCCTCAAGAATTAAAGCATAAAGTACTTGTTAAAGTCAAAAAACCACCAAAACCTGGTGCCAAAAATTCATCATCTGACATTGATTCATTCTCAAGTTCTTCTGTTAGTGAAGATGGAATTATTAGTTCAAGTAAACAAAGTTTGACAATTGGCAAAATAATTAGAAGGAAAAAACAAGTTATTAAAGTTGCTCCGGAACTTGGAGCATTAGGAATTTATGTTGTTGGAACCAAATTTATTAATTTTTCCCTACCTGAATCTAAAACTTTTAATCATTGTTTTTCATTTAGTGATAGGACTGTTGAAAAAATGATTAAAGAAGAAGCTAAATTCACTGCTTTGGTTAAACATAATAGAAGATTTTTATTGAGGGTATATCCATCCATTTATCGTTTTAACTCTGAAAATTTCAATCCTATTTTGTTGTGGGAATTAGGATGTCAAATGGTGGCAACAAATTGGCAAGTTTATGATTCTGGACAACAAATCAATGAGGCAATGTTTAATATAGGTTCTAATTCAGGTTATGTTTTGAAACCAATCAGTCAAAGATCGGATCAATTAAGATTGAAAAATCATGACTATAGTGATGTCTTAAAATTGACAAGATTAAATTTTCTAAAGATTAAGATAATATCTGCTCAACAGCTGCCAAGACCTAAAGACTTCAAAGGGGAAGCTTTCGATCCCCATGTTGAATTGGAAGTTTATAGTGGGAAAGTTGCAAATATTACAATCCAAGGTGATCACAGTCATAAAACTGGATCTTTCAAAATTCAATCACCTCTTTCATCTCCATCAAGTTCTGATTCTGAAGATGAAATTGGAAAATTAGTAAATGATGAGAAAGATGACGAAAATCATGATTCAGAGAATGATAGATCGGTTAAATTTAAATCTACTCAAGCCTTTGGATTATCAGAACCTACAGTTACTTTCAAGACACCAATAGTTCATCAAAATGGATTCAATCCAATATGGCAACAAACTTGTAAACTTAATTATTATACAAATGATAATGATTTAGTCTTTTTAAGATTTGTTATAAAATCAGGAGATGGTGGGAATTCAAAAGTTGTTGGAAGCTATTGTTGTAAAATTGATTATCTTATGAAAGGGTATAGACATTTACCACTCTATGATTTACAAGGTGAGCAATATATCTTTTCTACATTATTCGTTTATGTTGATTATGGCCGACTATAAAGTTTTATATTTTTTTTTTTTCTATTAATTTTCCCTTTTGTAAAAAAGTTTAATTGAAGCGCTTTTCTTTTTTTCTTTTATCTTTTGAATCGTATTAAAAGTATTGCATTAGATCATCGTCAAGTTCTTTGGTTCCATTTTCATTGGTTGCTGATGTTGCACCAGTTCTTTCTTTACCTGCCTTTAATTCTCTTCTAACTTCAGGTCCAATATCTCTATGACCTCTTTGTCTAACAACTTCCATTAAGAAATCTCTTTGATCTTCAGTTATATCATTCTTATATCTTTGTGCAAAAGATAACAATGCTTTATGCCAAACCAATGGCATTGGAGATGCTTGCCTTAATCTTCTTTGCTCACTAATTTCGAAATTTTCAGCCTCATCAAGAACAATATCATTTTTGGAATCATCTGTGATTACTCTAAATCTCATAAAGAAGAAAACTAAATCATCAATTGTTTGATATGGTAAAGCATATTTCTTTTCAATTAAAATACGAATGAAAAGCATTGTTGCCGATGTGAATTCTTGTTCCAATAACCATGATAATGCAACAGATGAATGTTGAACTGGGATTGAACATTTAGCCAACATTGATCCAACAATCATGGCTTCTCTAGTGGTACATTGATCATCAACTAATGGGAATAAAAATCCTTTGAAGAAAGCAGCAGGTTTATATAAAGATTTTTTCAATGCTCTATACAAATGATAATTCAATTTATGATCATCACTATCTTCAATATCTTGTCTAAATCTAGGTAATAGAACCATATTGACGAATCTTTCTGCTTTATTAGATGAAAGATTAGAAACAAATAATTTAGTAGCTTCATAACAGATATGAGGAGTCCAAGATTCAGGATTTGTAACATATAGTAGATCTTCCCAATTTTTAATGGTTGGTAAAACTTTGAAAAGCTTAGGTAATTTACCATGCTTCCAAACGCTTAAACTTTCTCCAACTCTTTGATATGCTTCAATAACTCTTGGGGGTAAAAAGACTTTATCTTGTGGTCTTTCTATTGATTCTTGTGATTCCTGTTGCTTTGCTAATTCCTTTTCCCGTATCTTTGCCATGACTTTATCAGCCAAGTTGAAACTTCCAAATGGGTTTGAATCTGATTTTTTGAAATAGCTTTCAAATAAGGCAAGTTCTTCAGGGTTAATCTCCTCTTCATCTTCTTCTTCCTCTTCATTATAGTAATCATCCTCATTCTCAGACATCTCTTCAAATTCGGCATCCTCATCCTCATCGGAGTCATTATTTGACACAACTCTGAATCTTGGAGTTGTGAATGCCTCGACCGCCTGATTTTCCTGTTCCAGCTCATCCTGCTGCTCCTTGGCCAATCTTAAGACTCTTCTGGAGGTGGATGCATCCAAAACATGTTCTTCTTGGGCATCCTCTTCTGCTTCAAGATCCTTCTTCACCTTCTTGGTCTTCTTTGGAACCGCTCTGAAGTTCCCACTTTGATGTGTGATATCCTTATACAAAGGCTGACGGTGCTGTGCCTCCTTGCTGTCCTTTGTTGAGACTTTACCCATGGTTGTAGTTACTGGAGAAAGTATAGATACAGACAATAATATTAGATTACTGTACTATAAGAAATGAAAAATTTCAATCAAAAAAAACAAAAAAAAAAAAAATTATTTCCGATGACGTAATCAACAGAAAGTTGATCAGTTTTCAGTTTTACTTTGTACATCAGAACTGTCTCGATCTGCCACTTGAGATCTTTTTCTAGTAGACAAGCAAGATAGAGGTAGAAATAGCAATATGGTTGGATTAGTTAGAAAGCAACAGCAGAAGGAGGCAGAGATGCCACCAAAGGCAAATGGTAAGAAGAGACCAGCTAATGGTTTAGCATCCGAGGGAAACGATGTCCCATCCCCTGCGAAGAAGGCAAAACATTCACATTCGTTGGAGTCAATTAGAGCTTCAAGGCTGGTTACGATTAACCAAATACCGAAGGCAAAGGATGAGCTCTTGGATGTTTTCGTCTGGGGTACGGGATCAATGTGTGAATTAGGTTTAGGGCCACAGGCCAAGACTAAAGAAGTTAAAAGGCCAAGGTTAAATCCATTTTTAGGTAAGGATTCAGTTGGAATTGTTGATCTAGTTGCTGGTGGTATGCATAGTTTAGCATTGGATCATAATAATCAGATTTGGTCCTGGGGTGGTAATGATTCAGGTGTCTTGGGTAGAGATACATCATTTGCAAAAGAGCAATTGAAAAATATGGATGCTGACGATGATGATGATGAAGATGGTGATTTGAATGAAGAAGAATCAACTCCCGGTTTAGTTGAAGGATTACCTAAAGGTGTTAAGATTGTTCAGTTGGCAGCAACTGACAATTTAAGTGCTGCATTATTAGAGACAGGTGAAGTTTATGCGTGGGGTACATTTAGATGTAATGAAGGTATATTAGGATTTAGTAAGGATGTTGAGATTCAAAAAGTTCCAATCAAGATTCCAAATTTTGAAGATGTTGTTCAATTGGCTTCTGGTAAGGATCATTTATTGGCATTGGATATCAAAGGTGTTGTTTATGCATGGGGTAATGGTCAACAATTTCAATTGGGTAGGAAAATTGTTGAAAGGACAAGAATGTTATCATTAGAACCAAGATCTTTTGGTTTAAAAAATTGTAAATTCGTTGGATCTGGTGAATTCCATTCTTTTGCAATTACAAAAGATGGTAAAGTTTTAACATGGGGTTTGAATCAATTTGGTCAATGTGGTATCAAAGTTGATATCGAAGATGGTGCAGTTGTTTCGAAACCTACAGAAATTAAAGAATTATCAGGAAAAGATATTGTTTATGTCAGTGGAGGTGAACATCATTCCGTTGCATTATCATCAAATGGTGATGTTTATACATTTGGTAGATATGATATGAAAGAAATTGGAATTGAAGAATCCAAATTACCAAAGGACGATTGTATTATTGACTCTCATGATAATGTTAGATCATTACCTGTTCCTACAAAACTCACATCATTACCACCATGTAAAGCAGTTGGTTGTGGTTCCCATCATACAGTTGTTACAACAGTTGATGGTATTGCATTTTCTTGGGGTTTTGCAGATACTTATGCATTGGGACTTGGACCAACCGATGAAGATGTTGCTAATCCAACTAGAATTAACAATACTGCAACTAAAGAACATGATATTAAAATTGTTAGTTGTGGAGGTCAATTTAGTATTAGTGCTGGTTCAAAATTAGGTGAGGATGAATCCGAAGATAGATTAGAAAAAATCGAAGAATTTGAAGAGAGCTTAGATGATTAAATGTTAGATTCTTTACTTCATTTTATGTTTTGATTAAACAAAAGTTTTATTTGTGTTTTTTGTATATTGCCTTCTTTCTTGTTTTTTTTCTTTCTTTTGTATTATTTTGTAAAATATATAAATATATATCTTTTCTTCACAAACTAACATCATCAATTCTAACACATAATCCATGATTCCTCATGTATTCTTTAACTTGCAAAACGGTATATTCACCTCTATGGAACATTCCTGCACCTAAAGCAGCATCAGCTTTTGTGTTTTGGAAAACATCAAGAAAATGAACAGGTTTACCAGCTCCACTTGATGCAATAACTGGAATCTTAACGGCTCTCTTGATTTGATCAATCAATTCAAAATCAAATCCTGAATTTGATCCATCTTTATCTATACAATTCAACAAAATTTCACCAGCCCCTAATTGTTCAACCGATTGAGCTAATTCAAAAGCACCTAAATCATGAACCTTACGACCACCCTGGGATGTAACTTTATAATAACAGTATAATTCACCATTTGGACCAGGATATTGGGTCTTTATCAAATCATATGGATAATTTAAAGGTTCAGAGACATAGAATCTCTTAGGATCTATCGAAATAACAACGGCTTGATTACCATATGCTGCAGAAATTGTTTCAATTGGGGTTTTACCAGTCTTCAAACCTTTTGAATTAATGAAGTTTTCAGCAGCTACAACTGAATCAGAACCAATTGAAACTTTATCAGCACCTGCTCTGAAATATAATGATGCAACTTCTAATGCTGGAATCTTAGTTCCATCTGGATCAACAACATCTTTTATACCTCCACCAACTGTTAATGGTACAAAACAGGTCTTTGCAGCCATCTTTAAAACCTCCAACATTGGTTGATCCTTGATTGGAGAATCTCTAAAAGATGTAATATTCAAAAATGTGACTTCATCTGCTCCTTGTTTATAATACTTTTCAGCCATTTCAACAGGCTTACCAAGGTTTCTAACTTGGGATTCCCCTGTTGAGTCTTTTTCTCTAACATCGTATTGATCACCTTTTGTAACAACCAAATCTCCATTATCATTAGTTCTAACATCAAGACATGCAATCACTCTTCTTGATAGTCCAGTTGATGTCTTTTCGGTAGATTCAATATTGGATAAATCTTTAGGGATCTTTGTTATTTTATCTTGGTTTAAGAAAGCCTTAATTAATTTTAAACCTGCCATACCAGATTTTTCAGGGTGGAATTGTGTTGCAAATATATTATCCTTGACAATTCCAGCAATGAATCTTTCATCTCCATATTTACTTAAGAGTAATTCCCATCCTTGATTTTCTAATTTTTTAATATCTTCATCATTAACAATCGCAGCATATGAATGGACAAAATAATATCTTGAATTAGGGTTTGCATTGAACAGAGTTAAACCTTTGTCATTATATTTTGAATTATAGATAGTATTCCAACCTATTTGAGGAACAGATTTATTTGAATCATCAAACTTGGATAAACTAAAATCGACTAATCCAAGACCTTCTGTATCTGGACTTTCTTCAGAGCTCTTGAAAAAAGTTTGTAAACCAACACAGATTCCAAATAATGGTTTACCTTTTGAGATGTATTCTTTAATTGGTTCAACAAAACCTCTAGAGTTGAAATTCTTAACAAAATGACCAAAATTTCCAACACCTGGTAAGATTAATTTATTTGTAGTTTGTAGTAATGGATCTGAGGATGATTTTATAAGGTGAATTTCGTACCCCAGAAACTCAATAGCATTTGCCAAAGACCTTAAATTTCCTGACTCGACATCAATCACACAGACAACCTCCTTAGTCATGGCTATACTTAGTTATATATCCACTGGTTATTCTTCCAACAGGAGAAAGCTACTTTACCCTTTCTTTCATCTACTACATCCTCTTCTCACAATCCCATATTTTTTTTCTCCATCGTTGAAATGATAGTCTCTTGCACTGCCTTGGAACACATTGGGTGACTCACATCACATAAGCAATGACTAATAGTTGGGGATAAGGGATAAGAAAGTAAATGTCATTCATTCTATTTTATTTGTTGGTACTACTATTTAACAAGGAAGAGGGAGGAAAAGTCGTTATATATCTTATTTCAAATTTCTTCTAGCTTTCACCGAATCTGCCAATTCATTCAACATAACAACAGTTGTTTCCCATGAAACACAACCATCAGTAACAGAAACACCATATTTTAACTGTGATTTATCTTCTGGAATGGATTGTTTACCTTCATTTATATTTGATTCAATCATCACACCAATCAATCTATCCTCACCTTTAGAAATTTGTCTTGCAACTTCAGTACAGACAATAGATTGATTTCTGTAGTCTTTGTTTGAATTACCATGAGAGCAATCAACCATCATAACTTTGGTGACAGGTAATAGTTTTTTAGCATTTTTAATCGATTCTTCATCGAAATTTGTACCTTTTGAACCACCTCTTAAAATGATGAAACAATCATCATTACCTTTGGTTGTTGTAATTGCGGCAAGACCATTTTTGGTGACACCCATGAAATGATGAGAATGGCTTGAAGCTTGAATTGCATCAATTGCAACATTCAACGAACCATCAGTACCATTTTTGAAACCAATTGGGAATGACAAACCGGAAGCTAATTCTCTATGTAATTGAGATTCGGTTGTTCTTGCACCAATGGCACCAAATGATAATAAATCAGCCAAGAATTGAGGTGAAATAGTATCCAACATTTCAGAACCAATTGGAACACCTTCATTTGTTAAATCAGAGTACAACTTTCTTGAAATTGATAAACCTTTATTGATGTTGAATGAGGTGTCTAAATCAGGATCATTGATTAAACCTTTCCAACCAACTGTTGTCCTTGGCTTTTCAAGATAGGCTCTCATTATAATAACCAATTCATTTGATAATTTATCAGATAATGCTTTCAATCTTTTAACATATTCCAAAGCTGCTTTAGGATCATGCAGAGAACAAGGACCAACAATGATTAATAATCTATCGTCGAGTCTTCTAATAACATTGGTAGCTTCTTTTCTACCCTTTATAACAGTCTCTAAAGATTTTTTAGTTGGTGGAATTTCGTTAGCCAATAATGCAGGGGAAATTAATGGTTCGTAACCAAGAATTCTGACGTCATCGTATTCTTCAGGAACTGGAGTTCTTGATCTTGCACTGAATTCAATAATGTTATTCATTGTATATGATATTGCTAAATTATTAATCTTCAAAAGAGAATGATATACCTAAAGCTAGACTTAGACCATATATACTTTATTGAATGTGTCATAGTAAAATACTAAAATTTTTCAAATACCGGTGGATAATTTACACAGCCCATAAAGCGGGGGCGTGCGTGAGTTCAAGATGAGATAAGCACTTAGGTAAGCCAATAAGTGAGATTTTTTGAATCAAATGCTTATTCAAATGTGATGATGATCAACACTCTGAAGTTCTCTGCACATCTTTACAGCTTTCTTGACTAAACTCTCTAAACTGTGATAGCATATCTAGTATCCGTTTGTGAGCTTATTTTGATGCTTGATTCGTATTGCAGACCCTCACCTTCCAGTTTTCAATCTAACTTGCCATCTGATCTGTTGGATTCAAACAGGTCGATAGTTGAAGCTGATTACGTCATCCTGGGTCGGACCCTTTTTCCTCCCCCTTAATCTCTTCGTTCTCCTAGGTTACTTATCTTTTCATTTTCTGTTCGATTACTGATCACTATTTAAACCTCGATTGATTATTCATTATATGATAATGCCATAATAGATTCAATTCAATACTCTGGCTCATATCAATCTTCAATATACATCATGTCTCAATCATCATCATCTTTATCGTCACACGACTTTGATCCGAGACTTCCTAATTTAAGATCCGAACTATCTGAAGACGTGGAACTACAATCTTTTCCAAACGATTCTTCATCTTCAAAATTATCATCTTCAAATATACCCAATTATCCTTCTCCCTTATCTCCCATTCAATCTGATGATTCTCTACTATCAATTAGTAACCAAGGTGGCTCTTCCCGATCATCATCTATTCTCCGAAAAGTGACATTTCAGATACTTAATTTTTTCAATAGACTGTGGAATGGACCTTTAGATCCAATTGATAAACCTGCTGAACTTTCAATTTTTCAAAGATTTGATGAATTTCCAAGAAGAATATCCAGCTCATTTCCAAAAAAGATCAAATTTCCATTCATCTTGATTTATTATATATTCTGGTTGATCCTCTTAAGATCTTCAATAATCTCATACCTTACTGAATCATCAACATTCAGTGACGGTTCGAATTCAGAGGATGTCTTGATATTTAACTGTGGTGGGGAAAGTTCAGTTTGGAAAGGCAAAAATTCAGATTGTGGATTGAATGGTGCAAAATGTGAACCTTTTACCAATCGTGAAATTTTATTTAGATGTCCTGCATTGTGTGATTCTGAATCTGTTACATATTCTAGTGTCAATGTTGGATCTCAAGATACCAAATATAGGAACTTTTACATTGGAGGTGGCAAATTGGATCAAAATGATGATGAAGGATCCGAATTCATATCATCTCCTTACAGATCCGATTCATATCCTTGTGGAGCAGCTATACATTCTGGTGCAATCTCTCCAATCTTTGGAGGTTGTGCAAAGATTAGATTTGTTGGAGATCAGCCTTTTTTCAAATCAACTAAATCTCAATATAATTCAATGGATTCAATTGAATTTGATTCAACTTTCCCATCATCTTATCAATTCTTGAAGTTAGATTCTTCAAAATGTCATAATTGTTTTGATCCTAGGGTGTTGGTTGCATTTATTAATATCATGCTTGGATTGCCTGTTATGTTCATGTCAACTGATGGAAATTTGGCATTTTGGACCAATTGTATTTCTGGATTTTGGACAATTCTAATGATTTTTGATCCTCCAAAATTGGTTAGAATTAAAGATCCTGAATCTTTACCTAAATTAATCTCAATTGGTTTTGAGAGATTTTTACCATTGTGCTTTATACTATTTACAATTTGGAAGATTTCATGTGAAACCACTCTATCAAGTGGTTCATCATCAGTTCTAAAATGCCTAATTTGGTATCCTTTATTCTGGATTGGAATTTTAAATAATGTGACATTTGATAGACTACCGGTTGATAGATTAACTTTGTCAGATATTAAAAATCAACCAGGAGCAATTTCTGCAACTTTGTTTATCTTAACAATTATAGTTACTGGAGTCTTGGTACAGGCTTTCCAACTATGGAAGGCAGGTAAATTCAAGAAATATTTGATGATTTATTTTGGTTTCATAATGGGTTTAATGGTTCTAGGGAATTTGAATGGATTAAATCTACGTATCCATCATTATATCTTGGCATTGTTATTAATCCCCGGAACCAACACAAAAGGGTTTACAGCGATCATATTTCAAGGAGTATTGGTTGGATTATTAGTGAATGGAGTATCAAGATGGGGATTGGCATCAATTGAAGAAACCGATGGCTCCTTAAGAAGATTTGATCCATCAGGTGAGATTAAGCCTCCTATTTTTACAGGATTTATATCATCCAATACTTCGATTAATTGGATCTCAAATGATGATGACAACAATGATATTATCAACGGAGAGTATATTTCCCCAAGTGATACACTGAACAAATATTCACTGTTAATCAACGATATTGAAAGATATAATGGAGTCAATACATCAATCAATCTAAATGAATTATTCAAAGATGATGACCTTTTCAAGTCAGAAATAGAAAATTCTTTAAAGTATGCCAGTGGTCACACCGAAGAAGAGGAGGACGAAAATGTTAAACTTTACTTAAGAATCGCAAAGACAAGTGGTAAAAATGGAAAGCGTGGAGATTATACAAAAGCTGGGATTTTAAAATGGCCAATTGGTGATTTCACCATGCCTGAACGAGGGATTACTAAGTAAAGTTGTAATTGGAAAGCTTATATAGAGGTGTAGATTTGAATCCTTATTTATAAATTACTTTTTCATGATCTGCAATTAAGATGGAATTAGGTCAAATAATTCTAAAACAAAACACAATAAAAATGATGTGCACGATCCGCCGTAAAAAGTTTAAACGGTTTTAAAAGGCCCAAAAAGGTAAAAGACGAAAATACTCCTATTTCCTAATTAGGTAACCATAATCATTAGATTGGTGCTTTTATAAGGGAAAACACTTTGGTCTTGGGGATTTTCAACTGAAGATGGTTTAAAAGAAGCTTTTTTTTAAGCTTAAAATTAGTTCCATCTATTGTCGTTAACAGTCGTCTAACCAAAAGTACTTCTTGTGTAAAAATCGAAAACGTAAAGCGCACACAGACAAAAGAGAAGAGCACACAGATTTTTTGAGACCAATATGCGAGCGAGAAAAACAACATTCAAGGGAAGCTTAGTGCCCAAACTTTGTTTCTGGGCATGATCTATCTCTAGAATAAGACGAACCACGATGTTTGGAAAGAGAACGTCATTTATTAAGGATGTTTTCGTTCGAATAAACAGAAGAAATATATCCCTCGACAATTAACTCTAAATTACTTGATTCGAAAAAAAGAAGCATTCGTGCTTCTTGCTCCCAATAATCTAGACAAAACAATAAATTATTGACAGGGTAAACATATTCCGTTGTCAAAAAAGAATTTCCTAAACAGACCGTTTATTATGATTTCCTTCAATCTAGTCATAACTGCACCTCATTATAAGTAATTATAAAACTATGTCAATGTCATCTTCTAAGCGTCTGATTACATAGGCTATTTTGAGAAACCTTAAAAAAGATCATTTAGCTCCGGGAGCCAAGTACTCTATTTTAGTTCTCTCAGATTAATTGGGAAAATACTGCTCGTCTACCAAAGCTTAATAATTAAGATCTAATTAATGAAAGTAAGACTACATAGAACTTCCTAATTTAGGCAGCTATGCTCATTTGGTTGGTTTGGCGGTGTATACATTTGGGCTGGGCTAAAAAGATAACGTTATTGAGGACTTATAATTAATTTTGCTTATCACTTTTAATCTCTGACGACCAGGAGAAAGGAAATAGAATAAGTCTAGCACACATCTGACATTCAACAGATTTTTGACCTTGCTCGAAGCGAATGGGAAAAATCTGTTTAATATATACAAACCAAAAGATTCTATGACGGAGGATTAGAAAAACATGAGGAGTTAGAAAAACAGCATCATCTTTGCACCCCTAGAAAGTTATATGGAATAACATCTCCGTTTTTGTACACAAAAACATGAAAAACTCCCATGTGAACGAAGAATGTTACCTTAACACTTAAACTTCGCGGATCCTCCTATTGTTCACGCATAAACAGAGGCACGCACACCCCCTATGTTTTTCATGCATTATGACGTAGTGGTTCTAAGCAAGGGAGTGTGAAGGAGTCCTATTTGCTACTCCTCGGTTTTTGCGATATTATTGACTATTGAGGAAGTAAGATGTAAAAAAAGCTAATTAATAAATTTTTAATTAAATTAATAATTAATAATTAAATTAATAATTAATAATTAAATTAGTTAAATTAAAAAAAATATCGATTTGATTTTTATCAATATCGTTAATTAAAATTGGTTATTTATTTATCTCTGTTGCCCCTTTTTTTTTTCTTGTCCTTTTGTTTTTGGTAACAACAACTTTATTCGCCAATAACGGGCTTTGTTATTTTTTAGTTTTTTAGCATTCTACAAATTATTACAAGAAGAAGGAAAGCAGCTAAATAAATTCAAAGCGTATACCTTTTTTGTCTGTGAATTACTAAATAATTTATTGAAACAACAAGCCAGCTACTGTCACCCCCATTTTGCTAGTCTTTTCATCATCCATCGGCGATTCAAAATTATTTAAATTCGTCGTCATAGCTGAGTGGGTGTGGGTAATTTCAATTTCTATTTTCCCTATCAAATAGTTTGCTATTTGTCATAGTAAATATACATCATATTGTTACTTATCATTTAATTCAATAAACCCCTGTTGTTTAATTTCATTATATTTTATTTACATTTAAGAACAAAACAGTATCTATTCCTTGACCCCTTCTCTCTCTTTTTATTTTTAGAAAGAAGGAAAGAAGAAATAAATAAATAAAGCGTGGCGGCGCTCCCCTTTAGACCTTTTGTTGTTGTGTCTAGACGTTTTACTAATAATACCAGTGTGATTATTATTTTAGCTTTCTTTTTCTTTTTGCTTGTTCTGTCTCCTTCCTTTCCTTTCCTTGCCATTCCCCCCTTTCCTATCTTGAAACAAACCACTTTTCATCACTTGTGCTATATTTATAACTATTTGCCATCAACTATTAAAGAGCAAGAAAATACATTAAAGAAAGCAACTTAAATACAGACGTGTGCCTCTGAAATATACAGGATTGAAAAAAGGTTACTCATTTATTTCTCTGACCTTGTTTTATTTTCATCCTCGTTAATTTTAGATATAGTTAATTTTGTTTCTTTAAAGTTATGTCTTCATCACTAGCAAGTTCACCCCATTTCACATTTCCTGGATCTCCGAATGCAACATTTGAATCTGACTATTTTTCAGCATCTCGTACTTACAATAATGTTAACAGCAGCATGAACAATTCCAGTACGCCATCTGATATTTCAAGACCTAATAAATCACTAGAGCCAACGGTACCTTTAAAAGAGTCATCCAAACATTATGAAACACAGAACATAACAGCAAATACAACAACTCCAACTAAAGCCAATAATACCAGGATACCACTTCCCCAAGAGATGAAATGCCACCAGAAATGTGCAAGTTCAATTTCATCAACAGCATCAGAAACTACTCTGGTTGACCAAACTGATTCCTCATCATCCTTACGTCTGAAAGATTCCAGAAGATCGGCATCTGTTGCAAGTACAGATACTTTAGTTGATGTTCCACCAATTTCAGCGTTACAAATCCGTGAAGAAGATGAAGAATTGGATAGTAGCAGCAATAATGGTAGCTTTGAATCCAAACATTTTTTCAAAAATTGTACAGCGCTACCTAGAAAGATATCACATTCAAGAAGTTATTCCCATAGGACAACTAAAAGAGAAATGCAGTCTCCTTCAATCAATAGTATTTATTCAAATGATAGATTGGATGAAGAATCTTCATCTTTTGATAACAGAAGCACTTCTTCTTCATCCTCATTATCTCCTTCGCCGAGCTTAAAAACCCCAAACTCAGACTCCACCACTTTCAAATATAATTTAAGATCGAACCATGGAAGTACAGGAATGTTACCGTTAGGAGGCTCAACATCAAGTGGAAGCGATGAGTCTTCAAATTCAATTTCATCTTCTGCAACTAGTCAAATTGCAATCCTTGGTCAAAATAATAACCTGAGGAAATTCATAAGTAACACAGACAGTCCATTACATCGTCCAAGTAGATTCAAGGATACCAAGTTTGAATTACCTTCTGGCTGTTCATTATTGTCATTGGAGGAAACTTATAATCATATTCGAAGTTGGAGAGATATTCTTGGAAATGACAAATTACCAAACTTGTTGATCGTGGATGTGAGACCATTCCAAGATTATTGTAAATCACATATCATTGGTGCTGTTAATTTGTGCTTACCTTCGACATTATTGAAAAGGGCTACTTTCACATTGGAAAGATGTATTGCCACATTAACTTCTGATGAGAAACTGTTGTTTTCTACTTACTTGGAAAGAGATGAGGAAAGTTTACCAACTCTGATCTTCTATGATTCTTCAACGGAATCAGCAAGCGGAGCGTCTCTTTCAGTTAGTAACCTTGCTGGAAAATTCTCAAAGTCTTCAAGATGGAATTCGCCAATTTACGTCCTACAAGGTGGATTTAAATCATTTGAAATCAAGTATCCTTCAAAAGTTGAATCGGGTTCTCAATTTACAGCATTTAATAAATCCTTGAAGAAATCGATAGATACACAACAAGTTCAACAACATCAACAACCAACAATTCGTGTGATGGCTTCCACACCGTTATCTTCATCGCCTCCAAGTTTGTCTGGATTAGGAATTTGTAATTCTAAAACCTCAAACAAGAGATCATCACCATTGTCATCACGTGGATTATCTCATTTTACATTACCATCAGTATCCGACATTCCATTCTTCAAAAGCAGGCATCACGAAGAACTTTTAACAGCAAGACCTGATTCCTCATTACATTTGACTGAAAAGATTTCAACGCCAGATGTTCAAGTGTTACCTTCTTGGTTATCTGATATAATTGGTAATGATAATGGTGCCACTGTCCTATCTCATAAATTCAATGAGTTGCAAATCCAAGAAAGAGAAAGATTAAATCAAGCTTTATCAAGACATTCAACGTCATCTCATTCAATCCCAACACCTGATACCCCTTGCTTTTCAGCTGGTGTTGAACTTGGTACCAAAAACAGATATAAGGATATTTTCCCCTATGAACATTCAAGAGTTAAAATTAGAAAATATAATAAAGATGATGATGATTTGGATTTGAGTGATTCATATATTAATGCCTCATATTTAACTCATCCTGGCTCAGATTTACGTTATATCGCAACTCAGGGACCATTGGAGGAAACAATTGGCGATTTCTGGAAAATTACTTATGATCATAAAATTCCAATTATTTTATCTTTAACTGCGCAAAAAGAAAATGAAGTTGAAAAATGTGCACCATATTGGATCCCTGGGACTTATTCATCAATTGGAGTTTTCATCAATGTTGAACTAATGGAGGAGAATAAAGATTTCAAATTGACAGATAATTCATCTTGTCAGTGTATAGCTAGAAGATTGAAGTTAACAATTGGTGATAAGCCATCACATGAAGTCTTACAAATTCATATTTTATCATGGCCAGATTATGGAGCATTAATAAGTTCGAAAGATTTAATATCTCTTTCATTTCTGAAGAATTATGTTCTGGAAAAGACTGGTTGTATGAACTCTCCAGTTTTGGTTCATTGTTCAGCAGGTTGTGGTAGAACGGGTTGTTTCTCAACAATTGATACAGTTTTGAATCTGATGAAAGATTCTAATGCATTACATAAGGATCAACAAAAAGATTTGGTTTACGATGTAATTTCAAGCTTTAGATCTCAAAGAGTCAGCATGGTTCAAAACTTAAGACAGTATATTCTGATTTATGATACCATTTTAATGTATTCCAAGATGAAATTTGACTGTAAGAAATGTTGCTCCTACTGTTGGGAAGATTCAGAATTTTCTGAGATTTTAAAGAATTTCATCGATGGTAAGAATGCTAAAAGCGGGTAAAGGTTAAGGTTATGGGTATTTTCTATTCAAAATAGAATCAAATTATGTATTCTTTTTGATATTTTTATTATTGTTCTGGTTGCTTCATATGTTTGTTTTTTTGTGGGCTTTTACCCCTGGGAAGGTTTGATGTTACGATTTATTCCTACTTTCACCAAAATAATTAATATACTGCATTGCTATTAAGAATCAGAAAAGGCGGGAGGGACAACTCAGTGGTCGAACTGTATTTCCATCTCCTCCACGTAATGACTACTACTGTATACCAAATCCGAGATTAAGACTTTAATATATTTTATCATATATACAGAAGAAAACACGTAATGCAAAAACTAACCCAAATAGACCCATTATACAGATGATTTTTATCATTGACTGATCAGCCTAAGATCAATTCATATAAAATAACCACGATGTTAAGCACAATCAAAGGGAATCTCATTAGTGTTCTAGTAGCACTGATTAAATTGATTAATCTTGATTTAATAATACTTGCACTTGCTGAATTTGAACCATCCATCATCATATTCATCATTGGATTATTAGGATCAAATACTCCTCCTCCTCCTGAAGGACTATTGTTATTCATGCCACTTCCTGAATTCGATCCCCATCCTATACGGTTCAAAAATCTGTCTTCTGATAGCACTGCTATTCCATTGACCATGAACAAAATAGCTGTAATGATGATTTCTTAGAGTCAGTACAAAAAGACACTCACATTGCGATTTGAAACAAAATGATTTTTACTTACAGTAGAATAAGGTACCTAATCCAAACATCTTGAACTCATCAACAACAATTCAATCCCAATATATCAGTTTAACCATCCTCCTAGCAAATGAAGAGAAGGTGATATAGATTTACTAACTAGGACGTGTTTTCAGAGTGGATCATCATCACCAATTCACACGGCTCATCCGTACACCACAAACACCAGCCAAATCCATCTTTTCAGAATCCAAGTACCCAAGAAATGCTGCGTGTCTGTCTCTCCTTATTTGAAGTACTACTGTAGCTAGTGTTTTGGATTCTATCCTTAATATTTCATTCTAGAGTCACTTGTAGGATTAATTGATCTCACAGACACAGTGACAGAAATCATGACTTCAGCTGTTCCTTATGAGCCGGATGATTTTGACAACAATCCTTTTGCGGAAAGTAGTGTCATAATCCAGCCCGACCAAACACCAATACAACAGCAAGAGCATGAAGACTCACAGGGGGAAGTTGAGAGTCATGTCCCAGAAGCCGAAACGGGGAGTACTGAGCAACAGACTCCCTCAAGTAGTCCAGGTGCTCCACAATCGGTTCAATCACCGAAAAGAACTGGTCAAAGGCCAGCTAAAACCCCCACACAAGAAAGGCAACAGAAAGAAGAAACAGAATTAAATGCTCCATTCAATGCATTCCCAGATGACACTGACTTCAAAAGATATCTACCTGAAAGATTAAACAAGAATTCTTTCAGTCTTTCCATTAGAATATCTGATATCGAAAAGAATGGTAACTCACAATTCAAAAATCCAATCTTTAAATTGGATGCCCAAATCAAAAATATACCTGGTTTTAGAAAAGGAACCTATAAAGATGTTAGAAGATCATACAAGGAATTAGAAACACTGTACAAATATTTGATTTATAATAACATTGAAGTGTTTGTTCCAGCATTGCCTAACATCCCGACCCTATACAATCCAGGATCATTAGACTTTATAAATTGTTTAACTGGTTCAGTTCAAGATTGGTTCAATAGAATCTGTTCAAATCCAATATTATTAAGAAACCAGGAATTTGTACTATTCCTGGAGCAAAATGATTTCAGTTATACACCTTCAAAGACAAAGCCATCCAATAATTCAGTGATGGCAACTGGATTTAGAAGAAAGACATTAAAACAATTTCAACCTCCTTATGATGCTTCTAAAGAATTGGCCGAATATAGGCCTATGATTAAATCAATGCATGTCTTATCCCAGAAATTACTAGAAAAACTGGATAAGCTGCTCAAACTACAAAAACAGTCATCTAGCATGAACTCTGAGTTTTATAGTAAACTGGCTGAATTTGCTCCTTTGGAAGAGAATCCTGAAATGGGTAGACTGTGGATCAAGTTTGATAAGATACTTCAGGTGTTCAATGAATTGGACTTGATTGAAGAATTGAGTTGGAATGCGAATCTGACAGAGTCTTTCCAATTAATAGCAGATGATTGTTACAATATAAAAGAATCACTAACAAATAGACATTTGCTAATGAGAGAATTAATAAGTGCAGGGGAAACAACAAAGAAAAGGCATTCAACTATAGCCAAGTTGAAAGTGAAATCAGTCTTGGAGCCAGATAAAGTTCAAGAAGCAATTCGTGCACTTGAATTTGCAACTACTAATGAAAAAGAATTGAAATATCAAGTTAAAAGAACCACTTATGAAATGTTGATCGAGGCAAGAGACTATGTTGCATATTTCGAGACCCTAGTAAAGAGGACCTTCAAGGCAATTGCCCAACAACAAATACAACAAGAGCGAAAGAAATTACAGTTGTTAACGGCAAATAAGCTAATCCATCCACAAGAATCTTTGACTAGATTAGGAAGAGAGAACATGCCACTTGACCAGAAGCAACAACAGCAGCAGCAACAGCAGAAACCACAGCATCCGAGTGGATCGGATGCAGATCCATGGAATGCAAGACCCAAAAAGAGCTTTGAAACCGCGCAACGGCCACCAGGAGTGTTCGATGATGTTTTAAAACCAACTGAAGATAAAACACCAAGTGATGATTTCAGCGACTCTTTGAATTCAAAAGTCAATGCAAAAAGTGCAGCAAGTCTCTTAGCTGGTTCTACGTTCTAGACATTATATTGATGACCATGTATTTTATTTATACCGTTTATTTAATTCTATTTAGTAATGTGAATTTTGGTAACTGAAATGTTTCGCCAGATAATGTGAACTATATCTGCTCCCCATCCCGGTGCAAAGAGGTAATTATTAGAAGTAGGCTGTGTTAAACTTTTGGGGACCCATCCCAATTGAGAGCATTGCACGCTCGGATATGCCTCGTTATGGAAGAGGGAGGGAGAGGTTTGCCAGAAGAGTAAGAATATCTATCCAAGGAGAATTTTAATATCACTGAAAAAGATCAATCAGTCTAGAAACGAAAGGAACAATTATCACGAATGCTGAAGAAGAAGTTGGCTCTATTCGATAAGAAGAAAAAAGATGAGGCATCTAATCCAACCAGTCCACAGAGTAGATCGGCTTCGTTTTCTGCAGTTAATAATACTCCTCCAAGTCCAATTGCTTCCACTGCTGGAAAGGCAAACTTGCTGAATAAATTTAGAACTACATCCAGTTTTGGATTCAGTGCTGGTCTTGAAAATCAAACTTTTGCCATTGATGAATTACAAAGTTATGGAATTGCTGGAAAGGTGAAATGTTTAGCGTTTGATCCGATTCAATCATTAATGGCCGTAGTTACTGAATTCAACCATGTTCATATATTTGGTCAGTCTAGAGTTTCTCATGTCTTGAAACTTCAATCAATCAATCTGATAAAGTACTTAAGATTTGTGAAAGGATGCTATTTGATTGCCGTTGATGATGATTCAACAATTTTCGTGATATCCTTAGTTTCGAAAAGAGTGCTCCATAAAATCGTGTCTGATGTTTCCATTACTGCAATTGACTGTGATTACTCTTTAGAGTTTATCTACGTAGGATTACAAAATGGTTATGTGAAGGCTTATGATATCGAAAGTGGTCATCAGACTATTCTAAGATTAAGACCACCAGCAGGATTTGGTCCTGGTACAGATTCTGCTGTTTCATCAATCAAAATATCTCCCAGGGACATTGGAATCTTGCTTATATCATACTCCAAATTAACTGTCACTTTCTCACTTTCTCAAAGCTCAAATATCCATGAATTCGTTTACAGAATTCCAAAAGGGGCTCCAGGTGGTGAGAATTCAGCCTATGTTTATGATTATCAAAGTTCCTATGTTCCTAATGTCAAACTGTCCTTATGGCATCCTAACGGTCTCCATATGGTTTCTTTCCATGATGATAATTCAATGGTATTTTGGGATGCAAAGACGGGTGAAAAACTACTTGCAAGGACATTATTTGATAGTTATGTTGATCAACCAACCGGTCAAAGTTATAAACCTATTGACAAACCTATGACTTCGATCTTTAAGGCATCATGGCTTTGTGAATCGGATCCAGAAAAGACTTCACTACTGATCTGTGGTGGTGATTCATATCAAAGTGAAGGTTATCATCAATTGGTTAGAATGGATTTCGGTAAAATGTGGTCATACTCCATGACCAGTTATACTCAAATGGGAAAATATTATGCCCAGCCAACTCAACAGAATGTATTTGCCATTCATTCTACTGCTAACATTGTTGATTTTGTGCCACTTGGTGAAGCATCTCCATATTATGACGGTAACCATGATCCTCATTTAGTTGCCATTATCTTGAGTGATGGATCAATTAAGTTTTTGAATTATCCAACAGGAAATTTGTCATTCAAGGCATGCTATTTCCCTGCTACTTTATCTTGGTTAAACCCAAAAATTACAAGTACCACTTCTGCAGTGTTGGATAGAAAAGTCCTTAACGGTATGATTGGTCTTATTTTGGAATCACATACCATTCTTAAAGGTGGTGTTCCAAGTCGTCCAAAATTCAAGGCTGACATTGGATCATTTTTAATTTCTGGGCATCAAAGTGGCTATATAAGACTATGGGACTCATCAGAGGGAAATTTAGACAGTAGTACAGTCTTTGAAATTGATATTTCTGGAATCTTACTGGATGACTCTGTGGAATATTCGGTGTCACAGATATCATTTGCTAGTGATCAATTAGAACTATCCTGCAGTCTTTATAATAATGACGTTATGTTATTTTCTTATCAACAGAATAAGAATTATCAACCAAATGTTGGAGATTTGAATAGAAGAATGAGTTCACTTGAATTGAGATCGACTAATAACTCCAAGCTTGTAATTGACATAAGTGATCGTGCCCCAAGGCATATTAAAAAAGGGTTTATGCCAAAGGCACTTATTAAGTCAATGAGAAATGGTAAAATTACTTCTCTTGCCAATAGTAATGTTGGGTTTGTGGCAATTGGTTATGAAAGTGGTCAACTTGTTGTTGTTGATCGTCGTGGAAATGTAGCGATCTACAACAGTAGATTGGTTGACACTGGGCTTTCAATTGCCTTGGTTCCAACATGTATTGAATTTGGGTATGGAATTACTGCCAATAGTCCAAATAAGTGTTCTATCTTGATGTATGTTGGTACCAGTGCTGGAAGGCTATTGACTTTTGAAATCACCAATGATTCATCCGGTAGATTCCAAGTAAGAAAAATAGATGAAGTTGATAGCAATTCGACTGAGATTATCAGTATTATTGTGGTTAATTCAGTCACAGGTAGACCATGCTCTCCAACAATTAAACAAATCAACAGTCCTTCTCTTGAATCAGATAAGAATCAACCTTTGGTCATTACTTCTTCAAATAGTGATATCAGGGTTTTGAAAGATGGTTTGAAAGCCGCACGAAAGACCTACACAAAGGGTGATATCTCAAAGATTGGATTGACTGGAACAAGGTTAGCTACTGGAAATACTGCCTTTTGTATTGTGGCAATCTTAGGGGGTTCAAAACAAATCATTACTTTGTCTATACCAACCCTTACAGAGCTCTCTATTTTGAGGATTCCTTATAGAATCGATGCTAAGTTTGTCAATCAAAGTTCAATTATGCCATTAGGAGATATCTTTTTAAGAATCAACGAAACAGAAGCTGTTCTGGTAAATATCATGAAGTTAAGAAAAGCTGTGATGGGGGTGGAAAACTCTGATAGTGATGATATTATTTTCTTGCAGAATATCATGGTTCCATACAGACCGACCCAGCTTCAAATATTGAAAGCTGCTCCTGCTGTAACATACCTGGATTTATATAATCTATTGGTTGGAAAGGACAGGCCAGAGACATTCAAAAATGGTGAATGTGAATTATCCTGGGCAATATCTCCATATAATCCTGCCAATAATTCAATCTTAGGATCGACGACGCCAAAATATTATGATCCAAATGCGTTACATCAACATCCACAATTGTATGCAAAACCGGCACCAGGAGTGAACAAGACCCTGGGGAAAAATATTTCAAGATGGACACAATCTGCTTCAAATGCATTTGATCGTAAAGTTAATGATCTAAACTCATACATTACTGATGTCAACGAGGAGGTTGATAAAAGCATAACACAAGCTAGGAATGATGCTATTAAAGGTTTAATTGGGGGAAAATTAGGACTCTAGCAAGTTTATGTATAGGGCTACTGTTAGTAAAATATATCAAAATATACTTATTAGAAGACACTTTTTGGTAGTAACATGTCTTGCATGGCTACCGGAGAGAAAGGGAAAGACGCGTCGATCCGAAGGATGAGGCAACGCACAGTAACTATGAGAGCGAGAGACAAAGAGATGAGAGATCTGACATTTTGGATCGATCGTGATCGTGGCATATGTACAGTTGAACGAGGAGTTATTTTATATTATTAGAAACAGCTTTTTCGGTATTGTGAACCAATATTATTGCATAGATCAATTGGCCTCTGGAGAGATAAAGAAATGGAGATTCTTCAGAGTTTCATGAGCACTAACACTGCTTCTGAAAAGGAGGTCAATGACTCCATTTCAACCTTGGTTGACAGGCTCTCCCATTCCAATTTGATCTTGGACAGGAGAGCTGCTGTTCTTGGTTTGAAAAGTTTCAGTAGGCAATATCGAGAGATCGTTGTTGCTAATGCCTTGAAGAATCTTGTGGCTGCTTTACGAAAAGATGCGGCTGACAATGACATAGTTAAGGCAATCCTTGAGACTCTGTTAGTGTTATTCATCAGAGGTGAAGGAGATCGTGATTTCACAAGGGACTGGATCAGTCAACAATCTAGACTTAAGAATGGTAAATACCCTTCTCCTAGCTTACTTGTGACAGATGCAAATGCAGATCAATTCTCTTTGTGGATTGCAGATGAACTTACCCAGTCGGTAAAGACAATTGGGCTTTTGGTGGATTTTCTTGAAGTTGATGACATGCATATTAAATTGTATACTTTACAGTTGCTACAGGCCCTTTGCTCCACGAGACCGGAGAGGACCCAACAGTTGATATTAGATTCTACTTTGGCTGTCTCCAAATTGTGTGCTACCTTAGAAGACTCTTACGAGCCAATTAGAAATGAAACCATTTTATTGTTAATGGGTGTAGTGAAGGACAATTTTAATATTCAGAAACTTGTTGTATTTGAGAATGCATTTGACAGACTTTACAAGATTATAGATGAAGAGGGTGGTATCGAAGGGAATATTGTCGTTCAAGATTGCTTGTCATTGATAACCAATCTTTTAAAGTACAACTCCACAAATCAGAAATTCTTTGTTGAGACAAACTGCATGTCACAGCTAGCTCTTTTGATTAATCATCCTCTCAATCAAAGTGAGAATGGTCCAATAGTCTGGAACGATCAGAGATTAAATAATCTAATTACTGCTCTCGATACTAGTCGACTCTTTGTGTCGGAAGGTGCAGATAGCATTTCAGATTATCAATTTGCATTGGTCAGATCTGGAATTTTAATGCTGGTACTAAGACTTGTTTTCTCATTGAACATGCCTAACATCATAAGAGTTAACTCATTGCTAACTACTTCTGATATCATACGAAGTAACCAGGAGATCCAGTTACAATTCTCACAGATTGATGTTCCTTACATTGACCCAAGTTTGCCTGCATCTGCCCAAAAATTTGAAGACACTGTTCCAGTTACCCAAGCTTTGCTCAATTGGTGTCTATATGTCAACTCCGTTCATCTATTTGACTTAAGAATGGCCTCATCATATGTTTTGCACGCGTACTTTAAAAACAACGAAGACGCACAATATGCTTTCATCAAGGATCAGAAATACCAGTTCTGTAAACAAAATGGATTATCAACTGTTGATAGTGATGACGAATCCGTTGATGAGGAATCAGAACAAGCTCAAAATGGAAATGATAAGGAGCTCATAAAAGAAATGAACGGGAACACTGATGATGTCCAGTTAGAAAGCAGTAGATTATCAACTCCTTCGGTCTCTTCTGTTTCTGGTACCAGCTTCAAAAGTGCTAACATCTTACAAAGCTTGATTGATGTTGACAATGAGATGCAATTGAATCCATATAAATGCTGGTTTGCTTCTGTGATTTTACTATACGTGTTTGAAGATTTTCCAGAAGGCAAAGCTGTTGCGATGAAGATCATGATTGGTGATGCAGAAGCAGATGAAGATGTTCTCTCAATAATTGAAGCCTTAGGTCAGGCCTTATGCTCAACCTTAAAGTTCCGAGACCCAAGAGTTCCCATTGCATATTTGATGCTTTTAACAGTTTGGATGTGGGAAAGCTTTGAGGCTGTTGAC
Source organism: Ogataea pinus (assembly GCA_030567935.1). Classification (NCBI taxonomy): domain Eukaryota; kingdom Fungi; phylum Ascomycota; class Pichiomycetes; order Pichiales; family Pichiaceae; genus Ogataea; species Ogataea pinus. The sequence continues at coordinate 464,516 of JAJLSY010000002.1, read as the reverse complement.
ATGTTTTTACATGATCCATCCATTTTAGATCAGTTGTTAGCCTACTTGGTTCAGAGTTCCGGTTCTCATCTTCTAGTTCAAGGTATGGTCACAGTATTATTGGCTACAGCTTACGAATTCAGCAGGTCTTCGTCTCCGATAAAAAGATCCCAGTTGAATTTGTTGTTAAAAAGCAGAATCGGTGACAATGCCTTCAGCTTAGACATTGAACGACTAAAAAGGGCACCAGCCTTTGCAAACTTCGATTATGAATCAGTCATTAATTCTGAGAAGGATGACACTGGTTTGCCCCAAGTATTCTTCGACCCCATATTTGTCTTTTTAGTGAAGGAGAATTACTTAAGACTTAAGGGTGCCACTGGTCACGATCCAAATGTTGAACCAATACAGAAACTTGATTTCAAGCAGTATGAAAAGGCACTTGATAACTTCTCTGATTTGTCGTTACAGTTTGACAGCTTCAAAAAGGAAAACGAAGAAATCTCATCCAGACAGATGTCTGAGATTCAGACTTTGGTTGCGGATTACGGAGAACTTTCTACAAAATATGAAGAAACGAAAGAGCAATTGAGTCAACTGCAATCCTATCATGAGCAGTTAGACAACAATTTTGCAAAAAGTTCAGACGAAGTTTCAAGGCTAACAACTGCAAGGGATAGTTTAGAATCCCAGTTGGCAACTTTGCGTAAACAAGTTCAAGAAGCCAATCAAAAGATTGCCTCTTTTGATTCTTCCAGCAAACAACTCTCAGACAAACTTTCCACTGTGGAGCAACAGAAGACAAAAGCAGAAGATGGTATTAATAAGATGAATAGGGAGTTAATGCTTTTCAACAAAGACAAGGAGGCTCATGAGAAAACAATTAAAAATCTGGAAAAAGAATTAGCTAAGCTAACCAAATCCTCAGAGAAAGCTGAATCACAGCTAAAGGCTACAATCAAGCAAAAGGAGGAGATTGTTGCTGGGTTAGAGAAGAGAATCGGTAACCTAATTAATGACATGAAGTCTAGAGATACTGATATCGGGTCTCTGAAGTCAGATAATAATGAAATTTCTCAAAGGTTGTCAGCTGCAAAGGCTGAAAGTGAAGGGCTTATGGGAAAATTACGCCAGGCTGCAGAGTACATTGAGAAATTGAAGGGGAACTCTGATTTGAAATCGAACGAACTTGAGACTCTGAAAAGCTCCGCTGATGCAGAGGTTCAAGAACTAAAGACCCAAGTTAGCTCGCTAACTAAGGAGAAAGACCTGCTCGCTGAAAAGAATAGTAAACTATCTAGTGAGTTGAGCGAGCTACAAGAGGAATTGATTGGTGTTCAGGAAGAGTATGGATCTCTCCAGAACGAAACCTCAGAAGAGATCGAAGAGCTCAAGAAGAAAGTTGAAGATTTTGAAAAGAAATTGAATGAATCAGAATTAACAAATAAGGACCTTCTTTCAAAGGTTTCCCAATTGAAAGATAGTCTTGAAAAGGAAAAAGCAGACAAATTGAACGCTGTTACGGCATCAGATGAAGCAGCAAACAATTTGAAGGAGTCACATCAAGCTGCAGTTCGTGAAATTGAAGAGCAGATGGCGGGGCATATTTCCGAGAAGGATAAGGTCCTAGAGGAATTAAATCAATTGAAGGGCTCTCATGAATCAGCAAAAGCTGACTTAGAGAAAAATTCACGTCATGCTCAAGATTTGGAGACTAGTAAAATTCAGCTGCAAAAAGAATATGATCTACTATCGGACTCGCTTAAGGAGAACAACTCAAACCATGAGGTTTTGAGCAAGGATTTGGAGTTGAAGGCTTCTAAATTAGGAGAGCTACAGACCCAGATCTCAAAGTTAGGTGCTGATCTAGAGGCCGCCCAGTCAGAGGTTGAGTCAAAGACCTCTGATCTGAAGACGAAAGAAGAGGACTATAATAAGGAGTTAAGCAGTCTTAACGAGCATGTCGATCGTCTCAAGAAAGATTCACTGCGTGTGGAAGAACAGAAAGAAGTTTCACAGAAAGAGCTAGAGGCTCTCAAACAATCTTCTTCTGGTGCTATCTCAGCTCTTAAAACCGAACTTGGAGGTATGAGAGAAGAGAGGAATGCGGCCATCGACGAGGCAAAGTCCTTGAATTCCACCATTAGCATTATATCTCAAAACATTGAGTCAAAGGATGAGCAAATCAAGATTCATGCTACAAAGGTACAAAGTCTGACCGAGGAAGCTGAAGAAATAAGCAAGGAGATGTCAAAATTGAGAGACGAAAAATCGGAAGAGGAAAAAAAGGCCCAAGCTACTGAACTCGCATTGGGCACTGCTGAAACAAATATTGCCAAGCTCCAAGAAGATTTGAAACAGAGAACTTTAGAATTGGAAAAATTATCTGAAGATCACAAGTCTGTTAACAGTAATCTTCAAAGTGAAAAGGATGTCTTAAGCTCCAAAATTGTCAGTCTACAGTCTGATATTCAAACGTTGACTGAAGCTATGGATAAAAAATCAGAGGAACTCGAAAAAGAGAGAGAGCTTCTGACAGGAAACTCGGAGAATGCAATAAAAGAGTATGCGGAGAAGCTGAGCAAAGCAGAAGAAGAGATGAAAGTCATGGAAGGTAAAAAGAATGAAAAGATTCTTGAACTGGAAAACTCAACGACTGCTCTTTCCTCCGATAATGACCAGCTCTCTAAGAGTATAGAGACAGTCAAGAAGGACTTTGAAGCTGCAAGCTCAAATGCTGAAAACTTGAAGAACACTCTAGCTTCCTTATCGGCAACCAATAAAACAGAACACGAACAGGTTGAGATGCTTACCAAGAATGTAGCAGAATTAACTGAAACTCTTTCCTCCAAAGATACTGAACTTTCATCAACGTTGAAAGAACTTGCTGGAGTGAAAGATAAATTGATTGATCTTGAGGGATCTCATAAATCCCTAACTGAGCAGCACTCTGCTATATCGCAGGAGAAGGATACACTTAATGATCAATTACTTAAGGATTCATCCTCACATTCTTCGGCTGTTGATGCAATGACAGCTGAGAAAGAAAAGCTCCTGCGTGACTCTGAGGATAGTATTTCCCAGCTAAAGGAAGAGTTAAAAGTATCCCAAGAAAAAATATCCGAGATCGAAAAGAAGCTGTCTGATCTAAACGTGGATTTGGAAAGCTCGACGCAGAAGATCAAGAATTCAGAGACCGAAAAGGGGTCATTGGAGGAGGATATAGCTTTATTGAATACAAAAATTTCCAAATTACAATCTGAACACTCGAAGGATGTGGCTGATCTAAAGAAAGAGCTGGACGGCGCCACGGTTGAGAAGCTCTCTAAGGTTAAACAAATAGATCAATTGACATCAGAAATTGAAGGACTACAATTGAGCAAATCTTCAGGCACTGAGGAGGTTGAAAAATTGAAAACGGAAATTCAAAAAGCTACTGCTGAGAAAGAATTTAAGGAAAAGGGGATTGAAGATCTGAAATCATTAAATTCAAAATTAGAGCTTGAGCAGATTTCTCGCTCTGAAGAGATTAGTGAGTTGAAAAAGACTCTTGAGGGAAAAGACGCAGAATTGCTTTCAAACACTCAGGCTTCAGATGAGCTGAAAAAGAAAATTGAGCTACTAACTCTGGAATTGAAGAGCGGTAATGAAACCAATACAACAATGAAAAATTCATTAGATGCGGAGATTTCCAATCTATCCGAAGAGAAGCAAAAGCTAATATCTGAGTTGGACACCAAGATAAAGACTATAGCTGAAAAGGAGGAAGAGCAAAAGTCGAAAGATTCAACTCAATCATCCAAGATACAATCCTTGGAGAAAAAGGTTGAAGATCTTACTAAAAAGTTGAGTGATACAGTACCAAAGACAGATTTAGATGATATGATGCTGTTAATGGATGAGCTTGACAACAAGAACAAGAAACTAAAAGAAAAATTAAGAGGCCTTGGTGGGGATGTATCAAGTGATGAAGATGAAGATGACGATGATGATGATGATAGTGAAGTTGAATGAATAAATAACTAAATAGGTAATTTGTATGTATAATAGTTTAGTTAAAGAATTTGTACTATGTAACATTGCATGTGAAAGTTTAGTGTGGAGTAAAAAAGCGAGGGGGTGATTCTTCCACAGCCTCAAATCGAGATAATTTGACGTGGGGTAAAATAAGCATGTGAAAATTGGGTATATATATTGGGGGGTATTTGGAGATTATCTCTCGTTGCTAAACATATTTAGACTTGTATTAGGGTAAAAGTTCAATTCACTCATTCAGATAAATAGATTAAAATGACTGATGAAATTAATTTTAAAAATAAAGTTGTGATTATTACAGGCGCAGGGGGAGGTCTAGGTAGAGTCTACGCCTTGGAATTTGCTTCAAGGGGAGCAAAGGTGGTGGTCAATGATCTTGGTGGAACTCTTGGTGGATCTGGAACTTCAACAAAAGCAGCAGATCTGGTTGTGCAAGAAATTATTGATAAAGGAGGAGAAGCCGTTGCAAACTATGACAACATTGTCACAAATCCAGAAGGTATTGTTAAGACAGCAATTGACAAATTCGGAGGAGTTCACGTCTTGATTAACAATGCTGGAATTTTGAAGGATGCAAGTTTCAAAAATATGACAGAGAAACAGTTTCAAGATGTTTTGGATGTCCATTTGAATGGTGCATTTAGATTGACTCATCTGTGTTGGCCAATCTTTAAGGAACAAGGATATGGTAGAATTTTGATGACAGCATCCCCTGCAGGCCTTTACGGTAACTTTGGACAGGCAAATTATTCAGCAGCAAAACTAGGGTTAGTTGGATTTGCTGAAACATTAGCAAAAGAAGGTCACAGGTACAATATATTTGTCAATGCCATTGCACCATTGGCAAAATCTAGAATGACAGAAACAATCTTACCTGCGGATATCTTACAAAAGTTGCTTCCAGAGAAGATTGCGCCATTGGTTTTATTCCTTACTTCAGAAGGTTGTCCTGCAACCGGATCAATTTTCGAAGTTGCTGCTGGCTTTTATGCTCAAATTCGGTGGGAAAGAAGCTCGGGATTATATTTAAAGCCAAATAGCACCTTGACCCCTGAAGCCATCTTAGCCAAGTTTGATGTCGTTAGTACTTTTGATGATAAAGCTCAGCATCCTATCCAGCTCAATGACTACAATAAGGTAATTGAATACACCCAAACCTTAGGCGACAATTATCAAGGTTCAACTAAGGTTGATTCACTAAAGGGTAAAGTTGTTGTGATAACAGGATCAGGGTCAGGACTTGGTAGATCACATGCATTATTATTCGCAAGATATGGAGCTAAAGTTGTTGTTAATGATTTTGGAGACCCTGAGGGAGTTGTCAATGAAATCAAGGCTTCTGGAGGAATTGCGGTTGCATCGAAGCATGATGTTTACGGTGAAGCTGATAAGATTATTCAGACAGCAATTGACAACTTTGGAACCGTTGATGTCCTTGTTAATAATGCTGGAATTCTTCGTGATAGGTCATTCCAAAAGATGACACAGAAAGAATGGGAACAAGTTATTCAAATTCATTTATTGGCAGTCTTCAGACTCTGTAAGCTTGTTTGGCCTATTTTCGAGAAAAATGGTGGTGGATGCATAATCAACACTACCTCTACTTCCGGGATTTATGGTAACTTTGGTCAAGCAAATTATGCTTCTGCAAAAGCTGCTGTACTAGCATTTAGCAGAACTTTAGCAATAGAAGGAAAAAAGCGTAATATCAGAGTTATTGCAATTGCCCCTCATGCAGAAACCTCAATGACCAAAACGATCTTCAAAGATTCGGAATTGAATAAATTCTCACCTGAGCAAGTTTCACCACTTGTTGTTCTTCTTGCATCTGATCAACTAAACGCTTCTGGGGAACTCTTTGAAGTTGGAGCTGGATGGATAGGAAACACAAGATGGCAACGTGCCAAAGGTGCTGTTTCACATGATGAGCATACAAGCGTTGAGTTTATCAGAGATCATTGGAAGGATATCACAGACTTTTCTCAAAGTGTTGCATTGAAAAGTACTCAGGAATCTAGTATGGCAATTCTTGATGCCGTCAGTGTTGACGAGGAAGAAGAAGAAGAGGCAGAAGAGGCAGAAGAAGAAGAAGGAGACAAAGAAGCCGATGATGCAGACGACGATACAAAAGATGAAGCTTATGAATTTGATCATCGTCAAATCATCCTTTACAACCTCTCTGTCGGTGCTACTTCCAAGGAATTGAAATACGTCTACGAAAATGCTGATGATTTCCAACCAATTCCAAGTTTTGGAGTCATTCCATTCATGAATCAAGAGGATGGTGGTATGGATTTTGGGAGCTTGCTAAAAGACTATAATCCGATGTTATTGCTACATGGAGAGCAGTATTTGAAGGTTTGCCAATTCCCAATTCCAACATCTGGAAGCTTTTATACCAAATCTTACCCTATTTCTTTAATGCACAAAGGAAAGGGAAAGAACGTTCTTGTTCAAAGTGCTTACGAAACATATGATTCGGCAACAAACAAGCTTGTGTTCTATAATGAAGGCTCTTTCTTTGTTAGAAATTGTGAAACAAAATCTGGAAAAGATGAAATCTTCAAGAAAGTCAACAACCCATTCTTGCAGAATTCATTTAAAGCCAAGACTTCAACTCCCGACTTTGAAGCAACCTTTAAAACAGACGAAAATTTGGCTGCCCTATACAGACTAAATGCTGACTTCAATCCATTACATATTGATCCGGTGTTTGCCAAAGGAGGAAACTTCCCTAAACCAATTCTACATGGATTAGCCAGTTTCGGTATTTCGGCTAAGATTTTGGTGGATCATTTTGGATTATTTGATGAAATTAAGGTCCGTTTCACCAACGTTGTGTTCCCCGGAGAGACATTAAAGGTGGTTGCTTGGAAAGATAGCAAAAATGTAATTGTATTCCAAACATGGAGTGTTGATAGAAATGTTGTTGTCATTGATGTTGCAGGTGTGAAATTGCACGATGTTTCAGGCTCCAAACTGTAGGGGTGAAATTCTTTATCTTTTATTTTTATAAGTGTCTTCTAGTTCTAAGTAATCAATTATGTATATAAAAATTGAGTACAAAAATTGGTAAAATTGAGTCTATAAAAAGTAACAAGATAAAAACTAAATATAACACACAAGACTCTATAGCGTTAAAAGAGGCCAGCTGGCAAAAGTAATATGATGACAAACTTGGCTAGCAATCATCTAGGCCACTTGGCCAAGTTTCATTGAAATGAGATCCGAGTAGGTTTTTGCTAATTTCAAAAAGCTTTGCATCGGACTTATCACATTCACCAGTTGTCACCAATTTATACTGCTCCAAAGCAATATCTAACTCTTCTTTAGTTGAGACACCTAAAACAGTTTTACCTGTCTTATTGGACCAAGATCTAAGGGCAAACCTGGTTGCAAGTTCAGCCAATTCAACATCATGTTCATCATGTAAAATTTGAGCCAAGTTAGCAACAGAATCTTTCAACTCTTGCGAGCAAGGGTGGAAAGATCTAGTCTCCTGGGACCTTAACAACGACATCGATAGGATGGATGCATTATTCAATAATTTTATCTGAGTATCAGCGAGGAATCTATCATGCCATTCTAGTAGCTTGATGTTTTGCAGGCACATATTAGAATAACTTAAGACTAAATCCAGAGGTCCAATCTCTGGTCTTTCAATACATTCGCATGCAATTGAATAGAGTAACTCAACTGGGTAACCCGATATACCCACATAATTAATAGTTCCTTCATCTTTCAACTTCATTAGGGTTTCAATTGCCGTATAGACTTGTTCAAGTGGTACAAACTCAACATCATGGAGGTATACAACATCAAGATAAGTTGTATTAAATCTTTTCAAAGAGCGTCCAACTGATTCAGTTATCCAACTTGGGGAGTAATCAAAATTATTCTCCTTAATCCTTCCAACTTTGGTACAGATGTAAAAATTGTCCCTTGTAATTAGATTATCATCATGAATCAGAGAAGTTAAAGCTTCGCCAAGCAATTCCTCCGAAGGTCCATAATATGGTGATGTATCGATTGCATTAATACCATTTGCAAAGCCATGTAACAAGAGATCCTTGATTTTTAAGGAATACGGATCGTCGTTGTATTGAGAGTTAAAAATCGCACCCCCAATCAATAAAGTTGAAATGTCATCAAGCTTCCCAGAAACTTTAGGTATTTTTGAACGAGTCGATCCAAAGTCCTCTATTGAGTCCGTTACTGCTGGCATTTTCTATTTGATTGGCAAGAAAAGAAGAAAATAACAAGAAAAGAATATGGAACAAGTGGTTCTGTTTAACCTCCGAGCTCGTTTATACTGTTTTTCGGCCCTTTAGTAATCACCGAGTTCCATCATATCGACGCGAAAAGGCAGAAAAATCGGCGCGGAACTAAACGACGCGAAAATTGCCATTTTCTCTTGTTTGTTTAATTCAAGATGGCTAGTTCACCATGGGGCAGTTGCTCAATCAGTCATTTTATATGACTGCCACAGGTGAAATAATATAAGGGTCTGGTGGTATATTTGGGATGTCGGGATTCAAGAGAAAATTTTCCAAAGTCAATAAATCCAGCTCCTCTGGGGCCGAGGATGCGGCATCTGCCAGCGAAAGCAATGGCAAAGAATATCAATTTATGGTGAGTTCTTATTCAACGTCATATCTCCATTAAGGTAAAATATTAACAATAATGACTTGGTTCCTCTGTTTCTGCATTGCAGATATCAGTGGTTGGAATTTGACAGCTTGGACTGCCTAAAAAAAGAGTCAGTGTTCGTAAATTTCGTGGCATGAATCTAATTGATATTCGAGAGTATTACCAGAAAAATGATCAATGGTTACCTGGGAGTAAGGTAAGAATTTATTGATATTTTGACACTCAAAAGTTGGGCTTATACTAACTCTTGTTTATAGGGAATATCCTTAACGGAGGATCAATGGACTGTTTTGGTGACAAAAGCCTCTGAGATCAACAAGGCAATCAAGAAACTGGATGGCAAAGAGATAGATATGGCATTGGAGGATAATGATGATGATGATGATGAATCGAATCAGGACAAAAAAAAAGATATGCCTGATGCCCAAGTGGAGGACGGTAGTGATGAAGCTGAAGGAATTGAGTTTGAAGATGTAGATCTCAAACCAAAAAAGAAGAAGCTGAAACAAAAGTCATGAGTTCCATACTGCCCTGAATAGCTTCATGTACAATAGAATTAGCCCATTCTTGTTTCGATGGTTGAAATTTTCGGCAGGCTATGGCGAAAACCTAGTAAATCGACGTTCTAAGTCTCCAATTTTGACTCAGCATGAAAACCATCTCTAAGACTGTAGTCTCAAGATCAAGGTTCTATAATTGCGTTCAACCAGTTAGTAAATCTAATAGTAATATAGCTAGTTAACTCCACTGCATGCCTGTCATCGTCTCCCCACTGTTGCTTATCAGATAGGGGGTATTTGAATGCCAACTGACGACGCGTCGAAATCTGATCGACCTGAATTTATTTACGGCTCTCTTTTCCCTCGTCTGGCTTAAATAATTGACCATTATCAGCACAGGGGGAACTGATTGATGAAACGAATTCATCTGTTATAGCCGTGAATCCTGGGATGCGTACTTGTTGACAACTCTAAGTAAATTGTTTAGCGTCATACCTCTGTTCAATATGTCTTCAAATACGGATGCCTCGCAAGGCAGCGGCAATCAATCGCAACCTCAAGAGTTACAACGGCAACTCTCTCATCATCAGACCCGTTCAGATTTGGATGACGAAATTTCAGCTCTTAGTCCAGCAAAGTCTGTCTTGAATGGAGAAAATATGGAAAGCACATCACGAAAGCAGCGTGTGAGGAAAGGAAGCAGAGATTCTGTAGCTTCTGTCCAAAGTGATCTTGCCTCCAATATTGATCATCACCGTCGCTCTTCCTATGGTGAGCTGGATGCCTTAGGACTACTGCATAATGATGTCTCCTTGGAGTCATTAAGTGGTTCAGGAGCAACGGGAGGTAGTGGAGTCATTGAAAGTTTGATTGATAATAGAAGGTTCAGCCAACCTACGTTGGGAGTCAATACAAGATCGGCAAATGTAAAATACTCCGTTAGAAACAGTAGACGCCCGACTGATCCCATTGAAACACCATCCTCAAACCCACGTCGAAAACCACAAAACAAAGGATCCTCTTCATCATCTCCAGGGAAACCGAAAAGTAAGTTGAGCAATGTCACCTCCAGCTCTGTTGAGATTGATCCATTAATTCCGACCCCACAGGCAAATTTCAGACGCAAAGTTCACAAAAGCTATGATTCATCTGAACAACCATTGGATGAAATTGAAGCCCCTCGCTCATTTGCAACAAGAAGACACAGTTATCAACCTCAAAGAAATCGTCCCCCAAAATCAAGTTTCTCTTTAGGTTCCCCACCAAATCATTATCAATCAGACAACCCATTCGAATCCAATTTCAAATCAGCGCCATTACCTCAATCACCTGGATATTCTTCAATGTCACCCAATGATGCTTATAAACATGGAAGACCTTTCAGATTTAGCGTGTCTGGTGGAGGAACCCGAGATACTTATAACCCCGACCATTTATCTTTATCTGATTCAGGACCGGAAGAAGATTCAATGTACGCATCTTCCAACCCGTCCTCCAGGAGGTCTTCAAATGCATCTTCTTTGAATGATGTTTGTTTCCCCCTAGAATCTTTGGATGATTTAGGAAAGAAAAAAGTTTGGCCTGATCTTCAAGTCTTGGAAGAATTTGCCCAAGAAGAATTGGAAGAAAAGAGAAAAATAGCTGAAGCATCAGCAGCTTTAAGTAGAACTAATTCTGTTAATGATGCGTCTACTTTAGGTGAGGCATCATCTGGTGGAGTGGGTTTCCAATATCCTATTGTTTCAAATGTTGATGATGGAGATGACTCTCAACCGTTACTATCTCCCAATAATTACGAGACAGATATTTTAGATGGTAGACTCAGGCCACAAAGACTGACCCCATGGGATACCAACAAGAATAGTGCCAATGAACCGTTCCTAGAGAGCTACGATAGGCATTCAAGGCTGGAGAAGTTTAGATTTACATATTTCAGAGAAGATTTGGAAAATACTATTCATTGCTCCAATATTTCTGGGTTTATCAGTGATGGCAAGTACACTTTTGCAGATTTATTTTTACCTTCGAAATATGCAAGTAGAGCGGCCCAAACTTCAGTTGCTGGTTCTTCGACTGCAGCAGCGGCAAATATGGCTGCAGGAGGGACCTCTGTAACCTCAACTCCTAATCTGAATCCAGTCACAACGTTGAAAAATGAATCTGTACCAGCTTTCAAAGATCCAGTTTCATCATCTCTTTTACCCCCGCTTGGCGCTCATCATTTAAGTACTGTGCCATCGATGCAATCTTCACAGCTCAGCTTGAAAACTCGTGGAGCTCAAACAGGTAGTCTTGGTGGTGCTACTACTCCAACTCCTTCAATTATGACTGAATCAACCCAGATTCAACCAATTCCCCCATTTTGGGTTGATGTTTTGGATCCAACGGAGGAAGAGATGAAAGTTATTTCTAAAGCATTTGGAATTCATCCTTTAACTACCGAAGATATATTTCTGGGTGAGACAAGAGAAAAAGTTGAACTATTCAAGGATTACTATTTTGTTTGTTTCACATCATTTGATGTCGTTCAAGAACATAATAAACGTAAGAAGGCTTTGGAGAAAGCATTAATGCAAGAGATGGAAAGTCTGGAAGAGAAAGAAACAAAAGGTTGGCTTGGACAGGTATTAAGTCATTTCTCCAAATCCGATAACAAAAGTGATGATTCTAATAAGAGCATTGCCAATGCTTTAGTTGACCAAAAGAGACAATCTACAACTTACCAATCAATATCATCAGGTAGAACAAAACGGGCAAGAAAGAAATCCAAAAATGGGGATTTAGAACCTTTAAACATGTATATTATTGTATTTAAAGATGGTGTGATTACTTTCCATTTCAAGCCTACTCCTCATTTAGGTAATGTTAGAAGAAGGGCTAGATTATTAAGGGACTATTTGACGGTTTCTTCTGATTGGATAGGTTATGCATTAATTGATGATGTAACCGATGCCTATGCACCATTGATTCAAAGTATTGAAGATGAAGTGAATGCAATTGAAGATGCTATTTTACTAATGCAAAGTGGAGTAGATTCCGATGATGAAAGTGATGAAAGTGGAGATGAAGATAATGAAGATGAAATTTGGCTTAAATTGAAAAGACGTAGTTCAACAGTTGCAGCTGATAAAAGATCCACTATTTCCAAGAGTTCAAAAAGTTCAAGAGCATCAAGTTCATCTGCCAGTTCAGGGCAAACCAGAATCTTAAGCTGGAAGAGAAAAGGAGATATGTTAAGAAGAATTGGTGATTGTCGTAAGAGAGTGATGTCATTATTAAGATTATTAGGATTTAAAGCCGATGTCATCAAAGGTTTTAGTAAAAGATGTACCGAACAATGGGATGTTGCTCCAAGATCTGAAATTGGCATGTATCTAGGAGATATTCAAGATCATATCGTTACAATGGTTCAATCATTAAATCATTATGAAAAGTTATTGGCTAGATCACACTCTAACTATCTTGCACAAATTAATATCGATATGACCAAAGTTAACAATGATATGAATGATATCTTAGGTAAGATTACAATCATGGGTACTATTGTTTTACCAATGAATATAATTACTGGTTTATGGGGGATGAATTGTCTTGTTCCTGGACAAGATGATGAAGGATTGACTTGGTTTTGGGGAATCGTTAGTGGTTTGGCTGCATTTGCTGTATTGTCTTATTATTATGCAAAGAAGATAAGTGGTATAATGTAAATTCGTGATTCTATTAATTTATTGTATTTATTTTTACGTGATGTATCTTATTTGGTTATTCTAGATGAGAGAGCCCGTTTTCTGTTATAATTAGTGTTTACAATTTTGATGGCTATTATTTATAATTTTGTTTTGTTGAGTAAACTAAAAATAAAATAAACTAAAAGAAAATAAAAGAATTAGAAAATAATGTGTGCATAAATCATAATAGATCAACTAGGTAATTACTTGGAGCCAATCCAGACTCACCAGAGTTTAAATTCTCAGCAAACCACCAACCATCGGGTTGTTGGTGTAGAATCATGAGTATATCTTTCTTCTTAAAAGATAATTCTTCTTCAATTTGAGCTTTGAAGTTGTAATCTGCTCTACTGTATTTTAAAACGGGATAACCTTCAGATGATCTAGAAGGTAAATTTGAATGGTTGATGAATTTTGATTGAAGTGTGGTTGAAGACTTTGATTTTCTCATAGATGATACTTTTCTCTTCAATTCTTCCTTTTGTTGCCTTTGTATTGCAGTTTGCTGCTGTTTTTGAATAACTGGTTCCAAAACTTCTGCTGGTTGATTAGTTATCTCATCTGAGAATTTACGTGATTTTGCTCCCTTACGCATCATCATGTATTCTGGAGTTGGTCCAGTACCTGTAGCTTTGGTTTGATTTATAATTGATTTTGGAATATTTTCAAACAATTCCAACTTCAGAAGATCTCCAATTGATTTTCTATCTTTGTCACTCGATGAATTCTGTTGCAATCTTGCCGTTGATGGTGCTTGTTGTTGAGTAGCTGAATTTACAGAAATCATGGATTCTCTAAAGTTCGAAACATTTTTACTGATATCCAACACTGGCTTCTCCATGTATGCTCTTAGTGGGTTGGTGGATGATGCAGAAGATGAGTAAGAAGATGTGCTTGAGTTGAATTGATGATTTAGCTGAGTTTTATTTCCCTTATTCAGATTGATTGGGTCTGTTGGTTTATCGTCAGAGAATGTTGAATGAAGTAATGGATTAGAATAAATACTTCCTTTCAAGTTATCATTGTCAATATTCGGACTTATGTACTTTGATTCTTCATCTTCATAAGTCGAAACAGAAGTTGGATTTGAGTATTCCGATTCAACCTTGAAGGAACTTGGTTCAGATTCAGCGGTATATGGTTTCTTGTTATAGTCTCTTGCTTCTGATTGAGCCTGTTTTTGTAGTTCTTTGAACGTTTCATCTCGTCTATCGAAGAATTCCAAATGGGTTTCATCTTGTTCAGTCAATTTAGGAGGTGCAATTCTTTTTCTGTTCAAATTGTCTTGTCTATCATCCAATTTTTGTTTAAGTATTGGGATATTCTGAAGAGAGATTTTTTGAGAAGTTTCGTGCTTTGTCGATTGAATTTCACCTTTGGCAAAATCAATAAATTTAATCTGCGATGTGAAGTTAATTCCGGTACCATGAGCTTTTGAATAATCTACAATTTCTCTTTTCGAATTACATTTTTCCAAAGTCAAACGAATATTTTCACAACTTTGATCAGCCAATAAGCAAGTTGAACTTACAGTATTTGCATATTCCCAAATATTCTTCTTTAAGAATCTAATCTTTTCTTCATCCATTATTTGATAACTTTGACAGGCCATAAACCATTCATTTTTCCACGATTCAATTAAGTTATTGTATGATTTGACAAGTTGATAATATTCAGATCTTTGAGATATCATAGCTTGTTGTAACTTTATGACTTTTGACTGTGCTCTTGAAGCTTCAACTTCATCCATTAGTATTTGTTCAGTCTTGTAGCTATTTATCTTATTCCATAATGATTCATATTTCTTCTTTGATTGCTCGACTTTAATTTCTAGACCTTTCCTATGTTTGATATACCTTAGTATATTTGCTTCCGTTGGTTTCACTTTAGCTTTGGCATCACTCAAGAATTCTTCCAGTGGCTTATACAAAGAATCTATGATCTTATTAGTTTCAGCAAGATGACTACTGCTTAACTGTAAAGTTTCTTCAGATAATTTAACTAATCCGGATTTTAAAGCTCCTCCTTCAAATTCAAAATTGGAAAGTGGAATTTTTCTAGCTAAGGAATTCAGACTTCTTGAATATTCTTCCTCAATACTGGCTCTTTCTTTATAGAACCTCAATAATGACTCTAATGTCTTGGTACCCTTATGAAAATGGTCCATTAATATCTGACTTGATGAATCATCAACAGACCAGAAATTTTGCGAGTATACATAATCTGTTGCCAATTCGGAACCCATGATATCAATCTTGTATATATATAAAACACAGGATATCCTTTTGTCAGTAGTAATTTGGTATCCCTAAAGAGAGTGTTAAAGAATATATAATTCTGAAACAGAGATGATTAAGATGATGATCAAAGCAGGGATAAAATATTTAGACATCTGTTTACAATTTACCCTTTTGGGAAATATTCAGATCTTGGATAAACCAAGGCTGTGAAGGGATGTCAGTCGATCGACCAATAAAAATTATGTATAGTGACTTATTACTAATATATTAACTAAGTAAGAGAAAAAAAAAGGATTCCAAATCCAGATAAGAAG
This sequence comes from Ogataea pinus, assembly GCA_030567935.1. Lineage (NCBI taxonomy): Eukaryota > Fungi > Ascomycota > Pichiomycetes > Pichiales > Pichiaceae > Ogataea > Ogataea pinus. The sequence continues at coordinate 449,070 of JAJLSY010000002.1, read as the reverse complement.
ACGATGAAAACAATAATTAACAGGAGTCTCTTTTCTTTTTGTTAAAAGAAATTCTTTCTTTTTTTTCACGTTGTTGGACTGTTTCGGAAGCTCGGAAGGGATCAAAGAGATTTAAAAACAAGAATATAGGGTACTGGAAAGCGACAAATTTGTATGTGTGTGGAAGAAAACAATTTGAGAAAGGTATTGTACGAAGTAAAAGAGAATCATTTAATCAAATGACAAAGATATCAAATGGTCACCATATGCTGATAGCTAACACCGTAACGTCTCATGTAATTCACATCAAAAATAACAAAATGGAAACAAAAAAAAAATGAATGATTCTTGAACCGGGTATTTTTAATAAATACACGGTACGCCTAGAGCATACGGTAAGACCAAAATTTGAATAAAAATTTAAAGATATCAGTTCAGAACAGTCTTTCAAATAAATGAAACTCTCTCTATCTTACTTCAACAATTGAAAACTTTCTCATTCTTGCCCCTTTGATCTCTGAACTTTGCAACAGTTGGAATGTGGAAAAAAAAGAAAAATTGAAACATAAAGAAGAGAAGGATGTGTATATGTAAATAACATCCACTTCAGTAACAGCCTTGGAATGGCTTTTTTGAGGAAAGACTTAGAACTAGCAGTTATAAGTCAAATAAAAAAAAAAAAGAATAACGGGTAAATAAATGTTGAGAAAAATGGAGTGGGATAGGGAAATAAACAAAAATTCTAATTCTCTAACGAAATTTAAGCTGCAATAGCAACTTCGATTTCAACACCTGGTTCAACAGTAATTTGAGTAATCTTTTTAACTGAGACAGCTGGAGCGTGCAAATCAATGTATCTCTTGTGCATTCTCATTTCATAAGTTTCCCAAGTTTTAGAACCTTCACCATTTGGAGTCTTTCTGGTTGAAACTCTTAAAGTTTTGGTTGGCATTCTGACAGGACCTTTACAGTATAAGTTTTCTCTCTTAGCATTGTTAATGATACCTTGAGAAACTTTTTCTAATTGTTTAACCTTGGTTGAGATTAGAGTGATTCTAATCTTGTGCATTTCTTGCTGTGGAGCAACTTTCTTTTCTTCGGTAGACATGATGAGTGATGGTGTTTGTATGCGAATATGAGACGTTCGTAGTTAAAGAAAAGAAAAAGTCTAAGAAGTTTTATTAAAAGATAGTTAACAGGTGATTTAAGAACAGAAATATAGGTGAAAGGGAGACAGATCCATGTTCTCCCTCCCAGTCTCCCTTGTTAGCAGTGAGAGCGCGCACTAGAAAAAATTATTATTTCTTAGTGAGGAAAAGAAATTTTTATTATATGGAAGAATGGAGGGCATGTACCGAGGGCTTGTTAACCCATGGCGGGAGTCACGTGAGTATATTTATTTTATTTTATTTGAAAATAGATAAAAAAGTATTACATAATATATTATCTAAAAGACGGTACCATCTGCAAATAATTCAATTGGCGGTGCACCATCAGATCTTAACTTCTTTGCAATTATTCTACCAGATTTCCATGATCCAGCTTCAATTAATTGTGGTAAACTTAGTTGATATTTTGTATTTGAAACACCCAATTTATCATTCACTAATGGTAATATATGATCCAATAAGCATATTGTACATGATCTCCATTCGACAATTACATCATCGTTTGGGATAAATGTTGGAATTTGTGAATTGAATCCAACTTCTTTACTAAATTCCAGTCCTTTTTTCAATTGATCTTCTTTTAAATTCAATAATTTATAATCAACAAACAATCCACCATTTCTATATTCTGGTAATCCTGTCATATAATCAGAATTTAAAATATCAATCTTACCAAATTTAATCAATGGTAAAAATAATGAATATGTTAACCATTGAGTTAGTTTATGGAATGTAACAATTCGACTCCATTCAGGAAGATCTTCAGATCCATATTTCAATTGTGATTCTTTCACTTTATTTTCTAGTACCCATGCATCTCCAATTGTTCTACCATAAACTTTAACCCTACCTTCAGTTGGCCAAACAGGTCCTAAACCATCCATTAAAACCATCCATAAATCTTCCAATTCAACTTGATAATTTCCTTCATCAGTCTTTGTTGATTTTGTCTTGATCAAATAATCAACCAAATTACCAGGTCTACCATCTTCACCAAAGATTTCTTTGTTTGAAATTAATGTCTCACCAAGTTTACGAAGCAATCCTAAACGTCCTTCAAATCCAGCCATTGGATTCTCTTCAGAGATTTGTAAACCTTCGCCTAATTCTTCTTTAGTTAAGGTTGCTAATTTACTACCATTAACAACATATTTATCCTTTGAATCATCACTCAATTTTCCATCAATAAATAGATAAAAACTGGCAACGGCAAGACCTTCAGATCTACCAATCTTTAATTTTGTACTTTCTTCTTTGAATTTCCATTTATTACCTGCACCTGCATCTAAAAGAACACTAACAATAAATAAATCAATCAATTTCTTACAAATCTCTAAATCTGAATGCTTGTCTTTTAATTCAGAATTAATTAAATTTGTTAACCTTGGTAACCCTTCACATTCAAAATGTTGATATCTGCCATGGACAGGAATAGTTAACAAAGATTCATCTGTTGGGAATGTCTCTTTAATTGTAGAAGTAACAAAGTCAACAACAGGATCCAATTGTGTTAAATCCACATCGAAATTATTCAACTCATTCTTTAATAATAGATCTTTTGTACATTGATTTGTCTCTCTAACAGATTTGATAGAGAGAAGGTATTGAATCTTATCAGTTGTTTCAATTGATGGCATCGTTGCTATCTTATTTCCTTCTGGCATATTCGGAGTCAAGTTAATTATCCAATCCTTCTATTAGCTTTGAAAAGAGATCCATCCAAATATATATAGATAATTAGATAGTAATTCCCTGTCAGATAAAGATAGAGCCGCAGACATTTTAACCGGAGATCGTCGGCAATAAATCTTGCGTCGATCGGCTACAGATGAGGTCGATTATTGAAATATTATAATTTGAACTCTGTAATGGTAATGGGTGTTTTGAAGAGTAGATGAAGGAGGTTGTATATTGGAGCAAGTTCAGGATCAATAATAATGGTTGTAGATTAGAGAACATCACACTAGAATGAGTCTCATACATTTCAAATATAGAATACCCCTAGTGTATAGATGCTGCAATACGAGGATACGATATAGTTCCAATGCAGCTGAGAAAACTCTGGATCATATATCATCAAATCCAGAACCTTTTAACTTAGATGATTTGAAAACTGCAACTCAAAAGGTGAATCAGCAATTGAAAAATGAAAAACTTTATAAAAACCAGAGGCTTCGACTGTCTGATGATGACTGTGTGGATGCTAAAAGAAGAATGCCTGATGAGGATCAAGCAAAGTCCATTTCTTTCCACGAGGAGAAACTTGCCAATTCGGGAGGGATTCATTCTAGAGATGCAGCTTCATCAAGGTCATACTATTCAAGATTTGAGGCAATGAAAATAGTTCCCAAGAAGAAAGCGTTGAAAGTATTTAATGATCAATCTTCCATAACTTCTAAACCAATTCCGGTTGAATCGAGATACTCAGTTGATGAAAAAACAGGTAAAGTGTCTGATAAATTAGGAGGTGTTAGATCAGCATCTAAACTTCTAGGGATTTCATACATTGATAACGATGGATTGAATAAAAGTACGCAACTTGAAGAACTGTCTAACAAACTATTGAAATTTCCAATCCTGCTAATGATTAAACCTAATGAAAATAAAGTTGGTTCATCAATTAAAAAATTGACTGAATCATTAGAAAAGATGAATAAATCAAACCCATCAAACAAAGATCTTATCAAATTTTCAGATCCTAATGATTATAACCTTGTTGTTGATTATTTCATAACTGATAAAGTGAGTCTTTTGAATGATTGGCTATTTGATGGGAAATCAAGTACTTTTTCCAAAACTTTAAAATCTTCACTTAATGATATTTTCATACTTGCATTACCTTTAGAAAGCTTTCAAAGGACAAATATTGTTCTTGAATATTTATTATCTAAAGATAATAATTTCTTTCAATCCAATTTCAATGTTATAATGGGTATTTTAAACGTTGTTGAATTTCCTATTCTTTCGGAGATTAAGGCACAGAATGGAGTAATTGACGATTCCTCAAAAATAATGTCTGATAATTTATACGGTATTGCATCACTCGGATTAGTTAGTATTGAAAAAGATCCAAAAGGTCGAATAATATTAACTAAACGTAGTACCTGATTATATTAACTTTTTTATATATGATGAAAATAATTATATAGATGATGTGGTTTGTTTGTTGTATATTTTTTCTGTTTGTTTTTGAATTAATTTAAATTCTTTTATCCTATCCCTGTGTTTGTTTTATATATTTTGCAATATCTTCAGCAACTGAACTCGATGCAGTTTTCGAAGTTTGCTCAAAAGCGGATTGATAAATCTGTTGTAATGAAGGATCTTTAGATTCATCAATTTCGCCATTTCTATCATCTGCAAATGTATATTCTCTTTGAGGTTCATCCAAATCTGGATCAACTAATCCATGTTCATAATCTTCAGTTACATTTTCATTTTCATAATCATGATCATCCTCTGAGAAATCAGACAGCACATCAACTTCATCAGTATTAGTCTGTTTCTTGTTTGATGAAGAAGATTCTTTTATACCTAGATCTTTCATTAAATGATTCAAATTCTTTGATCTTTTTTTCTCTTCAAATTCTTTTTTTTCTTTTAATATTCTTTCCCTTTCCAATTTATAAAAATTATTATATTCATCAACTTTATCATCGACAACTTTTAAGAATTCATCAAATCCTGAGCCTGTAAATGATGAACAACTAACCACATCCAATGTAGAATAAAATTCCTCCAACATTAAACTCATTGAATTAACCAAAGAAGCCATATAACCTGAACCATTTGAAGTTTCATCATTTAATTCTGTATTATTCTTTAAAGCATCTTGAAAAGATTCAAAATCTGTCATCCAATCTTTAGCAAATTCAGCATCTCTAACATCAGTTTTATTAAATACAACAATCATTGGTAATTTAGTTTTATATAAGATTGAGCAAGCATATAACATATTTGAGATAAAAGTTGTTGGGGATGAAGATCTTGGAGTATCTATAATATATGCAATGATTGTTGGGAAAGTTGAAGCAAAAGCTTCAGTTATGATGGAACCTGATGCTGACCAGATAAAACACTCGATTTGACCGGGTGTATCAACTATACAGTAATCGAAACTAGAAGATCTTTTTTCCAATAATGAAATAACTTGATCAATCTTTGTTGAAAATAAATTTAAGGATGTAACAATAGCACCATTTGGTCCAAGATTATAGTTCTCCATAACTTTTTTATATTTAACCGAATCTCTAATATCAATATTACAGCCAAATGGGACTTTTAAAACTGCGGGATCAAGATTTATAACATATGGAGATTTCTTATTTGTATGTAGATGAGAGTTCAATCTCTGCATAAAGGTAGTCTTACCAGAGCCTGCCATACCAATACAAATGATGGTGGCAGGTAGAGAATCACTATTGACTGAAGACATGATGTGTAATAAGAGAGGATAGAATATTGCGATTGAAGGATAAGTAATCTATACAAAGAGAGGCAGTTTGCACCTTTTACTTATTATCCCTAATTTGCTTGCAGAGATCACTAAGAAATTTTCAAATTGCTAACAAATACAAATCGACCTGGTCTGAGATGGGTCTATCGACTCTGCGTGTAGAGCTGTTTAGAGTTCTCTCTCTGGATATCTATATATCCCTTACATAAGCACTTCCTCTAATCCTCCCATCTCTCTCTCTCTCTCTCTCTATGTAAAAATTTTATGCTTGCGTGTGTGTGCTAAGAAGGTAACTAACAGAGTAACAGAGTAACTACAACTAAAGGGAGAGAGAGAGGGAGGGGGATCATCATCATCTCTAATCTTCTTTTATTTGCTCCGATTGATTCACCCCTTTTGCTTTGTGTTTGTTCTCTTTTACACTCGCTGGTGGCTGAAATTACTGCTTATATATCTTGTCTGGGTTGGGGTGTAACGATGGATGTTGCTGCTCTTCATGAATGCTTCTTAGGCACTGTTCAAGCAGATCAGTCGATTCGTCAACTGGCAGAGGCTAATTTAAAAGAAGCTTCAAATTCAATAGGATTTTTAGGTGCCTGTTTGGATATCTTGAATTCCGATTCGGTTAATCCAGTTGTTAAAAAAGCATGCTCAATCTATTTTAAAAACTCAATTCTTAAAAAATGGGGTAATAGTAACAAAAATAATAGCAATGTTGGATCAATTATTGATGATGATGAGAAACCAATCATTAGAGAAAGAATCATTCCAACAATTGTTAAGATGGATAGAACATTAAGAAATCAATTCATCCCCGTTTTAAATGTCATGATCTCGTATGATTTCCCTGACAATTGGTCACAATTTGTTCCTTTAACTGTTGAATTAATTCAATCAAATTCAGATCTTCAATCATTATATACAGGAATTTTATGTTTTACAGAATTAACAAGACGTTATAGATGGACTTCAAATAATGAAAGATCTTCAAATTTGGACCCTTTAATAACCAATTATTTTCCAATCTTATTATCAATCGGTAAACAAATTTTAACAATTGATAATAATGGTCCTGATTCTTATGAAGCTGGAGAAATTTTAAAATTAATCATAAAATGTTTTAAATTTGTTACATATCATGATTTACCATTACCATTACAAAATGATCAAGCAATTTTGGATTGGATTTCTTTCCATGTTGATATAATCAATATGAAATTACCTTTAAATGTTCTTGAAATTGATGAAGATGATAGATCCTTAAGTCCTTGGGTTAAATCACAAAAATGGGCATTTGCAAACCTCTATAGAATTTTTGAAAGATATGGTTCAACAACAATTTCATCAAGGTTTAATTATTCAAATTTCAAGACAATTTTTCAAGACCAAATAATACCAAATTTATTAATTGTTTATTTTAAGAAATTGGAAAATTGGAAACTGGGTAATGATTGGTTAAGTAATTCATGTCTTTATCATTTAATTAATCTATTAGATCAATGTATTTTACAAAAAAATTGTTGGAAATTGATTAAAAATCATGTTGGATTAATTATTTCAGAAGTTGCATTTCCAATATTGATTCCAACTGATGATACATTGGATTTATTTGAAAATGATCCAATTGAATATATTCATATGATTTTAGATTATTTTGAAGATTCAAATTCTCCTCAAATGGCAATTAAAAATTTAATTGTTACATTAGTTGAAAAAAGACCTAAGAATAGTTTAGAACTAATTTTAAGTTTTGTCTATGAAAAATTGAATTATTTAAAAAATAATGATGAAAAAGATGAAAGTTTACAAGTTGCAAAAGAAAAAGAAAGTTTATTAAGAATAATTGGTATGATTTCAAATAAATTAACAAATGATAAATATTTAAATATTAAATCACAAATGGAATCATTTTTATCAATTTTTGTTATACCAAATTTTAAATCAAATTATCCCTTTTTAAGATCAAGAACTTGTGAAGTTATTTCAAATTTTGAAAATTTAGAATTTCAGGATGAAAAAAATTTGAATTTAATTTTTAATGGAGTTTTAACTTGTTTCAATGATTTTAATAATTTACCTGTTCAATTAGAAGCATCATTAGCGATTCAATCATTTATAAGTTTCCCACAATTTAAAGAAGCATTGGGTTCAATTATTGTTGAAACAATGGAAAAATTATTGGAATTATCAAATAAAGTTGATAGTGAGATTACAACTGGTGTTATTCAAGATTGTATTGAGAATTATTCTGAACAATTACAACCATTTGGAGTTGAATTAATGACTAAATTATCTGAACAATTGATGAGATTACTGATTGAAATCAATGAGATGAATAATAATGAAGATATTGATGAATTAGAATTGGATATAACTGAAAAACATACAGCAGCTGCAAGTTTATTAAATTTAATGATTACAATTTTATTATATTTTGAAAATTCAATTGAAATTGTTAATAAATTAGAATTATGTTTTGCACCAATTTTGAAATTTATTTTTATTAATAAATTAGAAGATTTTATTGGTGAAGGTGCTGAATTAATTGAAAATACAACATTTTTAACAAGAAATGTTTCAAATACAATGTGGGAAATATTTGAATTTTTCATAATTTCAATCATGGATGATGAAATTTTCATTGATTATGATGAAGTTATACCATGTTTAAAAAATTATCTTGTTTATGGTAGTGATTATATTTCGAATAATTTAAATTATCAAGATGCAATAATTCAATTAATTATCAAGATTTGGAATTTAAATCCTGAAGATGATGGGATTGAAATTAGAGATTGGATTCAAGGATCTGAATTATCAACAAGTTTAATTTTATCATTAAAACAAAGAGAAAACGTTTCAAGAATTTTACCAAATTTAATTAATTATTCATTGAAATTTTTAAATAATGATGATGATGAATGTAAAAATCATAAATATTATGGAATTTCATTTATTAATATTATAATTTCAGGATTTGTACTGGACCCAAATACAACATTACAAATTTTATTTGAAAAAAATTCACTTGAATCAGTTTTCAAATTATGGTTTGAGTCAATTCCAAAATTGAAAAGAGTTTTTGATTTGAAATTATCAGTTTTAGGATTACTTTCATTGTTAAATATCAATTTAATTGATTTGAAAAATTTGAAATTGGATCAAATTTTATCAAATATGGGTATTCAATTAAGTAATTTATTTGAAATGTTACCAAAGGCAATTAGAAATTTAGAAACACAAAGAAATGATTATCAAGGAGAAAATGATGATCAAGATGAAATTGATAGATTAAATGATGCAATTGGTAATAATGATGAATGGGAAGATGATGATGATGATGATGATGAGAATAATGTAACAGAAGATGAAAAATATATGCAATTCTTGGATGAACAAGCAGTATTACTTTCAAAGAAGAATGGTGGGCCAGATAATGGTGGAGATGATGATAATAATAATGATGATGATGATAATGAAGATGAAGATGAAGAAGATTTCTATGGACATTATGAAGATGAAGAGGATGGATTTTTGGAAGATCCATATTCGCATTCAAGTTTGGACAATATCAATGTATTTAAAGCATTTCATGAAACTTTTATGGGGATTGAGAATACAGATCATGAGAAATATGGGTTGATTGTGAATCATCTCAATGATAATCAAAGACAAATACTCTTGGAAATAAGTAAATTGAACCAACAATAGATAAATAATAAATATATCTAAAAAATTAAGAATTCCGAAATTATCCGGGTGTGTGAGAAGGGAGCAATATAACAATAATAGCGTAAGAATAATAATCTTACAGGGATAATTCATAGTTTATAGTTATTTAATTAATCATATGATTTCCAATTCCGGGATTTCCCAAAGAATTTCCATTCTAGAAAGATTATAAATTAATTATACATTCCTTAGTTCTATCTAGCATGATACATAAGCTCACCCTTGTGGTTATCAAAGAAGGAGTTACTTGAACAGGGGATCTTTCAATACTGAATTAATTTTTTTCTGTTTTTCAGTCTGCTAATGAGTATGATAATCAAAAAAGATCATAATAATGCCATTCAATCATTGCTCAATGAGAAAAAACATGGAATTTCAAATTACTTTGAGAGATTAAATGGATTGATTTATTATAGTTTACCCTTTTACGTTATGACTTCAGTTGAAGTTAGATTCACTTATTTAGCTGTTAGATTCACTTATTTAGCTATTCTGATTATGGTTTCATTATTTGTTGTTGGATTGATAACATATGTAGTTCCTTGTGTTTACTATATCCTACCATTGGTGATCAACTGACAATAATCAGTCGTCTAATATATATATGAAATTCTTGGGAAAATGATCCCCTTTTGTTTACATAGACACACAGAATTGATCGATCGCACCTCATTTTAAATCGCTTGATTATCGTTGTGTAGTTTTGTGTTTGATTTTGTTCTGTTGTTTCGTCCAATTGATGATGGATAAATTACAATTGGCTGCATCGACTAATAACATAACTCAGCTATATAATTTGATATCCTCTATTTCATCCTTTGGTAAAGATTGTCTGCTGAATATAACCCATGATGGATTATGTTTCAGTATCATTGATAACAACATCTGCAAGATTCAATTAACTTTGGATCAGAAGATTTTCAATTCTTATGAATTCACACCGGCTGTTGGGAAGAGTAACAGTGATGATGATCGTATCAACAATGATGATTCATCTACTGATGATGAGGAAAATTATGATGCGATTTCAGTCCATATTGATTTGAAATCTCTCATTGAAACAATCAATATACATATATCAAATGGTGGTGATGAACAGATTAATTCAAATACAAGATGCATTATAAGTTACCGACAATTGAACGATCCATTGATATTAATCTTTGAAGATGAATTAATGGTTGAAAAATGTGAATTGTCAACATTGTACAATCACTCAACCGATGATGATTACGATGATGGATTTTTGCTAAGCAATTCAATTTTCCAGTTGGATTCGCAGAATTTAATCTTTGAAATTGTTATTTCATCTGATATTTTATTTGAGATTCTAAAAGACATGAAAGATTTGAATACGGATCAATTGATAATTTACTGTTCAAAGGGACAACAAGATGATAAAAAACAGAGGCTTGTATTCATATCGAAATCTCAAGATGATTCAATTGGTTATTCAAAATTAATCATCCCTGAGAGAAAACCATTTCTAAGATCCATGGAATTCAAAAACATTAATGATTCAATAAGTAATATTTCATCATTTTACAAATTTCAGTATTTTATCAAGATTTTAAAATGTTTAAAACTTTCAAAATTGATCAAACTTAAAAAAGACACGAATGGATTAACTTCAATTTCGTGTTTAATGACAGATGAGAACTCGTTTGGATCAAACATCGAATTCATAACATTGGAATCACTCGATGAAAATGAAACATCAGGGGAATTCGTCGAAAATAGTAATGGATTAGGATACGATAATAAATTCATAAATCAAATAATCAAAGATGATGAAACTATAAAAGTAATTAAAGTATCAAATGAAGGTCTGTTACAAGTTACATTGGATGAATTCTATCAAAAAAGACAAGATAAAAGTAATTTAATCATTTCTGATGAATTGGCAAGATCTGTACTTGGACATAGTAATAATAATGATGATAATGATAATGATGATGATACCGATTTGGGAAAGACAAGGAAAAGGAAGAAGAATAGGAGAGAGAAGAATGATGATCAAGAGATTCAAACAGTTGGTGGAGCGATTGAGATTCCGTTGTTTTTTTGATGAATTAGAAAAAAGGGGGGAAAGTAGTACACACAATCTATCCAAAAAAAAAAACATCCCCCTTTCACAGCGCTTACATAATATATATGCTAATCACAAAATTTACTACTCCTTCCCTTCAGGGCTAATAACCCTCCTGAGTTATCACGTGGTAAATTCGACAAACTAATTAATACACACACACCCCCCATTTCCCTTACTAACTAACTAATTTTCCAATCACTTTAAATATTCAAATCCATTCTCTTCCAGTACTACAACAAGTTTAAATTTCTACTTAATTTGACCATAATACTAACTGACCGGAATTTTACATATCTGAGGAAGAAGTTTCAATCAAATCAAATTTAAATTAAATCAATCTATTATAATGTCTGACACCGAAGAAATCCAAGCTGTTGAAGTTGAAGAAGTTGCAGTTGAAGAAACCGCATCTGTTTCAATTGAAGATTGTCTTAAGAAAGTTTTAAGAATTTCTCAAGTTCACGATGGATTAGCCAGAGGTTTAAGAGAAGCAACCAAGGCTTTGTCCCGTGGTGAAGCACAATTATGTGTTCTTTGTGATTCCGTTACTGAAGCATCAATTTCAAAATTGGTTGAAGCTTTATGTAATGAACCAACTGAAAAAATCCCATTGATTAAAGTCTCTGATTCAAAACAATTAGGTGAATGGTCAGGTTTATGTGCTTTAGATAGAGAAGGTAACGCTAGAAAAGTTGTTGGTGCTTCTTGTGTTGTTATCAAGAACTGGGGTGCTGATTCTGATGAAAGAAATGTTTTATTAGAATACTTCTCTCAACAATAAGTAATTTAATTGCTTGCTTGTTCTTTTTTTTAATTTATATATATAAGTTTAAAATTAAATTAATAAATATATTTTAAAAACAAAAAATAAAAACACTTTATATATTTAATTATAATTCGAAATCCATTTCATCTTTGAACTCATTCTTTTCTTTTAAATCATCATCATCATCAAGAATTGCTGAATCATTATTATTTATTTCATTATTGTTATTATTCAAATTGTTGTTGTTATTGTTTGTTGTTGATGATGAATCAATTCCATCATCATCTTCAAAATCAACATCAAAGAAATCATCATCCGATCCAACAATTTTGGAATAAAGTAATTTTGCCTCAGTTATAACACCATCATAAGAAATTTCTGATGATGGTAAATTCGAATAAATTATATTTGAATCAAAATTATTATTAAACTCATTTTCTAATTTTAAAGATTTTTCAAATGTTTTCAAATTTGCAACATCAAAATGTTCAATTGATGTAAATTGTGTAAACATTAATTTCATTAAAATATTCAATTTTTGTTTTGGAACAAATTCTTTAAATGATTTACCTAATTTAATTGAATTTATAATTGGTAAACCATTATTATTTGTAATAAAATCATCATCATTTAATTCAAATTCACTCTCTTTTAAAATACTCTCTTGTAATTTTTTGAAAGCATTTTCTAAATCTTCTCTTGCTTTTAAACCTTTTTCAATTGTTGTTAAATACCAAATTGATTGATTAACTGGACAACATGCAGATCCTGATCCCATTATAATTACTTGAATTGGATATTTATTTTGTGAAGGTAATGAATTTGGTGGGAAAACAACAATTGAACAATTTTCATTTTCATTAAACCATTCACTACATGATTTATTAACAATTGTAATTAATCTTGTAATTTCATATTTTCTTTCTAAATTTTCATTGGTAATATTTGGTGTTTGAGATGGTGATATAATTAATTTCTCATTAATTTTAATTTTTGAACCATCATTAAATGTTGCAATCTTATTAATGGAATCATAATCTTTTAATGAAGTATTTAATTTATAAGTTGAACCACCAACTGCAGCAGATCTGCAAAATCCTTGACTAATTTCTCCTGGTCCACCAAATCTTGAAATCAATGCAGGAAAATTTCCATAAACATTAAATGAAATTAAATATCTTTTAATTCTTGAAATTCCTTGTGGAGTTTTAATATTTGGATTTAGTGATAGTCCTAATGTATAGCATAATTCATCAATTTGAGATTTTAATAGTTTAAATTTTTCTTCAATAAATTTTATAAATGGTACATCTTTTAAACTTAAATCACCATTATCAAATTCTAAAATTAATTTCATTAATTTCATTAAATGTCTCTTGTTTGATAATGATAGATTCTCATCATTGAAAATTTCTTCTTTTGAACTGGAAATTTTACCAAAGGAATCATTTTCAAAAGTATGAAAATTACTGATTGATTGGAATTCAATATAATTATAAACTCTTGATTTAATTAATAAACTCAATAAATCTGATTTGGCAAATAAAATTCTTGGAGTTAGATCTATATTATAGTCTTTTGAATTTAAATTTGAATCATAAATTCTAGAAAGATATAATAAAGGATCTTTAAAACCTTTAAAGCCAATCTTGTTGTTTAAATTTTTTGAATTGATATTAAAGCACCAGGCTTTAATTTGTTCTATTGTTAAACAAGCACAATTATCACCATAATAGGGATTTGAATCTATATGTAAGACATTTGAACCTTGCCATGATAAAGCAGATGCTAAAATAGACTCAACTAAACCAGTACCACAAATTAAAACATCACATTGATCAGGAGTTGAAGATATCTCAGGCTTTTCGTAACCAGCCAATTCAGGAATCTTTAAATTTGTGTTTGTTATTGAGGATCTTCTTTCAGCCATCGAAGGACGTCTATCAGCCATTGAGGATCTTCTTCTAGAATCATTATCCATCGAAGTCATATTTTGTCGTTGTTGTTGTTGTGTTAAGAATTAATAATGTAACGCGGGGAGTAGTAGTCGAAGTAAAAGAAGAGAAAAAGAAAGGGAAAATAAGGTGGAATAAAAAGGGCAAGAATAGAATATAGTTTGAGAGGGTATTAGTACATTATTATTACTATTCCAGATAGCCAAAATAAAAGAGGTAGTAATATATAATCTGATGATAAGTAACAGATAACAAACAAACAAACAGACACTAGACAAGGTGAAGAAGATTAAGCAAAAAGAGCCCTCTCTGTCTCCATTGATGATGTTCAACTTCCAACTAATTAGCTAATTAGCTAATTAAGTAGTGACGGGGGCGATGGTGGTGTACGGGTGTCTGTTTGTGCCTTTAGAAGAGGCTTATCTAATCTGGTCTCTTTATCGGTGTACAGATGCGTGCACGGGATTCGTTCCCTATATTATATTCGCATCCATCTGCCTAATCCGCTGATGGCTAATATAAATAAATCTATTTACATAATCACATAATAAGATATCGAAAATATAACCTATCGACAACAATTTATTCTATTTGTTCTTTACCTTGTCAAGTGGGACAGGATGTGCTCGGCATCTCGGATTCTTCCGGAATACCTCTCTCTCAATAATCATAGCTTTCAAGCAAAACTTTCTAAAATCAGTTCTTACTCTTTCGATGGGGGGGTGCTTTATGCCAAGATTGACTGATTTATTTGATAAAACGTTTATTAAGCAATTAATTTAATTTTTAATTTAATTAGTTATATATATGGATATTTTAACTACCCAGAAATTAACAATTTAAACACTGCTAATCTAATATTAGCAATAGAGGAAACTAGGAAAAAATTCAAATAGAATAATAATCCTCACACGACAATTTATCCCCTCTCTTCCTTTCTCGCATCTTAATTAAGTGTAATCAATTTACCTAATTAGGCAACCATAATAATACAAATTAGGAAATTGGCTATATTCATATTTAAATTGAATTTTAATGGATGTCGATAATTAAATTTGAATTAGAAGAATCTCTAAAACTATTTATGATGGTATAAATTAATTTGAGTTGAGTTGAGTATTAAAAGTTAACAGTTATAAATCTATTTACATATCAAGTATTATAAATAATCAATTCAAATTATTTATATCCAACGAGGTAGTCTAGATTCTTTTTTAATAATGCCTTGAATATCCATCCCTTCCTTTCTTTATCGCTAAACTAAAATCTTTAATAATACAACAAAGGCAATGAGGCTACTTCTGTCTAAAATAACTGTTAAGATTCTAAAAAATTGTTTGTTTTCTATTAGTGTTTTACTACTGTTACCATAATCTGTAGTGTATTATTTACTATGTAGCCAATTACTCTCTTATTACTATTTCTTTGCAACAGCTATAAAATAAATTGTAATTCCTCTTTCAAATTTCATTTTAACTCTATTTGCCTCTTTTCTCTTTTCTCTTTTTTCTTCTTCTTCTTCTTCTTCTCTCTTTTGTATTATCCTTTATTAATCTAATTAATTAACATCTCCATTCGCTAATAATGTTATTAACTAAATTATTTGGCCTTGCATCATTTGCAGTTGGTTCATTATGTGCTTCCGCAAGTTCAACATATTCTGAATCTTTACCATTAAAAACCGCTGGTTTTAATGAAACAGTTTATGAAGAATTTGTTGTTTACAAACCTAAATTTGTTATTATTAACATGTTTACTTATGAACAAACTTTATTCTTGGAAGAATTTGAATTGGTTTATAATGTTACAGTTCCTGGTTTATCTCCATTATATCCTGATGTTCACTGTAATTCAAACTATTCTTTATGTCAAATTACAACTGGTGAAGGTGAAATTAATGCTGCAACTACTATGACTGCATTATTATTCAACCCAACTTTTGATTTCACTGAAACTTATTTCATGGTTGCAGGTATTGCAGGTATCTCTCCATTACAAGGTACAATTGGTGATGTTACATTTGCAAGATTTGCAGTTCAAATCTTGGAATATGAAGTTGATGCAAGAGAAATGCCAGGTAACTGGTCAACTGGTTATTATCCATTTGGTACAACTTATGCTGATCAATATCCAACAGAAGTTTATGGTACTGAAATTTTCGAATTGAATGAAAATTTAAGAGATCGTGCTTTGGAATTGGCTCAAACTGTTGAATTATACAATGGTACAAAGAAAAATGAAATCTTTAGAGCAACTTATGATTATGCACCAGCTGATTTACCACCTCAAGCAATTGCTTGTGATACTTTAACAAGTGATACCTATTGGTTTGGTCAATTATTTGATGAATCCTTCACTAATTATACAACATTATTAACAAATGGTACAGGTGTTTACTGTACAACTCAACAAGAAGATAATGCTACTTTAGAATCAATGACCAGAGCTGCATCCTATGGTTTAGTTGATTTCTCAAGAGTTGTTGTTGTTAGATCTGCATCAGATTTAACCTATTCTGATGCTTATGCAAATGAGACAGCCTATTTCTTCAATGAAGTCTCTCAAGGTGGTTCATATGTTTCTGTTGTTAACTTATTATTGGCAACCAAACCATACATTGAAGATGTCTTGGAGAACTGGGATGATGTCTACTCAAACAGTACCTATATCAATGATAACTATATCGGTGATGTCTTGGGTACTTTAGAAGATACCATTTACAGAGAATGGGGTTCCTCTGAATGGTGATTAATTTCCTTTCACCCATCTCTGAAATATAAAAAAAAAACTTTTTTTGGACAATTTACTCACTACACTACAGAGCAAAGCTCTGGTGTTTTGGGTCGATCCAAATTTGATATCCTTACTTTATTATTATTATTAAACCTTTTTTGACTTCTTGAACGTTTTATTTCTGATTTATTTCTGACTTACTTTATCACCACCCCCTTTCTTATCCCTTTTTATTATTACTATTATGATTATATAATCTAATAAAATTTGTGGGAAATACACTACCAAATCTGCGCTGATGTAATTGCTTATGTCATTGCTCTGTTATCGTGTATTTTTGAAATCTGTTTGATCAGAACTGTAACTACTACTACTACTACTACTACCATCTTCATTTCTTGTTTGGTTCCTGCCCAGCAAAGGATGGATGTTGGGGTTTGGATAGATGATGCAAGAATTCAATTATCACAGGCCCAGGAGATTTGTAATTCTGCAAATGATTATATAACTTCGATCTCATTGAAGTTGAATTCAAGGGATGATAAATTACCAAGATTAATATACTATTTGGATTCATCAAGGCAGCAATTAAGGTTATTGGGAATAATTAAAGATTCTTTAAATCTCAACTGGAATGAATTATTGATTGAAGTGTCAGATTTGAAGAAGAAAATCAATTGGGAATTGGGTAAATTGGTGGAATTAATTGATGATTTGAAGGATATCAAAGTTGATAAATCTTTAAATAATGATCAACAAATTAGTGATTTAGAATTGTTTGAATTTATATCTGAAGAAGATTTGAATAAGTTATTTGACGATGTTGAGTTCAATTTGAAAGAAATTGATCGATTGATCTCAAAGAATAAGTTTGAATCCTTGTTAATTGGTTTGAATATTGATCTTGATGACTTGAATAAGAATTTCAAGAATTTAAATAATCAATTGACGGATTTAAAATTGGATAATGGTGGTGGGTCAATTAGTAATAATGAAACTATTGATGGTGATGATGATGATGATCCAATTAATAAATTACTTGTTATTAATAATGAATTAGAAAATGATATGGTTTCAATCTTGCAGAGTTTCAATAATCATTATGATCAATGTCTTAAAGCAAAGATTATCATTCAAGATAATTCTGTCTCAAATGATGAAAAATTACAGCTTTTAAATCTATTAAGTAATGATATTGATGAATTACCAAGTGTTTTAAAAATTTTAAATAATGATTGTGATACAATTATTAAAAATTGTGAAAAAATTGATAATTTTTTGAATTTATTTGAATCAATTTTTAATAATTTTGAGAAATTCCTAATTGAATTGAAATTATTTGGAGATAAGAATTTGAATAGTCAATTGAACGAATTTAAATTGATCAATTCCAATTTGAATTCAAATCTATCAAATCTATCAAATGAAAAAGAAACAATCTTAGAATACTTAGATTATTTAAATAATTTTAAGAAATCTTACTTTTTATTACTTTTGGAATTGGATAGAAGAAATTCATTAGAGTTGAAATTTCAAACTTTGATTGAATCATTCACAAAATCAATGGATGATTTAATTCAAGATGATTATAATAAGAAATCACAGTTTTTAAATTCAAATGGCTCTTATTTACCAAATGGTTTAATAGATTCAAAATTAATCAACTCACAAAGACCTTTCTTCCAAATTGATTTTGAGTTTCAAAATTTACCAAAATTATCAAATGATTCATTAATTCAAGCTAAAAAATACCTTAGAAAGAAATAATCACAAATAATATATATATATACAGAGGGGGAAAAAATTAATCTAATTATCTTTATAAATAATTATCTTGCAAGTTTGAAAATTTATCTAAAACTTGATCAATTGTTAGAGATTCAATTTTTTTATTATCTTTTGATCTAATTGCAACAAGGTCATTTTCAATTTCTTTATCACCGATCATTATAATAAAATTGAATTTTTTTGAAATTGCATCTTTAATTCTTAATCCAACAGTTTCAGATCTTGAATCAATTTCAACATGATATTTTAAAGTTGATAATTTAACAGGTTTATCAAGATCTTGGAGTTCATCATTTATTAATCTTGATTGTAAATCCTTACAATATTCAACATGTGATGAATTAATTGGTATTATAATTGCTTGTCTTGGAGATAACCAAAATGGCCAATCTCCTTTATATTGATCAATTAATAATGACATAAATCTTTCAACTGATCCAAATATTGCTCTATGAATCATTATTGGAGTTTCATATTCATCTTTATTATTTTGATAAGTCAATTCAAATCTTTTAGGTAATTGAAAATCCAATTGAATTGTACCAGTTTGATGTTTTTTACCAGATTTATCCATTATTTGAATATCAATTTTTGGACCATAAAATGCACCATCTTTTAAATTTAATTCCCAATTTCCAACTCCTAGATTTTTATCAAGTTCTAAACTTAATTGATCTTCAGCAATATTCCAATCTTCAATATTACCAATAAATTTATCAGGTCTTGTTGATAATGTCATTTGAGATTCAAATCCAAATATTTTATAGATTAATTTAATTAATTTAATAGTTCTTGAAATTTCATCACTTATTTGATCCTTGGTACAAAAGATATGTCCATCATCTTGATGGAATCTTCTAACTCTAATCAATCCAGATAATCCACCACTTGCTTCATTTCTATGTAATGATGACCAATCACTAAATCTAATAGGTAATTCATTATAAGATCTAGGAAACTTTTTAAAGATTAAACAATGACCGGGACAATTCATTGGTTTCAATCCATAAATCCCTTCTTCATCTTCTTCTCCACCGTGATTGCAACCTATGACTAGTTCATCATCTTCATTTGTTCTTCCTTCAACTTTAAACATATCTTCTTTATATTTATCCCAATGTCCAGAGATCTCAAAGACATTCTTCTTGAACATCAAAGGGGTGATAACTTCTTGAAAGCCGTGTCTTTCCTGCTGTAATTTCATGAACTTGATCAAATTATTAAAGATTATAGTACCATGAGGTAAAAAAAATATTGAACCTGGTGAATTTTCATCAATCATATATAACTGTTGAATCTTTGAGATTGAAAGATTTGTATTTGTATTTTCAGCAACAATTGAAGATGAATATCGAATGGGTATCACCCATCCTATCCTGCTCTTCCTCCCTGCTAGTATTGACTTCAGCATATCCAATCAACTGGCGATCTAACGATAGTATAAATCTATCAGTGTAGTTAAAGTCAGCTTGAATCATCGAGTTGATTATAGTTGAAATATCCAAATCTGAATGAAGAGGTCGATCGACGATTCGGCAATTTAATAATCTGCGTCTATTTCCATCGGGGTTTGAAAACCATTGGAAGAAGATGATTTGAAGATGGATGAATCTGACATGATTTGGGCAACTGTTCAAAGATAGATTCTAATTACCAGCTGTGTAACCCAATCACTCATTAGAGGAACGGTATTTCTTTTTCATTACTGCATTATTCTCCAAACGCTTTATAAAACTAAGTAAACTATTTACATGGGGTGGGGGAAGGCGGATAAGAGAGATAGTAAACGGATAATCATACTCATTTCTTATCTTCTAAATCCTTTTGAATCTTTTGTTCTTGAATCTTTAATCTAGCCAATTCTGCTCTTTGTTGTCTTTCTTTCATCTCAAAATCTCTTCTTTCCAATTCTTCAATCCATAATTTCTCTCTTAATCTTGCCTTTTCAATAGCCAATTCCTCAGCTGTCTTTTCTTGTCTGAATGTCTGATCATAAACAATTGATCCAGCAATTAATGCAACAATTGTTAAACCTTGCATGCCAACTCTCCATCTGAACCATTTTTGAGCACTTTTAGCATCCCCTGTTCTAATACCTTTTGCAGCCAGTGCAACAGCAACACAAGTACCTAAACATCCTAATGGGACCAATGGTTGCTGCTTTGACCTAAAGATGATCTTTTCAAATGGTGTCATACTAAGTTTAAAAATCAATGTTAGTATCTTTCTTGCTAATTCTTCAACACCCATCAAATCACATACTCTTCCAAATTGACATCTGCCGATGATGGATAATTTTGCGATGCCATGGTTATGTTTAATAGTTTCTATATTGTATTAAATTTACTATTACTATACAACCAAAGAAAGAGCAATTGAGAGAATAAACAGTTGTTCTAACAACCCCAAAAATATCTCTCTCTCTCAAATTACTTCATCCACCGCGAGTATCTCAGATGCTCCTCTAATTCTGGTTTCTTTTACTGATAAAACTGTAATCTTTTGGACTTATAACTAATCCCTTACCCTTAACTGCACCTCTGTAGATTGTTTCAATTATATCAATCAATTCTTGTTTATTACCAATTAAGAAATTCAATTTGTTATTATTCCCAGTACCAAAATCACACATCATATGTTTATTTCTATAGAAAAACATGATTGTCATAGGATCGTATAATTCATACATTTCATTAAACTCATTAACTTTATCAATATCACATAAATAAATAACTCCCATTAATGAGATCTTATTTGATATACCAAACAATATTTCATCCATTAACATGCATGTTCTATCGTTGTCTCTACCAAATCTGATGATAACCAATCGATCATCCTCCGATAGAATAGCTTGATCCACGTGCCATCCGGTATTCAAATGTGGTAAAAATACACTACCCATATAATACAGATCTTTGAACTATTGTATATAAGAAAAGACAAGGACTAATCAACTAATCCAGACTAACCAACTAACTATCTTCTTAGGTAAAAATACCAGTAGTGAATAATCGACCCGAACTTCTCTGGTCGATCGACCCGGTATGCTATTGGGGATGGCACAACGCAGAGCGTTTGAATGACATATGTATCATCATCAGAAGGAGAGATCCTTCTTTCTTCTCTTTTACCCCTCTCACACAGTCGATTAGTATCATAGAATAGCAATTCCTAATTCCAACCCCAATATCAAAAAAAAATTAGGCAGCTGGAATTTAAGTCATCCCATATAGACTTGCAAAAAAAAACAGACTTCCCGCTCTTCCCATATAAACAGACACTTACTCGCCCTATTTTTTAGTGGATAAGAACAACAAATTTCAAAACACAATGTCAGGAGCACAACCTTACGATCCATACAACCCATTCTCTGATGATGCCAAGGTTGAGCAACAGTCAAGACCAGGAGGAGCAGGAGCATCAACAACAGGTGGTACTGCAGCTGATAAAAGATTAAAAGATTTGCAAGGTAATTTACAAGATGCTGCAAATGTAATGAGAGATAATATTCAAAATATGGAAGCAAGAGGTGAACAATTGGGTAATTTACAAAGTGGTGCTGAAAATTTAAATGCAAATACAGCAAATTTTGAAAGACGTGCAAATTCAGTGAGAAAGAAGATGTGGAGACAAAATTTAAAATTGAAACTGTGTATTGCTTTAACTGTTGTTATTCTTTTGATTGTTATCATTGTTCCAATTGCTATTCATTTTAGTAATTGATCTCAATCAATCATTTTCCCACACTTTCCTTCTACTGTTTCTTTCTTTCTTGCTTCCCTTCTCCCTCCTCCCTCCTTCCCTTTTGTGCCCTGTTCTTTTTATATATAGTTAACATATATTAATTATCCTCCTCATTTATTTTACGTTTATGTTACGTATCAGTACCATTTGTTATTCGTTTCAATTAATACTTATCAAATACTGAAGTAAAGAAAAACCACGCAAAAAAAAAAAAAAATTCTGAAAAAAGTAAAAGAGGCATGGGATAGCTATATACAATAATGAGAATTTAATAAAAGAATGCTTTATTATAATTCATTACTGTTGTAATTGTAAAGCTTCTTGCATTGTTGCATTTTTAGTAACTAATTCAACAATACGTCTAATAACAGGAACATTCAACCATGCTGGAACATAAGCTTCAACTCTATGGAATGGTCTTAATTCAACATGTCTAAATGGATCTTCAAAATGACCTTCTGAATTTATTGGTTCAAAAAATTCAGTTGCTCCTCCACCACCTGCTGATTTAACTTTATCAGCTAAAGTTTTCGTAACAGCAGGTGAAATTGGAGTTTCATAATCAGC
Source organism: Ogataea pinus (assembly GCA_030567935.1). NCBI lineage: Eukaryota > Fungi > Ascomycota > Pichiomycetes > Pichiales > Pichiaceae > Ogataea > Ogataea pinus. The sequence goes on along the minus strand of JAJLSY010000002.1, from coordinate 426,086 downwards.
AACATGATATTGTGCAATTAATTTTTGAATTTGTGTTGGTTTTAATGCATAACAAATTTCAAAAATAATTTCAATATCATCTGGTGTATTTTTCCTTAATTGTAATAATTTTGAAACTTGCAATAAATGTGCTAAATATGTTGAACCTTCATGAATATCATGAGTTTTACACCATTCTTCTAATCTTGTAACATTATAATTCAATTGTAATCCTCTTTTCCATGATAAGAAATTTCTTCTCATTATTAAATCATTGAAACATAATGCATCAACATATTTTAATAATTCAATAACAACTTCACTAATAACTTTAGATTCAATAAAATATGCCTTCATTGACCAATAAACATTGTTAAAGAATGTTAAAATATCATCCATCTTAAATTGTTGATTATTTTGGAACACTTTACTTAAAAATGGTGATGATTCAGGTGCAACAAATCCAGGTAATGCTTGAGCTAACACAACCGCTGAAATACATTTTTTTTCCAAATCTTTTTGCATTTTTTTCATCCACATATTATAAATATTATAAGATAATGATTCAAAATCTTCTTTAACAACTGCAACCAATTTTAAATATTCATCATATTCGGAATCACTCATATCTTTACTAATTGAATCATTTGCAATTATTGTTGTTTGTGCATAGGCAACAAATGAATATAATTCATGTGTATTGGTTAACCAAAATGCTCCATGTGAAATAACATCATCATCTTTCAATCCACTAACTGTATTTTGAATAATTGATAAAACTTCTCCTAAAAATGATTCACTTTCAGTTGTTAATCCTAATCTCCACATATCACTTAAAATAATGATAATAATTCTGGCAGGGAATAAAACTTCTTTTCTAGTCAATTCAGAGGCAACAGATGCAGCAGGTAATCTTAAACCTTTTAATAATCCATCAACAATTTCTTTATGTAATGATTTGGATTCCTTTAATAAACTCCATAATTCACTATTAATTGCTTCCAAATTAGTCTCATCTGAATTTGTTGTAGTGGTAATAATTGATGCAGGTCTTGGTTCATAGTTACCATTACTATGATAATATCCACCAATACCTGGAGATCCACCAGCACCAATTACATTACCTCTTGTAGGTGTTGAATTTGAATTGTATCTACCATTACCAGAAGAAGATAATTGTTTTTGTAATTCAACCAATTCTTGTTTCAATTGTAGTATAGTACCATTCAATGAATCATTGTCAGATTTACTTGCATCCAATTCTTTTTGAGCGGTCTTCAATTGTTCAAGATTATCTTGTAATTCCGATTTCAATTTTGCTTGTGATTCAGAAAGTTCTTCAACTTTTGCCTTCGCAGTTTGATAATCAATCTTAATTTGCCCAATTTCATCTGTCAAACCACTAATCTTTTCTTTATGTTCTCCAACAATAGATTCATGGGTCTTTGTCAAATCAATCTCCCTAGACTTGATACTTTGATGTGCATCTTGGGATTCTTTAACTAATGCTTGTAAACTTTCAATTTCTGCAACTAAGGAAGAATTTTCATTGATTCTTGATGTTAATGATTGTGTAAGCTCAATCACTTTATTCTCCAAACTATATTGAACTTCCTTCATTCTATTGACTGATTTGGCTTCAAGTTTTAACTTTCCATATTCAATACGGGCACATTTTCTACGGTAACAACTTTGGGTGAAAACAATAGCTCTCATTCTCTTCTTATATTCTTGTCTCACTAATAAACCTCTCAAAACGGTTTGAATTCTAACGGCTGCATCACTCTTTTGTTTCTTTATCAAATTATTTCTGATATAATGTCCATGGATAATGGATTGTAATTCAGTCAATGATTTAACTGCATTGGATATCTTAACCCTGAGTAAATGGCCTCTAACCAATGATTGAATATTGGTTGCATTTTCTCTCTCAAGTTCTTTTCTAATTCTATCACGAACAAGAAATCCTCTTATTAATGCTTGTGATTGGATCAAGGAACCTCTAATCTTCAAATATTCTTGACGTCCACTATGAGCTCTAAGATTTTTTTGAATTATAACTGAAGATTCCTTAATTTTGTTGGATCTCATTTTCTCTAATAGTGCTAAAATACCAGCTTTGAAGAAAATTTTTGTTTTACCAGTTTGATATTTGTGGTCATCATCTATAGTTTGTTTCAAAATATCTCTGGTAAGTTGAACTGCTGCTTGGTTGTTTGCCTCTCCTCTCAAGAAACTTTCCCTTTCTTTGGAATGTAACAATAAAGAAAAATAGATCACAAATTCAGGATAGGTGGATCTGGAAGGAAAACCAGCACAGGAAATCTTAATAGTTTCCAAAACACCACAGGCTCTTAATTGAGATAAAACCATCAGCGGATCAAATTCCCATGCTCTTTTTTCCTCATTGGGTTTTATACATCTGATATAATGAACATTTGTTGAATTAATTGTCTTCATCAATTCAATCAATGATGATTTAAAGATGGATCCCAAAGTTGGCTTTTTCACAACCTTCTTTCCCGGTTTATTGGCAGCTGCTGAAGCTTGTTCAGCAGCCATCTTTTCAGCAGCTTTATCCACGGTTGATAAAATCTCACTTAGTAAAGGATTGGTACATGCCTTCAAAGTTTCCAGATGTCCATCTGAAACAGTATCTCTATTCTTCTCAATAAATCCTTCAGAATCATATGTAACATCCAAGGCATAATGGCTAACAATGAACTTGTTGTTACCAAATCTTGGCTTCTTGAAAACTTTATCATGAGGAGGCTTAGAAATTGTTTGGTACAATTTTTCAATCCATGAATCATCATTACCAGATGGCAATCTAGATTCTTCATCCAGTAATGACAGGATACCAAGTCTATTTTCAATGACATCAATACAAGGCTGATTATCAGAAAATTCAATAAATGACCATTCAATCTCCTCTTTGACATATTCTTCCTGTTCCAACTTGAAAACATGCTGAGTGAATTCCTGTTGAAGTTTTTCATTTGCATAGTTGATACAAAATTGTTCAAAAGAGTTCTTTTCAAAATGTTCAAATCCATAAATATCCAAAACTCCAATGAAAGTTTCAACCTTGGATTGAAGTTCTGGAGAACAAAGATCTGCATTGACATATTCAACAAGCCAATCAAACAATGATGAGTAAATATATTTAGCAACCGAATCTCTTGCAACAATTGCCTGTTGATGATTTAGACTGGTAACAATCTTCTCCGATCTAGTGATTATTTGTTTTCTAACAATCCATTTTGCAAATTCGCTAGGGTTTAAACCAAGAAGTTCACATGCTTTAACCAAATTTGGTTCATCTGATGATAATAAGGCATCATTTCTTGTTTTTTGTATCTGTATGTTACCTATATGTAGCAAAGCAGCCAAAATTTTAAAAATATCATGCTGGGTTACCGAATCAATACCAACCGTTTTCAGGGAATCGCAAGTTTCTGTGAAATCTTTAGCATCATCAACTCCAGCAATCTTTGGTAAACCACCTTGATTAAGGTAAAAGAAATCTTCTGTTTTTGTCAAGCCAAATTCTTCTTTAGCACTTGGAGATAAACCTTCCATCATTTGATAGAAAATATGATAGTTTCTTTCAATCTTTGGTTGGAAGACCAATCTTGAACGTTCCAATAGATAAGTTCTAATTCTTGCTCCTATAATGATAATATTTTTATCAAACAAAATTTCCAAGTATTTACCGAATCTAGAAGAGTTATCATTTCTTGTAGTTTTAGCATTACCAAATGATTCCATAATTGGATTGGTTGCCAAAATTTGCTTTTCAACTTCTGACATTTCTTGATCTCCATTTTCGGTATCAACAGTTGCAAAATACCTCATGATATATTTAGCAGAGACAGTTTTACCTGCACCAGATTCTCCGGAAACAACAATAGATTGATTCTTTTTATCAGTTTTCATACATCTATATGCTTCTTCAGCAATGGCAAATAAATGAGGTTCTTCTTCACCTCTCCTTTTTGTTGCATATCTTTGGATTCTATGTGGAGAATATAGCTCATCATTTCTTTGGAATGGATTAACAGCGATCAAAACAATACCCGAATAAGTATAAATATTGAATTGGGCATATCTGACTTTGATTGCATTCAAAACAGATGGCTCATTCAAATGTGACAGTTCTGTTAAGTCTTCCACTGTCTCAAATTGATTACGAAGTAATGGCAAATCAGGATTACTTTCATCCAGATTTAATGTCTCAATATTTAGGGTCGTTTCACCATCCTCGCTAATCAACTCAAGCTGATATTTGTCATTGGTATTGGTTATGTTCTTAACCTCGACTCCCAGCCATCCCTCTTGTTCATCAGGAATCCAACAACGCCTGTAATAAAAAAGAAAAAATCAGTGATATCAATGTTAGTACGATCAGATCAGAAAGGATCAAAAGATTAGGTAGGGGGTGTGACACCTTCCCATTCCACGAAAGACACTTACGTTCCTGGTTCGAAATGTGTTGTCATATTTTCAATTAAGGACTAATCTTCAAAAGATGATGATCTTCTAGTTGAATTATCAAATTATAATTAATCAACTTCACCTGGGCTCTATCTTCTAACCGCTTAGTGGGTCGTGTTGAGAATATCCCTTGTTGGCAGATTCAGTGTGTGTACACTAGTGAGTGAGTGAGTGTGTGTGTGTCTCAAGTTTTTCTATTAGAGGCAACGCGAAAATAATAGATAAACCTTATGAACAGGTGCAAGGATGTGAATTCTAGGCTTTGAGTCTTTGTGCGTCGATCGGGAGGAGAAAGGCGTCGAAAACTGTTAAAGAGTAGCTAAGAGAAGGGATATATGATGTTAAACCAATTTCAATACTTTCATGTACCTTTGCCTCCATTCTAATTGACCAGTTTTACAGGTTACAGATGTCTCTAAAAGGGTTTTCTGGTATCTCTCTTCCCAAGAGAGAGGAGATACGAAAGAAATTGAGGCTGAACTCCACTCAAGCCAGTGTACCCTCCTCATCCACCCGAAAAAAGCAGAATGAAAATGAGAACTCTTCTGGGAATAATGGCTACGAAACCCCAAAGAAATCCAATTCCAATGCCACTCAAAACTTGGATCAGATAAATACGGCATTGGTTAACCATCCCACTGCCACATCATTAACAGCAACACCAACTAGCAGTTATCTCCCGAAATCATATTCTTCAACCTCTTTGACCTCATTATTGAATCCTACAACGCCTTTAAGATCGCGGTCGAAATCCGGAACAGATCATTACAAGAGCACATCACTATCAAACTTCCCATCTTCCAGTAGTAGTGATAGCAATAAGCCGTCCCAAGGAAATTTAAGCACGATCAGTTCAAAACAATCTCAAATTCAACCCAACTTATCCTCTAATGGATATGAAGAAGGATACCACAATGCTCAATCTTCATTACTACTCCCTGCTTTAAATTCTAGCAATTTAGGACTCCCCAAAACTTCAGTGATTCAGGTGATATCTGCAGGCTCAAGTGCAGGGTCGGGATCTCAATTTTCATCCTCTAATCATTATAACAACAGCAGTGGAAGTGCATATCAAGAGTCTTCTCAATCACATCTGGTAGCTTCTCGAAGCAGTGGTGATAGTTCTAACAAAAGAGACCGAAGACTCGGTAGTTACGATGATAAGAGTAAACGACTCTCAATCCAAGTCAAGTTAAAATTTGATGAGTTGAATGATACAATGATGAAAAATTTGGATAAGAGATTGAATTCCGTTAATATGGAAAATTTGAAATTAATTGAAGAGTTAAATAAAAAATATGAAACTTTAAATACTTTAAAATCGGAATTAATAGGTGATTTAGAAGGATTGAATTCAGCATTTGATGAATTAACTAAAAAAGATGAAGAATTATCAACTCTGAACTCTAGTGATTTATTTGAAAATTTAAATGGTCTGGTAAATAGGTTAGAAGGGGTTAAGAAGACTTTAGGGATAAGTAATTCAAAGTTGGATCAATTTGATCATGATTTGACCGTTGTTGAAGATTTGAAACGTATTGGATTGATTAAGAAGAAAAATCAAAGGGTTTTCCTGTTGGTTTTGGTGGGCGCAGCGTTCTTATTAATCATGGGTAGTATTTCACATTCATAAGTAATAATAATGTCAATAATAATATAAATAATACATAATGCTACTTGAAGCTGGATGCTACAGAAATTAAAAGGAATTATGGATCATATAAATTCTTTGAGCAGTATTCCATTTCCTTTTCACTCAATGAACTAATGTACAAACACTTGGATAGGAGTTCACTGTCTTGTTCAAATTGGTAAAGTTTGGACCACTCAATAAATCTTAATAACTTCTTTATGATTTGGCAACTGATCTTCATTCTATCGATATTAATCAACTCGTACTCTTCTTCTTCATCATCGTCATTGTCATCAATCTCGTCTTCACCATTATCACTGCCCCCTTTGCCTTTATCTCCAAAGTCATCACTATGACGCTTGCCTTTCTCAGTGATAATCAATGGCCTTTCATAATTGATTGTTAAGTCACTCAAATCCAAAGCAATGAAAGGAATTGTTCCTTTCGAAGGCTTCACCTTTTTAAGCTCATTTCTAAAACGAGAAAAGTTTTTATCTGGTGAAGTCAAGTCCTTTAGCTGCTTGAACAACAATAAATCTCCAACATCTAATCTATTCCAAGTCATTCTTAAACTCTTGACAATATTTGAATTTAAAGCAAGTACTATTTGATACATTGTAGCATAATTTTGAATTGTCCTACATTGATTAGCAATATGAATAAATCTTGAAAGAGTCTTCATTCTAATAGAAGGATCACGACAAAGTAAAACTTCTGAAATAATCCAATTAGTTGTTAAATTGAATCTCAAAGTAATCATATCAAGTCCAGTTTTTCCCTCCGAATCCAATAGTAACTTCAACCAGGAATTGTATGGCTCCACAGGCTTATCCCATTTTAGTCCAACAAATTCTTTCCAATCAATCTCTAGTAGTGAGTCCCTTTCAATCAATGTGAAATGGTTTGTCAAAGTTTGAGAATCATAAGTCAAGATAAATGGAACATGAGTACCATTGTACATTGCTTCCTCTACCGAAATGGCTTTCTCCTTAAACAGTGTGCTTTTCTTTGGAGTTGTCGATAGAGAATGTAAATCAAATTTAGAAGAAGATGTAGGAAGTCCGGTTTGATTTTCATCCTTAGGTTTATCGGTCCTTTTGAGTTGAGTTGGTTTTTTCGAAATGAAGAGATCCCTAACCTTCTTCTCCAAGTTGATTTCATCGATCGATCTTATTGAAGAAAGTTCATTTCTTTGTCCAAATGTTGCCGATTTCAATCTACTTTGTCTAACAGACTCAGATAGTTCATCTACATGACAACCTGAGATTGATTCTGTATTTGACGCATCATCTAGTCTAGATTGATCCTCTATATGGCCCCTTAATTTAGACAGAGCATGATTGATTGGATCCACGGTGTAAAGTTCGTCAGGGATAGCAGCAAGTTCAGCAATCGCTGTCTGAGAGACACCTGGATATGGAAGCAAGAACGTTTGGGTTGGTGATGGGATCATGGAAACAGTGGAGCTACTGCTGCGTCTACTTGCACCATCCTTCAAAATGCTTATCATGTCAGTTTCATCCAAATCTAAGAAATCATCCTTTCCTTCTTCTATTTCTGTGCCAAAAAATGGTAATTCTTTTCGCCATATAGCCTCTTCAAACTCATCAGTAACGCTAATGCCGAGATTGATAAAAGAAGTCTTCTTTTTCAAAGTAGATGGCACTTGGATATCATTAAATCTATCAACCCCAGATTCGGCAGATAGCTCTGAATCATAAGACATATATGATTTGCATGAGATACGACTGGTTCTTGAGATCACCTTGACTGAAAATCTTTCTTGAAGATCAACGATATCGGCTGGTTCAGCACTCAATGACTCGTTGTCAAGGCATTTATCAGAAGCAGAATTGATTGATCTGAGCGATGACTTCTCTATTATCTCCTGGTAGGCTTCTTCTTGGAGGATTGATTTTATTTCACCTTCAAATTGTTCGTGTGAGATTTGTGAATCTCCACTATTGAATTGATTGAAGGTCTCCCTAATTCCAATATCATCTGCTTCAAGGATACCGCTGTATGCCGAAACGCCATCCATCTCCTCTTGGGTCACAATTGGTATTGTATCGCCTAGATTTAGTTCTTTGTTGATATCGTCATCATCAAAGCCATTCTGTGAGTTGCTTACATCCAATGAGTTTGACCAATTCATAGTCACCGATGGGGTTTTGAATGATGGTGCTGACATCCTGTTAATAGCCTCCAAGATATCGTCAGTGTTATCCTCTTGATCTAGTTCTATTTGGTAATCATTCATAAAACGTTCCTGTTTTTCATTAAATTTGTTGAGTAAATTTTCGGGATCCAATGGTTCTGTTGATCGATTCACTTTCGATTTTGATGGTGATTCTTGGGTAAAATTATCCGAGAATTCACTTAAATCTTTCAGACTTATACCTGTGGAGAGAACACTCAGCCTAGTGGAGCTCCTTAGGAGTTGCTTCGATAATCTCTTTCTAAAAGTTTCCGATTCGGCTATCAAACATTGATATTCACCAATCACTCGTGAGCCAAGAATGTCTTTTTGATTTTTACTAATCGAGATGCTTTTAACTTTCTCTCTTTTGAGACGTGGAACCTCCGCTGCATGTACTTCAGATTTGGAGTCTGAACGTGAGTGAAACATCGACGACAAAAAACCTCTCTTTTTGTGTTGACTCTTTGTTCTTCCGATATTTTGAACTTTTGCATCATTTTGAGAAATAGCAGGACTTTTAACCTTCAAGTCCATTTTTTTGAGAGGTGTAGTTGGTGATATCTTTCTTAAAGAGCTCTGTCTGAACACTTCAACTTTTCCATTGGTTGTGAAACCATTCTCCTTGTCGGCATCAATCATCCCATTTATACTCCTCACCCCCTGAATTGGAGTTCCTTTGACATCATCTAAAATCATGCAATATAAGCTATCTAGATTCCCCTTTCCTCTTTGACCAGATCCTGCTGCCGCAAGTGAAGCCAAAGAAGCCTTTGGATACAGAATAAACTTATCTCTTAGACTGCCGTTATGTTCCGAGGAACTGTTGAGTTTTGATTGTATCAGACGTTCCAAAGGATTTAATGGAATTTGTTGTCTTTGAGCCTGTTGTCTTTGTGTTTGTATATTACCTTGCAGTTTTGTATGTTCTTTGATTAGAAGTGTTGTTGCATCTGAGCTACGCTTCTCAACCATAGACAAAATTCCGGATCTTCTAGCTGAAGGATCTCTCAGTTGTTTTAGACCAAGCATCGAAATTCTGGAATGGGATATTGATTCATATGCCGAAATATCGTAGTCTAGAATATTCACCTCTTGTAATCGTTCTAAGGAAGTAGTGGACCAATAAATGTTGCACAGTCTGATATAACTTTTCTTTAAATCAACTATCACCTTATTTTGTAGAGATTCAACTGGTCCACAATATGCGCTATGTTTAGATAATTCATTGAGAGCATGTGTAAAGAGCTGCCTCAGTTGAGAGTTATCAATGAAATCATCTTGGAAGTGGTTCAATAACCAGTGACGAAGAGCAACAAATGTTCTAACAAGTGCGGAAGTTGCTATCCTGTTAACTTCTAGTTCATTGTCTTCATGATTAATGTTAGAGAGACGGAGACACCATGATAATCTGCAAAGTAATAGTTCCATCAAAGGTAAAGGATCAATAAACTCTCTAAATGTTAAGAAAAAATCAACAAGAAACTGATAATCAATAATTGCAGGAGATGACATATGGGTTATTATTGATTCAATTGTGGCACTTATTAATTTTCCATATTTAAAATGAGTGATCTCTGATTCTTCAGGAGTTGGAAATAAGAGATCATTGTCAAAGATCGGTTCATTTTGACGGAAGTTTTCCAAAAGAATTGAAAATTCCGGTTCCGGTTTGTCTACTGGAATGGTAGGTCGTTGATGATCAGGTAGGTCCATTATGTTTGCTTATTATAGTACCTCTAAGTCTTTGAATGATGATTGTTGTTATGATAAAGCACCTGAAATTTGGTGTAGTCAAATATTGTAAATAAGACCCCAAGGCGTCAAATGGATCAGCAGGCGATTCTGACTAGTTATATTTTTTGGGAGATTGTAGAAGCTGGTAGGTAGCAATAATATGTATTGTTTTGATGTGAATCGGTAAAAGAAGGAAACTAGCTTGCTTGGCCAGTATTAAACCTTTGCTGTGAAACTGCAGAGATCTCTTGTTTGGACGGAGATCACACTCTTCCTAGATATAACGACAATAGTAAGTCTCCCTCTCTCTGCCTCTCACTCTCTGTCTCTCTCTGTTGTGTCTCTCTTCTCTCTTTGTGTCTTATTTGTTTACATTCTCAATTTAGCTCCCTATTGTTTAATTCGCATCGTTTGTTTACCTTTTGATCAAGGCTGTGCATAATAAACATTGATTATGTAATCGGTGATTTGAGGCGCGGTGATCTGGGAACTCGATTTTTGTTCCTCTGTCTTTGGCAAGTGGAAGCCCGGTCTTTAGGAAGAATCTCTATTTTACAATGTAATATTATATCTTGCCATAATAAGCTAGTAGATGTCATAAACAGTAGAAGTCATACATAATACTCAATACTGAAGAAATTACTATAAGAGTAATAGGAATGATATTGTCGAAAAATACGTTAAAAAGGTCATAATAAAAGAACATTTAAGATCTCAACTCCTAATCCTTTGGTTTAGTGATGGCCATTCTAACAGCCTTGTATTGAAGGTAGTTTTCAAGAGCTTGAGAACCCATTTCTCTACCGAAACCAGATTGTTTGTAACCACCGAATGGAACACTTTGATGGAAGGAGTTATAACAGTTAATCCAGACAGAACCAGCTTGTAATTTGTTTGAAACATAGGCAGCGGTATCGGTATTTTTGGTGTGAACACCTGCAGCTAAACCATATTCAGAATCATTGGCTAAGGCAATAACTTCATCGATAGTCTTAAACTTGGTGACAACAGCAAATGGACCGAAAATTTCTTCGGTATAGATTTTCATGTTTGTCTCAACATCAGCGAAAATAGTTGGCTTAACAAAGTAACCTTTGTTACCTTTTCTTTCACCACCAGTGACTAAGGTAGCACCTTCAGCTTTACCAGTTTCAACGTAACCAAGAATCTTGTCCAATTGTTGTTGAGAAGTTTGAGCACCTTGGAAAGTTGCAATGTCGAATGGGTCACCTAAGACAATTGATTCAGCAGCAGCCTTGAATTCAGCTAGAACTTCATCATAAACTTCTTCTTGAACAAACACTCTTGAACCGGCACTACAAACTTCACCAGAGTTGTAGAAGATACCCAAGACCAAGTTTTGGATAGCTTGTTTGATATCAGCATCTTTGAAAATGATATTTGGAGATTTACCACCTAATTCCAAAGTGACCTTCTTCAAGTTTGAGTGAGCAGCAGTGGCCATAATATGCTTACCAGTAGCAGTGGAACCAGTGAATGCAACCTTCTTGATCTTTGGATGTTTAGCAATTGCTTCACCAGCAATCTTACCGAAACCGGAAACAACGTTCAAAACACCAGGTGGGAAACATTCAGCAGCTAATTTGGAAGCAAACAAAGCAGATAATGGTGTGGATTCAGCGGTCTTCAAAACAATAGTGTTACCTGCAGCTAAAGCTGGGCCAACTTTCCAAGACCACATCAATAATGGGAAATTCCATGGAATAATTTGACCACAAACTCCTAATGGCTCCTTCTTGACAAAGGTTTGGAAATCTGGACCAGTGTCAATATATTCACCAGTTAACTTATCAGCCCAACCAGCACATGATCTGATATAGTTAATAACCAATGCAACATCACCTTGGGCTAATTGCAAAGCTTTACCATTGTCAAGAGTTTCAATCAGAGCTAAGGTTTCCTTGTTGGCTTCCAAAAGTTCAGCCAGGTTATACAAAGCACGGCTACGAACAGCTGGATCAACATTTGACCAACCGGCATCAAAGGCAGCCTGAGCGGCATCAACTGCATCATTGACATCTTCTTCTCTAGCTTCATAGACGTGACAAACTTCTTCCTCAGTGGAAGGACTCAAAACTTCAAAAGTCTTGTGTTGTCTTGAAGGAACAAACTTATTGTTAATGAATAAACCAGTTGGTTGTTCATATGTCTGACCATTTGGTAAGGTGATGGTTTGAGATAAAGGATATGCAGAATAGAATCTGGCAAAAGCAGGTCTTGCAATCTTTGCAGATTGGAATGCTAATTTGGATGTACTTCTCAACATTGTTGTTATTTTTCAATTAGACTATCGAAGCAAAAAGTGGAACTAATCAATTAGAGAGATATAAACTGATAAACCAAAGAGGAGAAAAAACAGTTTTTAAAGTTAGGAATATACTACGAAGAAAAAAAGTAAGGAATCAGGTGGCATATTTATATACAATTTTCATAAGCAAACTCTTGGAAATTCAAATTCATCCCAACCACAAAGGCTGATTGGCCGACCACATAGAAGAAGAGGGGGTGTATTCCCCCACATCATAATTCGGGTACTTCACCCAAATTCTAATCAGGATTCCCATGACCCCCTCTCTTTGTCACTCCCACTGCCATTGAAAAAATCTTAAATTTTGGGAGCGAGATTGATAATTGAGATTGTTCCTCCAAAATTTTTCACAAAAGGAAAGAAAATCTCTGACGTAGTTTTATTATTAATTACATTAACAATTTTCTAACATTCAATTGGTCAATTGATTAAATTAGTTTGATGGATCGTTTCAAAATGGAGAAAGGGCCACAATAAGACTTACTAGATTTTACACCCCTCACTGCTCAATAGTCGTGTACCTTGTAGGTTTGAACTTCTAACCCCACCTCTTGCCCCACTTCTCGATTTAGGGGGTGTGCAATCCTCTTTATGAAGCCTCCTAAATAGGGTGAAACCGATTTGCGAATCATTTTTCCCTTAGAACAGAAATCCTGAAATCCGACAAGATATTCGATTAAACTTTCGAAGATTACATGTTAGTTACAAAAGAGAGAGATAAAATGTATTCTATTTGTAGTTTGTTAATGACGTGATTGATGAGTTAAATAAATTCCCGTTATGTGCGCAAGGAGGTCTTCAAGGCACGCCGTGCACTTCTCCTTCAACTCCGGACACCGAACTGTTCCTTTCCTGAAATACGAGAGGTTTCGGGACCAAAACTAAATAATTTTTCATAGCTCACGGACCTTCGGACAAAAACCGATACTATCAGTCAGAATATTCAAAGAGTTTATTGAGATATCAATGAGATTTACAAGAAGGAAAATAAAATAATTATTTTTATTGTAACCAGCTATGTGGCTTCTTCAAAAGATGACGGCTAGCTAACTATCAATCCGTTAATACAGACTACTTCACCCTTTCAATCACAATTCTCACACCCCCTCTTTCCAAAAGATCAATTTTTGAGCCGGCCCATTCCTTTCAAACACTATCCACTTCCGCTCAACCTTTTACAGTTAGAATTTCACCAAGATTTTATCCCACTCCAATTTCTATTAAACTAGCGAGATGCGGATTCATCTTTCTATTCTTCTAAGAAACTTTACGTCATATAGATTCGGTATTGAAACATATCCTCAACTTATAGAACAATAACTGTCTCTCCGAAGTTTTCCAAAAAGTAAACTTACAGCTCCTTCAGGAGACTTATATTAAATCCTTCTTGTATGGTGGAAAAACAAAGATCAACCATTCCGGTATAAAAATTATCCATTATTGGCACGTCGGCCTGTGACAGCACCTCCCTTTTCCTTTAGATTCTTCCCCCTCTCTTTTACTCTCTCCTTTCTTCCCTTCTTGATGCTGCGCAAGAAATTGCTTGACCTTCCCCACACTATCTAAAGCTCAACAAAGAAATTTTCCATCAATTTAAATATTTAGAGGGTGTCAGTAGGTGTGCTAAACATTTCTTTTGGGGATTGGCCGTTTGCCCTTAGTACAGCATTTTCCCCACGCTTTTCTTTTTCAAGTCACTCTGGAGATTTTCGGATCCTCGATCTTTGCGGGGAATAGTAAGACTGTGTTAAATCTAAATAATACTGATTACAAATTTTGGTGTGCCTTCTATCCAGATTTTTATTAATAGAGTAGTTCCTATGGAGGTAATTCACAAAGCTTTCCTTTAACAAAAAGCCTTCTTCTGTTTGCACCCCTACGAAAAGTGAGAAGCTTTCCAGCTTCGGGTCACAAACTATAGCTTGTTACCTCAGAAGTAGTTAACAGAACCTTAAGTACATTAGTACTCTTCAGAGAATATACAAATCGGGGAGTGTTCACTTCAAGATGGAAAGGTGACCACCCCCTACCACCCCATGATCCCCTCATTTTATATATCCATTATACCGTCGCACCCCTCCCTCTATATCCAGGTGAGGAGAGAATATTCAGTGGTTTACGGGGAAAGAGGTACTGATTACCAGATTTGTGAAGTCGGGGTTGATTTATATAGTTTAAGGTTATTTTTATTACAGCACAGTGAGCTTTTTCTTTTTAACGCTAGAAATTCAAATTTCTCGTGTTTTAGGTATTATTCTCAACTCTTTTCAAAACCCGATCAAACTGTATTCGAGTTTTTCCAAATTCATTAATGGGTTAATGGTGCTATCATTTCTTTTGAGGTAACCATTTTCATAGTCTAAGAGGTACGACACCATTATGGCCGCTGATTGGAAGACCACTCGTGCTTGAGTTTTTCAAAAGTCAAAATCAAAACTTCTTAAAGCCGAGGAATTTTCAAAAATTTCGGATCCCTAAACTTTTTTGTTAAAGTGACAGTGGTGATAAAGATTCTAAATATCTTTATTGAATAATAGTACAAATAATCTATTAAAATTTGGTGGGAGTGCTTTTATACATCAAAAATAATGGATTAGCTCTCACTACTTGTCTAAATAGCTGATCCAGTATACCAATTGCCTACAGTAAACCAACTTTCTTGAAAGCTGATTCCACTTCACGTTTTGCTTCCAGTTGTTTTAGAGTAGCTTCAGTACCGAAAAGTTTTCCCTTAAAGAAAATAGATGGCACCCATTTTCTTCCACTTATAGCTGTAAACTGCTTTTCTAATTCTAGGGCTTCTCTTGGGTTCATTTTGTCTAATTCGACCAATTTAACTTTCTCGAGCACGTCATACTTTCTGAAGACAGAAATTGCATAGTGGCAATCAGGACACCATGATTTACTTAACATCAAGTAATCATTACTTTTGATTAACTCAGCGGCCTTATCAGTCGACATTTTGAATTGAAGAGGCGAGGATAAATTATTAAATACGAAGTTGGCAAATATGAACGCTGCAGTCACCAAAAGAATTAGAAATATTTTAGAATTCATTCACTTTTGGTGATTATTAGGAACTAAAAGAATAATTAAAGGTTGTGATCAGAAACTGTGATGATTCTGAACTTTGATGATAGAAGAAGCCACAGGTAAGGACTACACACAAACAATTATTCATTTTGCGTTGTAATATTGTGCGCGGCATTTTATTAATAGTCGGACTTTGAGTGTCGGGATTTCGTTATCATCACGGAGAAGCAAAACGAGAATCACAGTATTCCTTGGTGGTTACTTACTCTGTAGGTATTGGCTCTCTCTCAATCCTCCTTTTTGAAGAACACACAGAAAAGCACGTTTAGCCAAACTTGTGTTCAACTGTTAACGTAGTAAAAGTGTATTATTAAGTGTCTATTTATCATGATAAACTTTTTATTTAAAAGTACTCAAAGAAAACGGCTAATTTTCTTTTCTTTGGCTTCTTCTATTCTCGGAAGTAATCCTAAATCCATCCAAGTAATTTATATTTACAAACCAAGAAATCAAAGCTCCATGGTAATCGTCTTTCTTTCTTAGCACTGCTTCTTCAGTCTCTTCTTCGAACCTTTCGTTCTTTTCTATCCATTCCTGCATATTCTGGTCATCATAAAGTTTGACATACTCTGCTGAAAATGCTTCGATATCATCAAAATCTTTTAGACTCAAAGTAGTCGATTCTCCTTGATCTTCCTGTATTTGAGAAGTAGAGTCTCCACTTATTGGATCATAAAACACATAAGGATAATAAAGTTTGTTAGCGGGATTCACTCTAAGATCCAATAGTTTCAAACTGCGCTTAAATGATGTAGAGTATTTCAACACAGAGGATAAACTTTTTAATTCGTTACTGAGAATCTTCAATTCTCTTAGAAACCTCAAACCTTCTAAGCCTCTTAAAGATATAAGCTTGTTGAAATTCAAGTTTAGATCGTTCAATAGAGGGAGAGCAGAGCTTAGATTCTTTGGTAATCTTTTCAGATTCATGGCAGAAAGGTTGAGTTTAAGCACACTTGAAAATTGAGATCCTAAAGGCATTTCCAACAACGATATTGAGCTACCTGACAGATTGAGTCGTCTCAAATCAGAATTTCCAAAGCTTTTTTGAAAGATTGAATCCACAACACGACCATTGAGTTGGAATTTTGCAGAGATTTTGGAAATTTGCTTACCAATTCCTTTTAAGGAATTAAGTTTGAGCTTGTCGATTGATAATTCTCTCAAATTAGGGTACTTAGAAATATCCAGGCTCCTAAACTGGTTCTCGCCAATGATTAATTTCTTCAAATTGTAAGATGGTGTCTGAGAGCTAATTAAAACGAGCCTGTTTCTTTCAACAGATAGACTCACAATGCTAGGTAAACTCTCAAGACCAGTAATTACCTGTAATTTGTTCCCCTCCAGAGCTAAAGTCTGTAAGTACTTAAGGCCATAGTCTTCTAGGGCTAATGTTCCCTTTAAAATGTTATCAGATATGTTCAAGTGCTTAAGCAGTCTGGAATTTTCAACACCATCTAATGACTTGATACGATTCCCTATCGCTGATAGTCTGTGCAAACCTTGGAGGCCACTTAAACAACTTAAGCTTTCAAGCCCAGTATAATTGAGTTCCAATATTTGAAGCTGAGCACTTCTGAATGATGCAAGACTGTTTAACTTATTATGGTTCAGTTTAAGCACTTGGACTTCAGTTGAAACCCCGTCAACAAAAGAGATCTGGTTATTGGACGCATCAACATACCAAGCGTTGGGCACCATCATATCCAAACCTCGTAATTTATCTAAGTTCTTGTTTCTTATATCTAATTTCTCGACCAGATCCCAATCTTCTGAAGGGTATGTCTCAGTAATTGCAGATACCAACGCATTGTTGGATTGTGAAAATGACATATTTGCCGTTGTATCTTTCCACTGTGAAGCAGTTTCGTCATCCGATCTTGTTTCAATTTCTGGATCGTCTTCTGGTAAGAGGAATGAAACCTCTTGATTTACCGTTTTGCTTGAAGCTTGCGGTAAATTCTCACCGTTTCCAGAATCATTTAGATCCGATATCTCATCTAGTGCGTCTGTTGTTGTATCGTCGCCCTTTCTCTGTTCCCTATTACGAAGTTCTGAAGTGGGAACAAACTTATTTAATTTTTTATCAAAGATTTTTCCCTTATATGCTTCTGCAGGGATAAACTTGAGTCCCTGTGGTTTCCTGTGCTTATCGTGAGGATTGACAATTCCAGTTGCAGTAATAGGTTTTGGACTTTGCTGATCCACCTTCAGTCCAACCACGGAATTAATCCTTGGGGTGGACACTCTTTTATCAATATCTTGTCTTCTCTGCTTAGGGAGATTTAATTCTCTTTGTAGTACATCCAAGGAGGCAGTCACATCTGGGTTAGAAGGGTTGCCTTGAGGGCTTTCAAAGATGTCATCCCTCAATTCACTCTCTTCTTTTGATATCTCTTCCAGATTCTCACTACTTTGAGCCCTTCCAAATTCACCGTCATCGAGCTCATTGTCACTATCATCGGTATCATCAGACGTATAATCAGAAATTTGAGTCTGAATCAAATCACGAGAGAATTCACTCCCGATTCTATTCTTCAAGTTATTCAATAAATCATTCCCATTTTGTAAAAGGGTGTGGGTTGTGAGGTTGTTTTTTATAGATGAACCGAGTTCGTCTGCATCAGAAGTGTACTCTTGCGAGTATGTTAGAGAGCTGCTATTATTTTCTGCAAAGTTGGAGATCATGTTGGGATTCTTGTTGACTAACCCATTGAATAGATCATCTGAATCTTTGAACAACTTCTTGAGCTTCGCTTTATCAGTATCATCGTAATTCGTGTTTGTCTGTGCTTCTTCATCTCCTCGATCCAGTCGTTTCATAATATCTGTAAACTTTTCGGTTGTGTAGGTGTCTTGAGTATTTCCAAAAAGTTTTAGCGGAGAGCTTGGAACAAGAGAGTCTGCACTGTGGTTTCTGTGTTTACCTTTATTGGCAAAAGTATCCAGAACGAAAAGCTGATTGCCAGTTGATGGCTGTAGATTAACATGCCCAATTTTTAGTTGATTCCTGAATCTCTCATCCCTATACTTCTTCCACTCAGCTTGGTCTTGTACTTCAATCTTAGAATTTTGTATCATAGTGGCAGACTCGGGGCCTATACTTAAATAAGGATCACCTCCTCCATGAAGTACGCTGACTTTGTATGATGCTGTGTAAGGTATATTTGATGCATCTTGGCTGATCTGAGTATCTGGCCAGTGTTGATCCTTCAATACATCCGGAACCCACGATGTGAGTGAGCCTTTGGTTCCAATATCTGGAATCGGAGACTCCTGTGGTCCTTGATCAAAATTTGAATTAAGAAGATATTTGTTTGCATGTTTAAGGTTGGTCTCATGTGGCGGAAAGCAATCATCAGTATTGACAGTATTGTATTCAACTGTGGAGCTTTCATCAGTAACTTTTCCCAATTTTAAACTGGCAAATGAATCAATGAGGTTTTTAGTTATGGGAGATTCATTCTCATCGTTAATAGCTACTCTCATGGGGGAGAGATTGTCTAGATGCAAATTGGTAGCTTCTATGTACTTTGTTACTTTATCCTTTGGCATCCTCGTGAGGTGTTTCTTGGTAACTAACGAAAATAAGCCTGTTTTCAGCTATTTGTTCACCAATCGATCCTCAGATATCTTCTCTCTATCTATAATCCATCTCGGTCTCTGGCTATTTTCACTAAGTAGAATCTAGGGAACTCAAAGAAGTAAACAAAGGAAACGGTAAGATCGCATCAGCCACTACATCTGCCATGTCAACTCGCCACATTTCCCCTTTTAAAAATTAACTTCGAAATGTGGCTAATTTAACGCGGTTGTGTGGCACAGAGAAGTAAACATTCACTGAAAGGTAAACAACATACTCAACATGCAGAGAGTTTCATCTTAAAAATTAGCTAACTAGTTCTCTTGCTTTGCATGTCACAAAATTGGATTTCAATTTACTTCTTATCGCCATAGTACTGGAAGTATATTTATCAAACGATTTAAAGTTCGACTAGATACTCTGAGGATATCTAACTTTTCGTTTCTGCTTTCATTTTCATTCACAAAAATAGCGAGTGCCCTTCCCCCCTTACATCAATATTATTCTGCTATTTCAGATCCACAAAAGTTCATTGCTAAATAAAGATCATGTCTTTGAATCGTGAGAAGTTCCCACTAGCTTCTTCTCCTTCTAAAGAATTTGAGCTGCTGATGGAAGATGGCAATGGCGTTACAGATCCAGAGGCGCTTAATCTTAACTCAAGTACAAGGAGTACAGGTTGGACGCCTTATGTGGATAAGGTGATCATTGGAATGGGTAATGCCCTTGGCTCTAATTCAAGAGCAAGTCCACTTCAGAATAGAATCCAACGGGATCAACTTCCGGCATCCCATGGTCCAGAAAATTTACCACATCAATACCAAAAATATCCTCCAAAATTGAGCATAGACTCAGGTGGTCAACAAATATACAATTCTCAACAACAAAACCAACTAAATCTGAACTCATCTCCGGATAAATATGATAATTTTAGCTTGGGAAATGGTCAGCATATTCCTCAGGTGTATCCTGTTCTACAGTCCGCTGGTCAATCCCAACAACAACTACAAGAATTCTTTAATGCCAGTCTTCAAACCCCTGGAACTGCTGAAAGGTCCTTCAAATTTTCGGATTTCTTTTTTGACTCTCCAGCAACTCAGTTTGATTTGTCAACGCTTTTGTCTGTTGAGAATGAGAATAAAGAAAACGATCCTATGTATGCCAGTTTTGGTACTCCACTAGTTCACAAAATGAAATCGTTTAAAACTCCAATGCGTGAATCATCAAATACTCCTAGGCTTGTAGGATCTACGAGCGTAAGAAAAATTTCTCTCTCAGCAGCTTTGGATAGCAAACATTTACCTATTGCACAGCAGAATCAACAATCAGTGGCACATTCTTCCTCAACGCCCAGCAAAACAAATTACAAGACACCGATGAAAGCAAATTTACAACAATCATCTCCATCCACTATTATAATGACATCTGCTCAGAAGCTGCAAGAAGCTAAGAATAGTAGTAGGACGGTAGAGATGTCTCCTACACCTGTTGCCAAGTCGGCTTTCAAAGCTGCTCCTTGTCAGTTGGTTAAGTCGGCATCTAATCTTGAGCCAGTGATAGGAATCTTCAATGACCAGAAAAGTGCTCAGCCTAAGATGTCCACATTCAATTCTTCTTCTACATCATCAGTTAACGGCAAGAAGAGGGTGAATAATGATAGTTCTTCAGGTGCTTCCAAGTTTCAGATAATATTTGCCGATTTGAATAGTTTAAAAGGAAACTATGGCGTTACAAAGCAACGAAAGCAGAAAAAGCTTTCCAGGGCATCAACCACAAGTTCAATTTCTGTTAACAATCAAGCTAAGAGATATCCATCCACAGCGTTGCCGGTTAGCTCTCAACTGCTGCACACGGAACAGAATCTCTTGCAACCAACCTCGGTACAATTTCAGCATTTGAATGATAGGAAGCCGAATGAGACTTTAGGCAAGAAGAAGTCGTTAGCAAAGGTTCTATCTGCTCCTGTTGCATCGAATAGAAATCACTCTCCAATCTCACAATTGCAGAATATACCTCACATTCCTCATCCTCAATCATTGGGTACACCAGAGGATGAAATGCTTCTTCAATGGATTAATTCCGGAAGGACAGGTAGCAATTCAAGTGTGAATGAACGCGCTGTTTGTTCTGATGGAGTTATATCTCAAGGTCTCGCTGCAGAAATTGAAGAATTCTTGGGGATAGGTCAGGTGAATCAACATATTTCTGAGAAACCTACAAAGTCACCCAAATCGCGAAAAAGATAATCATAGCTCTTACACTTTCTGATTGGCACATGTGCCATGATTTCAGGGCATGATAGATCAGAGCTTTGAGGTTAACTTTGGCAAGCGGCAAATGTCATTCGGGCTCATCATATTTACTTTCAAAATATTAATTGAGCACTAATAAGGTCTATATAGCGTTCTATACATAATCACTTCTCTAAGAGACATTTCATTCAGCACTTAAAGTCTATGTAATTTAAATATTCATAACCTTTTCACATCTCACCTACGTCTTGGACCTTTTGGTTTCGTAAATTTCATTGCTGTGCTAGGTGTTGGAGTTGGAGTTGAATCCCCACTAGAACTGCTATCGAATTCAGTCAGTTCGATTTCTTCTGCATCTCCAACTTCAATCACTTTTTTAAAGTCAAGTCCATAGTCCTTCAAACTGTTGATCAATCCAAGTTTTGAGGATGCATACACCATTCTTTCTCTAACTTTCGAACCGGAAGGACAAGAATAAATAAAGAAAACATCAGCGTCGAATTTAACAACGTTGAAGTTTGGTTGTCCTTTCAAAAGCATGCCATTGATTAAATCATTTGGTTCAGTAACCTTCTGTTTGCCGTGCAATTGGATAGACTCATCTTTTCCAATAACAGCTGTTAGTAAATCCCCAGATGTTAATGATTTAAGATTATCAACCAATTCTGAGCTCAAGTTTGATCCTAAAGCGTTCGAAGAATCACTAACTAGAATCTTCTTCTGTCTACTGGCTATTCCTCCCAAACTCAACAATTCCATCTTCTTAACAGCTTCTAATGATTCCTCAGCTGAAGTCAATGGCTTTTCTGACTCTTCAGCGTTCTTTATGGTTTCCCATCCGGAAGAGCTGATTTCATCTAACTCATTCACAAACAAAATTGGTTGAAAGTATTCGGTTCCTAATTCTCTTATTAAAGTGTTTTTCGTTGATGCATACATCATCTTCTGTTTGACTTGTGAGTTGTCAGGAACATATGAGAAGAAAATATGCTTTCCAACGGCATCGTCATTTTTAATAATTACATAATTGCAGTCAGTTTCCGTTAAATCGGACTGTATTAAATCAAAATCTTTACTCAATGAGGAGGTACCTTGAATAATTTTATAAGGAACTAATTTCTCATCCTTAATAACAATCAATATAGCTCTTGACTCGGATGAAATATACTCTTTAAAAGAGTCGATTAACTCACTTGTAGCTGTGTAATTGGATAGTATATCGTTAGAATTTTGAACGTGAATTAAAGAGGCCATTGATCAAATATCAGAAACGGCATAGCAAATTATTATTCAAAACTCACCTGTAATACCAGATTGGGTCGACATCTCGTCAATGGACTACAAAATTATCCAATCGAAAGGATATACAAGAGTTAAGATATCAATAGGTGTTCTATTTAGATAACGGTTGATGGAGACACTTTCGCACTCTAGAGTCCTATGCGTGGCAGTCCACCCTTTCTTGTTGAGGTAATCCGCTTATAAGAGTCTGTGTGGAAAGAAGAGTAATCAGTATGAATTCGCACGTAGATAATTTGCTCTGACCGGGAAGAGATACTACGGCTTCTTCATAAAGGGGTAAGCTTGGAGAAAGGGAGGTTTACTAATATCCTTAATGACTCTAAGAGAGAATTAGTTTACAAATTACAACAGTTAAAATATGTCGCGATGGTAGAAGGTTACTGGAACCATAGAAATTGTTGTATGGCCCATAATTAGCCTGATATCTGTTTCTTCTAGCTATGTTCACCTACTACCTCCCCCTAAAGTTACTGTCAAGAGAGTCTAAAGTTTCGTGAACAGAGTATTACTTATTTCCTAAAAATCTTAAATTTTAGTCTAGGCATATATCTTAGAGAACTTTAGAAATGTGTTTTCCGTCTTTTTCTTCATTGCACAAAGTCTACAGATGTCTATAGCATCTTTAAAAGTAAGATAGATTACTCTGTGCTAATAACTTCTACTCTTTCAAGCTAAACTTCTAGCATGAAATTTAATTTTACAATTAATAAGTGTGTGGAGTAGTTTGGTATATTATCTTTTTTTAGCATGACAAACTTGAGCAAATTTTGAGAATATTTTTGGTAGGTGGGATGATGTTGTCAATTATATGCCATACTGTTACTGGAAGTCTTCGCAGACGTAACAGAATCAAGCAAATAAAAATCCAAATCGAAAACGAAGAAAACTAAGGAAAAGGTTTATTCCTCAAAACTCCAGGTTCAAAAAGAATGGAAAGTGGAATTACGACAAAATAGAAGGGAAAAACAAATGTTTTTATTTTAGTAGTTTTTGATCTGTTAATGAAACTCACTTTAAAAGTCTTCAATTCTGTCAGTTTGTCCGAGCGGTTAAGGAGAAAGACTTGAAATCTTTTGGGTTTTGCCCGCACAGGTTCGAATCCTGTAGCTGACGTTTATTTTTCTCACTCGTTTTGCGATGGAAAGTATACCCTCTGTTTAAGAGAGAGGTGCCTCTACAGGGGACCTTTTTTTGAACGCATGAATTCTATTTTAAATTGTCTTATCAATTTGTTCTCTACTATTGTGTTCTTTTATTCAAGATTCTGCTTATAATAGATGCATATTACCCTAGAAATCTGCTTCAAATAGATCTACACGTGGGGGAAGTGAGGAATAAATTATCTTCTCACATGTGTTCCCTATTTCTATCAGTCTAGAAAATTTAATTTAGCTTGTTTAATGGAAGAATACACTAATGATATCTTAAATGTATTGAATAGAATAGTTATTTGCATATATTATTTGAAAAAAGGAAGCACTTGAATCCTCCTTTTCAGTGTCTTCCTTTCCCCGGGGGTAATTTTAAATATAGTAACAAAAGAAATATTTTACTCATCGCAACAGACGAGGCTTTTACGTACGCCCACACAAAGACTCAAATCGCACATCTCTTCTCCTCGGTGCATTCACGTTTCTTTTTCCTTTCTTCTTTAATCGTTTTGAAAAATTGGGAAAAGTACTTATATCTTATAAAACAAGTTAGTTGCAACTTTATTTGTCACAAATTCAAGGTAGTAAATAAATAGATTCCGTCATACTTATTGGATATAACTTTGTGATTATATTTGAAGCATCGGAGTCAGGCAATACCATCATTTAAATTCTACCCCAGATCATGAGTAGTTAGCATATAGCAGAAATTAAAATTACTAAAGAATTCAAAAATGAAATTTGCTAAATTATTTCAGCAGATTTTGGATGACGAGGAAGTACCTCCAGAATGGGCGGAAAAGGCAATACAATATAAAGCACTGAAGAAAAGAATTAACAAAGTTGTGGATGAATTTGAGCTAATAGGATTGCACAGAGAAGACATGAGCTTTACATATACAATAGAAAAAGTGGAGAATTATTTACATCCAAAATTAACCCTTTTAGCATCTCCCTTAATCAAAGAACTTGTTTTGGATAAACTTCAAAAAAGTGGTTATAGTTACAGAATACGGCATATCAATCAAAGGGATGAAGAGGCAAACGATAGTATTGGCTCGGATAATTACTCTGTATATTCGAAATCTTCAGTGGATAACCCATTCGATGAGGAACCTCGTTATCAGGTCACCATTGATTTACATGAGGATACCAAATTCTTCCAGACTTTATATGAAGAATTAGAAGAATTAAGTGGATTCAGAAAGGATAGAGAAGAAGAAATAATAGAAGAGGTTGAAGAAGTTGCCCAGGCAATTGGACAAGTTTCGGCTCCAAAAGATAGAAAATCTGACATGTACGCCTGGAGAGAGATATTCCAATTGTATATTGAGACAGAGATCTTCTTCAGTACATCTGAACGAAATGCAGGTACAAGAGATCATGCTCAAGCTAAAGACAGATTTGAAAAGTTCTCAGCTGTTGTTGAGCAAAAAGCGATGACAAACAAATTTAAAAACAAAACTTCCAGAGATGCCTTTAATAACTTCAAGTTACTAAACTTGGAGATTTTACGAGTTTCAAACTTTCAAATAATGAACAACATTGCCGTTTTGAAGATTTTAAAGAAATTTGACAAGCAAACTCACTTGAACTCAAAAGAGATTTTTCCAGGTATAATCACAAATTCCAAAGACATAGGCTTCATGAATGGTTCTTTAACCAAGAATATTTGTGCAATTATTGCACAACGAATCTTGAACATTATTCCTCAAATAGAAGACTATACCTGTCCAATCTGCTGCTCAGTCGCATATAAACCAATCAGGCTAGATTGTGGACACTTGTTCTGCGTTAGATGCCTTGTGAAGCTACAAAGGAAAGATGAAGATAAGTGCCCATTATGTAGACAGCTTGTTGTGGTTCATGCAGATGAACGAAATTTGGATACTGCTCAAATGGCCTACATGAAACTATACTTCCCAAAAGAGGTCAAACAAAAGCAAAAGGAAAATGACAAGGAAATTTTCCAAAAAAATTATGGTTCTACTGCCTCAGGAAATGAAAATTGTATTATAATGTAATAAATATCCTCTATAGTATATCGATCCCCAAAGAACACAACTTTTATCGTTGTTTAATATATTTTCAATAGTTTCTCTTGAACTTCTGCCTGGATTATCGACGCATATGTTATATTATTACGCGACTGAAAGATACAGTAGACTACACAAAGATCCCAGTTTAAGTTAGCCAGGGCCCACACTTTACCAATAGCCCCGTGATTCTTTTTATTAACTGTAAGTTATAGATGAATCTGGTATCAAAGGAGAAAAATGGACGACAAAGATGTGGGGAGTAAGTACGACCGTCAAGTCCGGCTTTGGAATCCCAATGGACAAGAGAGTCTACAAAGATCAAAAATATCGTTGATCAATGCTAATACTGAAGGTTGTGAGACGTTACAAAATTTGGTATTACCAGGAGTTGGAGAAATTGTAATAATAGATGATCAACTTGTAACTGATGGTGATCTGTCATCTAATTTTTTTTTCAAGGTTGAAGATTTAGGAAAATTAAGATCAGAGAGTGCATCAGTCAATTTGAATGAGCTAAATCCGGATGTGAAAGTCTCTTATGAGACGGCTCCTTTACATGTCTTATTGATGGAACCTGAATATTGGAAACAGTTTCATTGTGTGATAACCTGTACATACTTTGTGGAAGAATATGATCAGCTTGTAGACCTATTGTGGAAGTTGGAAGTTCCTCTAGTCAATGTTGTTTCAATCGGATTTTATGCTTCTCTTAGGGTTCATTATCGAGAGCAGACAATTGTGGAAACTCATGATGGTAGTCTAGAAGATTTAAGAGTGGATTTCCCTTGGAAAGAGTTGATAGAGTATGTCGATTCCATTGATTTCGACGAACTAGATGATCAGACATTTTCGGATATTCCTTATGGAGTATTTTTGATCAAGTTATTCAGTCTATTTATGAAAGACAATAACAAGAGACCCAAGCCAAGTGATATAAGAACTATGATTAAAAAGTTAAGACGAGATGGGAATGAAACCAATTTAGATGAGGCACATTTGAAGGCAAGCCAAGTTTTAAGAAATTCCAAAGAGTTACCGGAATCACTTCAACTGATATTTCAAGATCCCAAAGTTGAAAACATAGACTCTAATTCATCTATGTTTTGGATATATACCAAAGCTCTTAAAGAATTCTATAGAAATTATGACTGCTTACCATTAAGTGGGAATCTACCAGACATGACTTCTGATACACAACAATACCTTGCACTACAAAAAATCTACAACTCCAAGCACGATGCCGATATAGGATTGATGATTAATGAAGTGATCAATATAACTTCTTCGATAGGAATATCAAAGGATGAGCTGAATTTGAAAGACCTAGCGATATTTGTCAAAAATTGTAAATGGATAGCTGTTCAAAAGGGCTCAAAAGAAAGATTCAATTCAAATCTTCTGACAGAGTATGAATACGATCCTGTATTACTTCATCATATTAATTTGTATTTGGCAATCCTAGGTGTTGAGAAGTTCAAAAGAAAACATAATAGGTTCCCAGGTATGCAAGATAAATCACTGCTTAGAACCACTATGATTTCAATACTGTGCAACTATGATCAGATCAAGACATTTCCAGAAGGACTAGAGCAGATACTCGATGAATTTCTGAGATACGATGGAAGTTCTCTACACAATATTGCCTCTTTAATCGGTGCTATGGCCGCCCAAGAGGTTATTAAAATTTTAACTAATCAATACATAACATTAGACAACTGTCTAACATTCGATGGAGTGAAGTCACATGCTGGAAGATGGAAAATTTAACCTACAGCTTACCAATTACCAACATTTTGATGGTGAAGTGTGACCTTTCACAGCTATGCTTTCTTTTTTAAGGCAGCTAACTTAACGATTGCTATTAATAATCACCTGGTTTATTTAGTCCAACTTGGTGACGTGTGGGTTTTAAAAGGCAAAGTTGCTTCTCCAAATAGGGTATAGCAACTGTGGTGAGCTATATACGATTATAATTGTATACTGAAATTGCTTAATTAGCCCGTGAATGTTACCCAACATATATGTGATTAGTGTGATTTAGACGGTTTACACCAGTTAAATAGCAATTATTGCTGTAGAAGTTGGTTACACAGCCGCGTTTAGTTTGCTTCCATCTTTAAATCCTGGACTATAAATATGGATCAAAATCCATTAATAATTTAAGATACTAGAATGTATAAAGCTTATCATCAAAGAATATTATTAATATATCAATTTACAACTATGTCTGACCCAGGAAGAAAAAACATTGGCGATAAAGTGTCCGAAGCTGTTAAACCAGACTCTCAAAAGAGTGGATTTGAAAGAGTGAAGGAAGGTTTCACTGATAAGGTTGATGATGTTTCTGGTACTGCTCAACCAAACGAAGAAAAAGGTTTTGTTCAGAAGGTTTCTGATGCCATTACTGGCTCAGATAAAAAGTGAAGCTTAACTAGCTGATGACTTTTGAGGAGGCTTACTCCATTATGATCATGCCTACAAAAATTGTTCCTTGATGTATGTTTTTATAGTTTTATTTATCTTTAATGAAATTTCAAAAGACCTAGTTGATAGGTACTTAATTTGATCAGTGTAAATGTAGTGTTGAAGAAAGACCAGTTTGTGTCTTTTTACCGATTGGATTGATGGTGGCTCGCTCCACGTAAGACTCGATGAACGCAAACCATATTAAAATACATACTTCTATTATGCTACGGATGTATTTCTTGTTTATTGTGTACATCAGATTGTAGAAAATTATAGGCACCAAAAAA
Organism: Ogataea pinus; assembly: GCA_030567935.1. Taxonomy (NCBI): domain Eukaryota; kingdom Fungi; phylum Ascomycota; class Pichiomycetes; order Pichiales; family Pichiaceae; genus Ogataea; species Ogataea pinus. The sequence continues at coordinate 397,541 of JAJLSY010000002.1, read as the reverse complement.
TTGTTGGATATAACATTTGAAATTCTTACGGAGAGTGGGATTAAAATAAAGAGTATAAAAATAATAGCATTGCAAAGTTAATGATATAACGAGCCACTAGACGAAGGAGTAGTAACGGATTCCTCATCCGAGTAATCATCTGACTCAGTAATTTCACCATCAATAGGTAACATGGTTGATCCTGACATCGTTGACTGATCCATTAACCAATCTTGAACACCACCCAGCTTATCCCGGTTGATAAGCTTGATCCTGTTGGGAGAACCCTTTTCAAAACCACTAGTAAAATTCTCACTTGATCCACTAATGTAAGAGCTATCGCCTTGGCTTTCTTTCTCAGCTAAACTTGCTGTATAAGAATCAGTGGTGGCTTCGGAAGCAACTCCTTTGCATCCTCTGCTACACCTTGCAGCCCTTCTGTTACATCTCTCTTCATGTCGGTTTTTACGTCTCTCTTTGCGAGCGATTCTTCTTCTATCAGCACGCTCATGCAAGTCAGCGAAACCTTCAATCATACTTTCGAATATTTTCTCCTTATGAGCCATATATAACATGGTTATTGCAACACCCGCAACAACACCCATAGTGAGAGGAACTTGTTGGAATGACATATGTTAATCTCTAAAATTCTTGACTTGCTACAAATGGAGTAATCACGAAAGTATATACTTACCCGCAAATGGAATCATTTTAGTCTATAAACTATTCGAACACTTCTATTTGTTGACCACAAGTGTACTTCTACCTTAACACTGTTTATTCATTGAAATGGATCAACAGATAACGAACAGGTGATGAGCTAATTTAATTGATTAGGGGGGCAAAGCCATCTCCCAGAAAGTCGTGTATTACTTGAGAGAAATTCGGCTGAAAGACGATAGTCCTACTAACCGATCTGTATTCCGTTGTACACTTATCTCCATAATCATCAGGACAGTGTTCCAGTTAGTTGCCTAATAGAAAGGACTAGATAATTCAATCACAGGCAAATTATAATAGAAGTCATGAATAGTTAGTTTTAAGGCGATTTACACTGTGAAAAACAGAAAGTGCTGGAATGCCCTGTAAGGCTGAACGTTTCAGATCTTTAGGAAGCTACCCAACACAGAATTGTACCATGCCAAAATCAAGCAGTTAGAACACTTCAACCTTTCAGTTTGAAAGTAATATCAAACCTAACAAGACATCTTGTATAGTTCGAATTTGTATATTTTTACGTACAGAGGCCCAGATCAGTTTGCACCTTTCACATGTGTTTTCCCCACACATCTTTCTTGTCGCAGGAAATTCACAGCCTTCAAAAATCAGCCGTCGCATATTATTTCAAAACTGTCTTCCTTTGTTATCACCTCTTAAATATGTCTTCAATCATCATCTTTGAACAGGTAGAGTGGCAGCTTCTGGGAAGACAACTTTCTGGTGATGGAAGAGGTTCCCGGTATTCGAGGTTATGCAAATCTTGGTCAGATTGCTTATATTCTCCCGAACATACTGGTGAGTGCTGCACCATCTGTTTCAGAGACCTCAAAGAACAACTTGTTTTGTTGGATTAAACGACTTAATCGACAGTGTGGAAGAGGAAACTGGAAAATTTTGAATCTGCGAAGTGAAGGAATTGGTTATGATCCAGAGGTTATTATCTCCAACTCAGGACAGTTTGAATACTGTCCATTTATTGATCATGGAGCAATACCATTTGATGAACTTCTTAGAGTCATTCAAATGATCGAAATGTATCTTTGCGAGAGGAACAAAAATGCACTTCTTGTACATTGTAAACATGGTAAAGGTAGAACAGGAACCGTGGTTGTTGGTTATCTGATGTATAAATTTGGATTATCATTTGACGTAGCCAATGATGTTTTTCAAAAAAGGAGAAAGATTTATCCTAAAGGAGTATCCATTGGATCTCAAGTGAAGTATCTTGGATATTTGGAGAATTTTTTGAAAAATTCAGAATTTCAGAAGAGATATAGAGAGCTGAGAGAATTGCCACCCCGGTTCGTTATAAGTCAATTTGCTATCATTTCTCCAGACGTCATATTAATTGATCAATTACCCATGCTAAAATTCACCTTGGAGAGGGTAGTTGACAATGGTAAACATAGAGAGCAGGTTATCAAACTTGACTCAACTGTATGCAACATTGAAGTATCGGATTCGGAAATTGTCTATAGACCCAAAGACTTGATTTCTACATCTTCATTTGATCTATGCATAGAGCTTTGCGTATTTTTTCATAAATCTTTTTATGGGGCAGTCGGGAGGGCCTACTTTAACTTAGCATTAGAGCATTTACTGAATGGTTCACAGTTTTACAAGCTTAAGGTCCCTTGGGAAGAAATGGATGGATATAAGGGAACAAAGAAGAAAGGACTATGCCTCTTTCATTGTTTAGAAGTTGAATTCAGTTTAGAATTCCCTTGAACATTTCTTGCTCCAACTCAAGAGTGCTGCACGTATTTGTATTAAACCTATTTTTCTTTTCTGATATGCAATGAACTTTATTTATTTATTTTTTCAAGCTATTTTATAAAATAAGCATATCTAAACCAGACGATTTGCTGAATCCAACACACATAATGATTTGCTAATTATAAAAACCTTACCCTCCTTTTCTTTCACTTTCCAGCCTATTCCACACTCCTGATATAATCTTCCTGATATAAGTTAATTGCTGATCTGTTCCTTCACTACGATTAGCCAACTTGCAATTCTCTGTACCATATGGTTTGGAAATGATTATATGCCCTTCGAACACAACTATGTTATCCTTAGAATCTAGATTGACATCGCCTCTACGTAAAAGCTTGTACAATGTCTTAAAAATCTCGACACCTTCCACACTAATTTTGCGACCAGAAAGAAGTTTTTTCAAATTATAGTTGGTTTCAAACTGATTAATAAGCTTAGAATTTGTATGCTTGTAATTTTGGCCAATCAATTTGATTGGTATTGGATGCGGTGGATTGGATTGAGATTGGAACTTTTCTGTCACATTTGTTTTAATTGAATTCACCGGCTTGTTCTTGGTCAAAGATACAATAGATTTGACAAAAGTGGATTTTATAACAGTGAAGTTAGATTTGCTTCCGGTTTTCGAAGTAACATCTTCTCTTATTATGGAAAGAAGACCGGAGTGAGGATTATACGAATGTATTACACCCACTAAGGACGAATCCGCAACCGTTATTATTTTGACCCTAGGAATAGGAAAGGAATGTTAGTTCGAATTGGAAACATATAACGAAACAACTTTGAGAAAGGATCCATATACTTACTTCAATCCAATACTGTTATCTAAACTTAGCATCGATGGAAGAACAATAATGCTGCTGGATTCAGCTTTGATGAAGCTAGAGTCAATTTTCGGTACTCTGTGCTTTATTGATACCGGAACTCTCTAGTGGATCTGGATAAAGAATTGCATCAGACTTTCATGTATAAGGAGTAGGTAGTAAGCTAGGCACAAGATCTTCGCATCGATCGGGCAACACAGCACTCTCCCAAACCGTTCACTTGCCACAATTCTTCCTCAGCCTCACAGAGAGCTGAAGAGATGGTAGGGGAAGATATATTATATTGTATTGATCTGCAGCTAAACAAGTTATCATATTGATTTGGTTGAGGGGCTAATTCGATTGAGCTGCTGATATGAACGATCAAGGAAAGTTTTCTCGTGGTAATCATATCCAGGATGAGGAATTGCTGGAATTTCCGCCCCCAATTGAAGATATCGAGGAAGAAGAGTTAGAGCTCGATCTGAAAAGGAATGAAGGTGATAACAATCTGCAGTTGGACGATCTGGATTTCACAGGGGACCAGTTTTCGGAGTTGATGATAGATCGTGGGGAGATGATGGAAACAAGTGATGATATCGATTTACTGTCGTCGCCTCATAGCAGTTTCTCATTCACAGATACAGAAGGAGATCAAGAGAAAGAGATTGATGGTCTCAGTAACTACAATATAATTCTCGAGTATCCAGAGCTGCAATTCAAATATAGCGAGATGTCGGACTTTGAAGATGAATATAAGGATTGGTTCAGCTTCAATGACTTAAAGAATCTCGAGTTACTACGCCAGGTATATCAAAAAGTCAGCAATCTCAAAGTTGACTTTAACAAGCTTGCTAGCGATGATAGTCGATATGAGACAATATTACGCTTTGCAAAAGGAATTGATCCCGATAAAACAACTCAGACATCTAACTTGAAGAACTTAATTTGTTTGTGCTATATTTCAATGGGATCATATGGGGAGATTGATGATCAATATGATCATCTTGGCGCTATCCACAATTGTTCTATGCTGTTCGTTGATGCAGATATAATGGATCCTATTTTGAAAGTTGTCATAAGTCGAGCTAGCGTATTGACTGATTTCAAAACTGGGGAAGATCCTTCAAAGCACGCGTCACTGGAGCTATTTTCCGATGAATTATTTTACTCGATGACAATTCTTTATACGATCATAACTACTTTATTGACAGATAGAGAAACCAATGAATTACAGATCAAGAGGTTAGCCAAAATTATTGCATCTTCGAATATTTTGGTTGAGCTTGTGCGATGTATTGATTCTTGGAGGTGGCTAACCAGCGAACAAGAAGATCGAGATACAGCTAACCAATCCCAAATGGGAAATCAACAGCAACAGCAGCAGCAACAACAACAACCAAATATTCCATCAATTTCATCTGGTGCTCATTATTTTAGAATTAGAAACGTCATTTCGCTTGTACTAAAATTGGTTCTTCTCGAGATTGGTGACCTAGAAAAAATACAATCCGTGAAATCTTTTCTTCAGTTCAAATTTGAGGACAATTCACCTTTTGGCACTAATTCCATATCGACTGCTGCAAGTGACAGATACCGGCCTGAGGCAATTACTCCACTTGACTACGAATACTACAAAAATGAACTTCTGACTCGATATCCCTCGTTCACCCCTCCGAAGTATGAGGTGTCTAAGATTTTAGAGATAAGTATGAACAACGATCAAGACGGTGAAAATGAGAGCATATCAAAGCTGATAAATACTTCTTCCTTGCTGATCAATCAGCATCATAGCTTGAAACCAAGGAACTTTAGCGGGTTACAAGATCCCCCGGATGTTCATATTGCTACTCCTGCTCCTTCACCTACTCTTTCTCCACATCAGACAGGAAGTTTTCAAAACTTCTCAAACATATCCGAAATGGAGCATACCAATGGGCAGGGAAAGAAACGGATGTTTATAACCAAGCACCAATTCCCTAATTTATTCCCTCTCACAGATGCAGTGCCTTATAGCATTGAAGAGGCGTCCAACATCTTACATTCACATATCAAAAGCAGTTTTAATTCCTCTCAATTTGTCGCAACATACGAACAATTCATTGAAGAAGAACAAGGGATAAAACTGGATGAAGGTCAGAAGCAAAAATTTGTATACACTGAAGCGGATATGAAGGATAACCCAATGTTCAAAGATGAAATCGAATCCCTTCAAAAGATAGAAAGTTTCTACAAATCCACTCTACCATACCTGAACTCCTTAGTGATTGTGCTGATAAGAATGCTCTCTTCCAACATTTCTTTAACTCCAGCCAAATCGAAGCAGCCGCATCTTCAACCTCAAAATAACCGAGCAGCTTTGGATATACCATGCCTATCAAAGAATTTATCAGAGTATGACAAGCAGAAGCTAGATGTGCTGAGAACCAAGGAAATTGCATTGAAAAATGCTTCAACACTCATGTTCCTTTTGATGAAATGGTTCAAAGTATCTCATACTCTAAAGTTTGAGAATTTCTGCTCTTTGATTTTTGATAATGACTTTTTTTTGATGCTGTTCAGGTTTCTTGATGGCAATCAACAAAATGCCCAACCTAGTGATTCATCAGACTTTAATAATCCCGAAGTACTTATCAAGAACAGGTTAGTTTATTGCGATTATGAAGCTCTTTACCACTTGAAGGAATATAATTTTTTTCGTATGGCATTATCACTATCCTCCAGTTCGAAGCCATATGAATCGGAAAGCGAAGAAACACTTTTAGAGGAAGTATTCCAAAAAGATTACAACAGCTATGAGACATATATTCCTCCATTCAGCGGTCAATCCAAGATTAAGATTTTAAAACCTAACAACAGGTACTGTGTCATCCTGACAAACTTGCTAAAAATTTTATATCACACCATTTCAAATTTCAAAATTCAGAGAATCTACAAATTGCTTGAAGTTCGTCCAACTGACACCTTACGATACTACTTAACCTTATACAACCCCAACTTTTATAAACCTATATTGAAAGTGATCAAGTTAATTAGCCCTTTCAATGGTAAAAAATGGAGGTCTAACAACATGGACTTGATATCTTTCGTGTACTTGTTCTATAAAGTGGGATTAAAAGATCAGTGGCTAAACAACCTGTTTACTATCAATCTGAACGAAAGACTAAGAAAATCATGGGAGAATGAACTTTCCCTCAGATGTTTGATAAAATTTTACAACGCCAATCATTACCCAGAAATGATGAAAGAACTGGGGTACGCAGATACCGGAGCATCCATCCCACCTTTGGATGACGGCTTTTTTTCCAATGAGATCAGAAAGCTTCTACTTGATGACTTTATGATGGTGGATGCAGGATTTGAATAAATATCGACTGATTTAGGCTTAAATAGCTCTTACGACTAGCTCTTACGACATAAATAAACTTACAAATTAACTCGAGACCAAATTAAGGTATAATATTGATCCTCACAGTTACCAATTTGAGAAAAATCATTTTCAGGCGCGGCTGGATTTAAAGGTGTACGGATGCTGAACGCGATAACGAAGAGATGCTTTTAAACATAAAGTAAACAAAGAAGAATATTTTGACTGAAGAGACTTGCTTTAATTATTTGTTATTGTAAGCTCCAAAAAACTTGATTGGGAATCTGCTCTGAAATGGCTTCCGTGTCACATCATAGCTATGGCGAGCTACCGGGAGTTTCGATGTCAGAATCTGATCAAATCATTCGAAATTACTTACAACGGTTAGTGAAGAACATAACTCATGATAGTTTGGATCAAGAATTCATGATGCAGCTGACTGAAGCTTTATTCATACTTTTAATGGACATCTCATCCCCAGAAGATCAGATTTTATCAGGAAAAGATCACTCTGCTCCACTTTATGAATTTAGAGATCATATTTATCATGCCACTGGCTCTTTGTTTGAGTGGAATAAACTGCAACAGACGATAGAAGATTTATTAAGAATTGATCAAAAGGATGAGTTGGCTAGATATTTGATTAAGCTCGATACAGTATATAGCTCCAATGAAACTGAGAGGCCTCGGATCAGTGGTGGAGATGGAAATAGGTCAAAACGACTTGCCTCAGTCCGATCTAGTCCTCTTCGCCCAAATGAAAACTCCAACGCTGGCTATAAGAGGCATCCAATTTCTTCCCCAAGTGTGAATTCTAGAGGATTGGATGGCAGATCTCAGTATCGCAGCTCCTCTTTCAATGGAAATATTAATAAAGATTCCAAACCCCTCAGTGAATACCTAAAAACATTTTATTATGACTCTTCAGATTCAGCATTAATAAGAGAAGAAGATATGATCCAACATCTAGCCTTTGCACTTCTAGGTAATAATACAGAAATGTTTCCATTTGATGATGAGTATGTGAAGTTGCCACTTAATATAAGCGTTGGATGCTCAGCTCTATTGCATCAGTTATTAGAACCTGCTTTGATATTCCGCTTATTAAGTCTCAAGGTTAGAGAGACAAGTAGCAATTCTCAGGTAACGGTTGCCTTTGTGAGCTTCCTACAAAGCGAGCTACTCAAATATACTCGACATGTGAATGGCATATTCTCCCAGAGTGCTCTGGAATCTGGGGTATTAACTTTGAGGGCTATTCATTCTATGATTTATGATGAAATAATTATGATGAGACTTCTTTATCATCTTTCACAAGAGCTAGAACAGATTCCTCCAAACGAGTTTCTATCCATGCTGTATGCTTTGACAGAGGTGGGCGATTTAAAGCTGAAAGAATATTCATGCTTATGCTTCAATACCTGTGTAGCCCCTTACATTGACCTACTTGAAAACATATTGCTGTCAGGAGAAGTCAGTTTAGAAGATATCAAAAATGAAAATCTCTTCGTGACCACAGATAATAAATCAAAACTAATGATCTTTATTCCAGAGAGAATTCCATCATTTCTAAAAGGGAAGACAGCTTCCAACATTTACCAAGTGGGAAAATCTTTGATGTATTTGAAACACAGTTGCAACGAAATGAAGTGGTGCCATGAATTTGCTTCAAAGAATTTGTTCAAGCTTAAAAGAAAAGGTGGACTCGCTGGTATGACTTTTCAAGAGTTAGAATTATTCACAAAAGCTGCATATGATGAGGTAGTTTCATATTTGGGAAAAATTGTCTTCCAAAAATACAAACTGGCGGATGAAATTGAATATTTACACAAGTTTTTATTGATGGAAAAAGGCGACTTTGTTAACTCAATAATTTCTAAAGGCTTTCAAGCTTTAAATGAGCCTTCAGCAATGCTTTCCAGTCATCATTTAATGAAAGTTCTACAAGATTCCGTTGAGAACTCGAGTGTTTGCCATTTTCCAAAAAGTGTGTTGGATAGATTAGATGCTAGAATATTGGATATGGGGCACGGTAATATTGGATGGGATGTTTTCACCTTAGATTTCAATCTTAAGACGCCGTTAGATGTTATCATCAATGGCTGTTCCAACTGTGGAAGAGAATACTTGAGAATGTTTAACTTTCTGCTAAAACTTCGGAAAATCAGTTATCTACTGAACTTGGGATGGAGTGAGGCTAACACACTAAGAAAAAACTCATTGAAGCTGATTGAAGATCGCTCTAAAATAGCAAGGAAGAAACTAAGATCCGATCCCACCTATTCTCTTTCTATGCTAGACATGAGGTATCTATGGATTTCCAAGACTTTCAAAAGGTTAAATATTCTTAGAAATGAGTTCATAAAGTTTATTGATATCATTTCTTCGTTCTTCGATTTGGAGCTCATTGAGAAGAGCCATAGCAGACTCATATCCAATTTCAAGAAAGATTCAGAGGACGACTTACCAGTTGAGACGGTGAGAGGAATAAAGAAACTAAAGTCTTCACGTCTTGCTCCTGATGCCAATTTTTTGAATAAACTAGGGGTGAAGAATTCAAATTCTCCAGATGAAAACCATAATAGGGATGAAAATATGGAGTACAATGCCTATAATCTCGATGAACTTACCCAACTCCACCATGACTATGTTATGTCTATTGCGCGCTCCAAGATCTTTGATGCAGATGAGGATCAGAGATCTACTACTAGTTCAGGGGTTTACTACATTTATCAGATCGGTGCATTTATTAGCACGATTACCAGATTTGTTGATTTGAACGATGAATTTAGCAGTCTGGTTATTGAGATGATATCTGTTGGAGAACTGCTCAAGGAGGATGACAATTTCAATTCTGAGTATAAGGACAAATATAATGATTATTTGAATTCAATCGATTCAAAATTGAATAAACTAATGGAGAATTTAACCTCTGAAATCATTGAGAACTTTGATGATGGGTTGGTTAAATTTACCGAAGATTTACTAAAGGACAAGGATCCAACTCTTAGAAATCTCGGTATGTTATTAAGTAATTGAGATAAATTGTGTAATAATTTTTTTGAATAATTGAGATTTAATTCGGTATCTTTTAATGAGATTTTCAAAGTTTGTGTTAGTAAATCGAGTCCCCTAAATAGGTAAGCGGGGCATCATTCACCGCCGAGGGTCAAGGGAAACCTAGTAAAAAGTGAGCATCACGCAGAGAGTGCGGGGCTCCAGATTTCATTTCCTTTGATACGGTGAATGTCACATTTCACATGGGGTGGGTGCGTGGGTGAGAGAAGATCAGTCTTCGGACTATGCAGAGAGAGAGAGAGAGAGATAGCTGAATAATAACTGTTAGATATAAATTAATTAGCATATGATTTTGATTGAGACCCATTGAGAATGAGTTAAATATATAAGTACTGAACTTCTCCGGAGTAATTTTCTTTTTACTCATTTTGCAGTTGTATGTTATAATAATCTAATTCTTTTAATTCTCTTATTTTCTTTTTAATTTTCTATAGTCTTATCATAATGGAAGAAGTTGATGCACCAATTGTTGCGGAAAGCAGTGTTTTAGTTGATAACATTAAATCATTTGCTGCTGGTGGATTTGGTGGTATTTGTGCTGTTGTTTCTGGCCATCCTTTTGATTTAACCAAGGTGTTATTACAAACCAATCAGTTTGGTTCATCTTCTGAGGCAATTAAGAGTACATTGAAAAATCATGGTCCTTTAGGATTTTACAAGGGTGTGTCTTCTCCATTACTTGGAGTTACTCCAATGTTTGCAGTTTCCTTTTGGGGTTATGACGTGGGTAAAAAGCTTGTCTGTACTGCTGTTGGTAAAGATCCTTTACATTCCAACTTAACAATTGGTGAGATCAGTGCTGCTGGATTTTTCAGTGCTATCCCAACTACTGGTATTGCTGCACCTTTTGAAAGGGTCAAAGTTGTCATGCAGACCTCTGCAGAGAAGGTTAGTTTTGGAAGTACCGTTTCGAGGCTCTATAAGGAAGGTGGTTTAAGGTCGATTTTTAAAGGTTCAGCTGCAACATTGGCTAGAGATGGACCTGGTTCTGCGGCATATTTTGCAACTTATGAATATTTGAAAAGATCATGGACCAAGCCAGGCCAAGACACATCCCTGACTGCAATTATGATGGCTGGTGGATTTGCAGGAGTTTCAATGTGGGTTGCAATTTTCCCAATTGATACAATCAAGTCGGTCCAACAAAGTTCAGAAACAAAGATCAGTATATCACAAGTTACTAAAAATATATATGCGAAAGCTGGAATGAAAGGTTTCTTCCCAGGTATTGGTCCTGCATTAGCTAGAAGTTTCCCAGCAAATGCTGCCACTTTCCTTGGTGTTGAGCTTGCCAGAAAGTTCCTAGACAGTTGGATATAAATCTCAATTGCTACCAAAAAGATCCCCCTTTGTTTAATCAATAATATTTATCTAATTGACATCTAAAACTTTTCGACTTTTCAAAAATAAACATCGACGCGACTAATTTTCAAGGAACATTTTCAACCACATGGGTCTTCAAAAGAGCATGTGTAAAAGGGTTTTATTGCTTGATGGGTGGGGTGGGCAGCTGGGTAGAAGGATAAAATAGATCCATCCTGGTTTGAACCATCAATTGGTATAATTATAGATAGCGTAAGGATGGGATACTTTCTACCTATTGAATCCTTACCTCATCTTAAAGAGTACAAGTAAGTAGGCACATTGAATGGTGTTCGTTCACTTCCAATGTGAAATATTGTTGATTTCATTTTACTAACGAATTTTAATTTAATTAGGTATCAATCTGAAGATAGATCTCTTCTGACTAAATATGTCTTGAAGAAATTTTGGTCAAAGTTTGTGAATATCTTCCCATTATGGATGGCTCCAAACATGGTTACCCTTTCTGGTTTATTCTTTATTTTGGCATCATTGCTTTTGGTGTTTTATGAAGATCCAGATCTTACCGGAGATTCACCAAGATGGTGTCATGCTTTTTATGGATTTTCATTATTTATGTACCAGACCTTTGATGCGTGTGATGGTATGCATGCCAGAAGAACAGGTCAATCTGGTCCTCTGGGTGAATTGTTTGATCATTGTGTTGATGCTGTTAATACCACATTATCTGTGTTTATATTTGCAAGTACGTTTGGATTAGGGAAAGGCTGGTATCTTATTTTATCTCAATTTGTTTCATTGACCAACTTTTACTTATCTACATGGGAAGAATATCATACCCATAAATTGTTCTTAAGTGAATGTAGTGGCCCAGTTGAAGGAATATGTTTAATTATTTTGATTCATTTTCTAACAGCTATTAAAGGTACAGAAATTTGGAAGTTTACAGTTTTCACTTTGGATTTGAGCTCTCTGGATAAAGATCCTCAATATCCAATCACTGTTTCGGAACTGATGTTAATCTTTGGTTTCTTCATGCTATATTTTAACATTGATTCTGCAAGAAAAAACGTTCTAAAGGCAATTAAAGATCCTAAAGAGCAATCTGAAGCAATGAAAGGATTATGGCCCTTTGCATTCTATGCTTCAAGTGTTATTGCAATGTTATTAATTCACTCCGATATCTTGTACATTTATGCAGTTCCAACAATGTTAACCGTTGGTTCAACAGTTGCATTTGTTGTCGGAAGAATTATTATTGGTCATTTATCCAAACAAGAATTCCCAATGTTTAATTTACCAATGTTACTTCCTATTTTACAGCTGTGTTTATCATCCATCCTTGTTAATATTTATGGATTCCAATATGATGATGTTGTGGCAATGGTTGTTTATCTTGGTTTAGGACTTGCTCTGGGAATCCATGGAATGTTTATTTTGGAAATCATTACTGAAATTACCTCTTATTTGGATATTTATGCATTGTCAATCAAGCATAAAAAAGTTCAATGATTTCTTGTCGCTCAAACCATCCTACAATATAGAGATAAAAAAAACACAAAATTAAATAACACCAGTTATATTTGGCTTCAAAAAGCAATTATTTACAAAATCGTATAAGTAAATATACAAAAGAACAATAAAACAAAAAATCCTAGATAAAAAAACATAAATTAAATCATAGAAGGGAATTTTTAATTGATTGACAAGAGAGGGGAGAAGCAAATTCAAACACACATCTATTTTGGAGGTTGTTGCTGTTGGAAAGCAGCTTCTGAACCAGGAGCTAAAAGATCATTTGAACTTTGTTGCATTTGCATTTCTTTTTCAAGTTCACTCAATTGAGTTTCTGAAACTATGGCTAATGATAATGGGACTCCTAATAATAAGAATGAAGTTGACAAGATCCACAGACTTGAACCTAATTTACTTAAGACTGTAGTGATGGTAGATTTTGTAGTTGAGACTGAGTTAAGGATGAATGATCTTTGCTCTGGTGTAAGAATATCTTTCAATGCTTCAATTCTTTCAATCAATGTTTCATTTTCATCAAAATCATCTTCGGCATCTGATTCAGAATCTTCATCTTCATCATCTTCAGCAACTTCTTCGATGACTTCTTTAGTCACAACTTCTTGTTCTTCGCTGATGATACCCACGACTTCTTCGTCTTCAATTTTTGTTAAGGTGACCATTGTTATCTGCTGTTTAAATATTTGGATCTAACCGGGGAAATACTTTACAAGATGATTGATCACCAGGTATTATCACACACTTTGATTTTGGCCCTTTCAAATAGCCATCGTCGAAAGCAAAGAAAATTTATCTTGATGACACAGAAGAAATTTATGGCAGAAGACGACGATTTCGCAAAAGGTCGATAGTCGTTGGTTATATTTCGGTTTTCCTTTCTTTTACTCCTTAATTAGTCAATTATCGATATAAATACATTCAGCAGAACTACTATATAACCTTCCACCTGGGATTAAAGACATGTACTGAACATATGACCAATGACTTTCAGTAGCTGCTCATTTTCGCATGCAGCACTCACTCTTTCTTTGTCATTTAACTGTTTGTTCACTTGATTCTCACTCTGATGTGATCCTTCCTTTAACAATACAATGATCCTAAACCTTGGCGGTAGGCATCTTTCCAACCTCACTCTAATTCCCAACCCTATCAATGTAGCTAATGAACAGTGGGTGATCGTTGGAGTTATACGTATTAGAACCTGACCTATCTGGGACCTATCCTTTGGGTCGGAAACTTTTATATCTCCCAAATTAACAACCCCCAATTGTCCAAGCGTTAATGGATGTTCAGGATCACAGATTGTGGAGATTAGATCGAAAATCTCCTGTGCATCAATACTTTCTTCTTCTTCCTCAGTAAGTGATTCACCTCCATCTGTGACATCCAGCATATTGAAATCTGAAGATACAGAAGAGATATCGTCATCAGATAGCTCTGGAACTGATAAATCTTCAACGTTCTCTGAATCAACAGAGTGAGAAAATAGTGAAAAATTGACAATGTTCTCATAGATTAGTTTCTCTTCTCTTTTTTCAAGAGACTTCACCTCTGTACCATGATACGAAGAATCTCCCCTCTTGGGAAGCTGGCTGACATCGAGCACAGTAGGGTTAGCATTAATAGGTTCAGATGATGACGACATGCTTGCAATAAGAATATACTACCACAAAAGAAAACCTCCAATAGTGATTATGTCTTTGGATTACCAATCAACCCACTCTTAATCTTATTCTTCTTATTCTTCTTCATCATCAAAAAACGCACAATCTCAAAATTGGTTATTCCACACCCTCACACCCCAGTCAAACGACAGAGTGAGATACACACTTAAGCTATATCTATGTATTGGGTAAATGAAGTTACTAAGACAGCAGCATCCAAACACCAATCATTCATTAGATTTTGTCCATTCAAATATGCAGAATGCCAAACCAAAGGTGGTCTTGGTTGGTTTAAGTGGGGCTTCAAGTTCAGGTAAGACAACCGTTTCAAAGGTCCTCAGTAGTCTCATACCCGATTCAACCTTACTGCATGAGGATGATTTCTATGTCCCCGATGATCAGATCCCAATTGATCAAACTTTGGGAGAGCAGAATTGGGATTCTGCAGAAGCTGTGGATTTAGATTCGCTTAAAAGTACACTTCGGAAACTTAAAGCTGACCCAGACTATGATTATACCAAGGCTACCAAAGAGAGCTATGATTTCAAGAAAAGCTTAGCTGATGTGGCTTTAGAATCAATTAGTAGCGAAATATCAAATAAATTAAATGAATTGGATTACAAGGTTAAATTCATTCTTCTTGATGGATTTTTGTTGTATCATGATCTTGAACTAATAGATATTTTGGATGTGAAGTTGTTTTTCAAAACAGATTATGAAACTTTGAAATCAAGAAGAGATGCAAGACAGTATGTTATAGATAATGGAATTTGGGTTGATCCTCCAAATTATTTTAGAGATTTGGTTTGGCCTGAATATTTTAAGAACCATAGCTATTTACTAAGTGATGAAGAATCTGTAAAGTTAAACAAGAAAGATATCAATGATTATGCAAAGGGATTAGGTATTTTTGCATTTGATAACAATGACGACTCATCATTTGATGATTTGATAACAAATGTAGTTAGAACTATTTTAGACCAGATATAGAATAGATGTATATATATATATAGAGAAAAAGAAGAAACAACGCATTCTATTTATTTATTTCTTGGATTTTTTTGTCTTTTTAATCTTTGTTAACTCTTTGAGTTCTTGATTAGCTATTTGTTCCGCACTCTCTGTAAGTTTTCTCTTTTTCCCACTATCAAGGCTTACAACACCTTTAATTTGAGCAGCTTTATCCAATGTCTTTTTATCTTTCCATTCATTTCCATGCTCATTGATTGCGTATTTGTCCAATTTTAAAGCATTGATCAATTCCCTTTGCTTCTCTCTTAGACCTCTAACTGCTTCATCACCTGCTTTGTCCATATCTTCTTCCAATTCTTTCTCTATTTGATCAACGGAGATTACATCTCTGGCTTCACCATTCATTTCCCTTATATTATCATTCTCTTCCAATGCTGGCATATCTTCTGAAATTGCTTGTTGTAGAAGTGATCTGAAATAAGTTGAAACTTTTCTAACTATCTTAGCAAACATTGCCATTGCCTGATTGGATTCGATTCCTAACTCTTTTGCAATGTTATCAACATCCTTATGTTGTAAACCGACAGCCAATAAGATTGCACGTTGAACATGAGATAGGCCAACCTCTTTTGTGATGCTTCCCTGGAAGTAAATACGTGCAACAGTTGGCATCATATCTATAATAACATGATAATCGATCAAATTATTAGCATATGATTCCAATCTTTTCAAGTCAAATGGAGAAAATTCTTTATCAAGTTCTCCTTTAGTCAATTGTTGTTCAGTTTCTTCAGTTTTACTGCTGGCTGCTTCCATAACGGTTAATGATTGTACACTTGGGAATTTACTAAAGTTATAGGAAAGTAAATTGACAAATCTTTTATGGAAATCCTTAGCGTATTCTTTCAACCATTGATCATTTCTATTTTCCAAAACTTTTAACATAACACATGTGTGTTCACCTGTTAGATCATTAGCGGTTTGTCTCAAATAGACAGGAGTATATCCTGCAGTCTTCCAGAATTTGTGCAATTGACGAGTCAATCCATAAGAAACACCCATATAATCCAAATGATATGGGGCTTTATGTGATAAGTTAATAAACAATGGTGGTAATTGATCCTCTTTTCTTGGTTTAATTTCATCTTGTAAGGATGATTCTTCAATTTCAAGATCAGATAATCTCTTTAAAGAATATTTATCATCATCCAGAGAAGTACTTTCACTAACATTGGTGAATTTACCTTCGAAATAGTCTGTTAATAGTTCCAAACTTCTGGATCCATATCCCATACCCATATATTCAGGATTTGTTGCAATTCTAACAACTCTTGCACCTGATAAAGAAGCAAAATCATCATCTTGGAACTGTTGTGAAATCAACCATGGAATCAAATCTCCACCTGCTCTAACTCCTCTATGCAAACTACTTCTAATACTTTCCTTTGAAATTTCACCTTCCAATGCAATTTGAACAACACATAAAGGAGTTGGAACCATTCCATCTTTACCAACATCAGGTCCAAATAAAGCATATAATTGATGTGCTGGTGCATCCGACATTAGTTGTAAATCATTTGGAGAATTCTTATAATGAGAACTGACGAATAAAGCCATCATTTTTTGTAAGAATGTTTCAGAAACCGGATCATATGAGAATAAAGTATCTCTATTGATATAATAAAGACTACATTCATTTGGATGTGGGCAACCTCTTGTACCATATTTGGCATTCTTGGATAGTTTTGCATCAAGACAGAGTAATTTGTTTAACCATTTCTCCACTGGATCACCAGGTGCATATCTAATTGGCTCATCCAAAACAACTTCAACCAAATTACGTCCTCTGATGCTGATGTTTGAATCATCAGATTTTTTGTTATCTCTAGAAATAAGTTGGGTTTGATTGTTGTTTCTTGCATTAGAATTCGATTGTTCTCTTAGTTGCTGAATTAGTTTTAGAGAAAGGGATCTACCTGTTCCTTCATAACCATTGATTGTAGAAGCCATAAACACCAAATATGGTCCTAGAAGTTTCTTCACAACAGGTAATGGAATAGCGGCAGCTTCATCAATGATTAACAATTCAGCTTGACCTAAAGTATGATTATCTGTTGGAGATATGTATTGAATAGTTTGTCTGTGATCTGCTCTTTTAACATCAACTCTAACAATTGCTTTGGCAAATGATGGATTAGTTGATTGAATTATATCATATTCTTGATGTTCGACATAGCCCATGGCATCAAAACCTTTAAAAATAAACTCAAACAAGGTCTTCAAATTCTCAGGAGATGGAGAAGTAACAAAAATGTTTGAATATCCTTGAGATATAGCAGCAGAAATGGCAATACCCAAAGCAGCTGATTTACCACGACCTCTTCCTGCAGTTAAAGTAACTGTTGTATTTAAAGTTTTCTCTGCAATTGAATCAATGAATCTTAGAATTGCTTCTGCTTGATTAACTGTTTTGGCTAAGGAAACCAAAGAACCTGCGGGTTGAGTATCGGCTAAACTTTCTTTCAAATCTCTCAATTCTTTCTCCTTTGGTGAAATTTCTTCATCATCTTTAGGTGGTAAACGTTTAACACTTCTTCCACCAGAAACAGGAAGGACATTCAATTCATCATCAACAACCAAACATGTCTTACAATCAGCCAAGGATAACAAGAATCTTTCGTTGAATCTTGCAACAACATCATTATGCGCCTCAGTTCTATAACGTGAATGGGTATCCATTGCCATGGTATATAACTGTTTCAAAGATGTCATTGATTTTAATAAGACGACAATCAACCCTCCTCCTTCAACAGTTTCCATTGTTCTGGCCATCAAATTTGGTGTCAATCCTTCAAAATCTTGTAAAATACACATTCCATAGGTATTACCCAAGATCTTTTCTGTTTCCTTGTAGTAAACATACCTAATTTGTTGGTTGGAAATGAAAGCTTCAAAAGGATCTAAATCATTGGCTTCCCTTTGACCTCTCTTGATTTCTTTCTTGAGCTTGTCCTCTCTCTTCTTTCTGTGCGATGTGAAACCCAACAACTTCTTTTTATAGGCCCATAGAATTGACTTGTTCATCTTCAAGTCGGCATTCATCATAAGGTAGTGTAGATTTGGAATCTGGTTTCTTGATTTGTCTCCCACCATGATGATGAAACTTCTTTCTCTCGTTTCAACACCATTTCTAATCAAAGATGGGATTCGAGAATCCAACACTTTCTTCTTGCTGCCACTCATCCTGATAAATAATTGACAATAGCTGGACTATGAAGAAGTCTCCCTCTTCTTACTACTAACTAATAACAAGAAATAATCAAAAATTTTCCAAAAAAATAAAATTTTGAAAAAATCATTGCACAGCCAGAAAACACAGCGAAAAAATTTAAAGTTCAAATTAAGATACATGTAGAATAGACAAGAAGAGTTGGATGGGGGTTTCTTGTCAATATCATTGGGCATTATAATCTGTGTTTAGCTAGTTATAATGGCTACTCAATTGAATGACACAGAACCACTATACAGTGCTACAGACGGATCCAAAGTCTTAGATGAGGAGCAAACAGTTGTTTCAAAACTAGAGCAAGCTATAGAGGAATCCGATGAGGTTGCTAAAGGTGCTGATCCGGAGATGCTGGTGGCAGAATCTTCAACAGAGGTGATCTCATCTGAGATCCACGAGAAAGTAGCTGAGACTGTCATAGAAGAAGTACCAGCTGAGACTAGTATAGCAGAAGCACCACAGAAGGAGAGTAATATATCTGAGGAATCGGTTGATATTTCTAAAAAAGAGGATAAAAGTGACATATTTGATACTGAAAAAGACGTCAATTATTCATCTGATGAATTTGAAGATTCAGGAAGTGAGCTGAGTAGCGGAAAAGAGGATGACTCAGAAGATTCCAGCTCCGAATCTGAATCTTCTAGCTCCGATGATGATGATGATGAAGATGATGAGACAAAGGAAGCAATCAAGGAGGAGTATGATGACGACGATGGTGAAGGTGAAGGTGATGATGGACCAATCAGATCCAAGAATGAGATAATTGATGAAAAGGCACCTGAAGTGCCCAAGGATCTGAAACTTGATGAATCAACTCCTTTGGAATACATCGGAAATATGACAGGGCTTGTTGAAAGAAGTGTGTTAATTAGAGCAAACAATTCTGCTGAGGATAAAGTATTAAAAGAAGGGACAGTCTTCTGTTTTGAAGATTTTACAATCTTGGGAACATTATTTGAAGTGTTTGGTCGTCTACAGTCACCTGTGTATCGAGTCAAATTTAACTCCACTGAAGAATTCGAAAACGTGAAAGGCAGATTGGGATCCAAAGTGTTTTATGTCGTTTCAACTGCAGAATTTATCAATACCAAAGCGATCAAAAACTTGAAAGGATCTGACGCAAGTAATTGGAACGATGAAGAGATTCCGGAAAATGAACAAGAATTCTCTGATGATGAGAAAGAAGCTGCAGTGAAGGCCGCAAAGAAGAAAAAGAAGAGGGACAATAAGAATGGAAATCAGGACAATCAACATGCCAAGAATAAAAAGCCAAAGATTGAAGAATCTAAGCCAGCCCAGTCTACTTCGAACCTCTTCAAGTCGATGCTCACCTCTTTGCCACCTTCTAAATCCAAAAATACAGATTCAAGCAACAATCAGAGACAAGAAAAGAAAATCATAAGCTCCTCTGCTCCTAGCAGTTCACCTGATCAGACTTCTACCACAACAATACCAGTGGTTTCAAAATCTGCCCCAGTTTATCAAAACTATCAGAATGACGTTCAAACTGGTAGACCTCTCAATGGTGGAGCGGTGGGCCAACAGAACTTCTCCGAAATGAATAATCAACCATATCCCCATCCACACCAACAACTGCAACAGCCACAATATTCAGCACCATCTCAAAACCCTTATCTTCATCAACAATACGGGGCAATGCCTTCACAATCTGTTTATCAAAATTCTGCCCAACAGTATTCTCCGTATCCCTACAGTACTTATCCACAAGTGCAGCAACAACAACAACAATTTAGCTATTCAGAATTTCATCAGGGACAATATCAACAGCACAACCAATACCAGCAACAACCAGGACAATTCCAGGCTCAACAACCTTACTCAGCTCCACCCGCAGTCCCTCAGATGCCTCCAAATGCCTTCCAGCTAATGTCTCAACTGAGCTCAATGCTGGGACAGAATCCCAACCCATCTCAGAATATATCAACTCCACCAGCAGGAAACATCCCTATGACACAAGAACCTAAATCTCAAATTCCACAGCAACTACCGCCACCACAAAAGACAGGCTTTACCGAGGAAGAGAATGACAGTGACTATGAACCAAGTTGAGTATTTACGATTCTGTGTGTATAATATGACAAAATTTGTATATTTGTGTACTTGAAAACCTACTATTTCAATAAAAGTCTAATGGTCAATGCTAATTTAAATGTATTACACAATATATCCCATCTCAACCAATCTTGGAAAGGACACTGGCACGAGCCACATCCAATGCTTCCTTTGGAAATCCCGCCAGCTCTGCTATTTCCAGAGCATGAGAATTACTACTTATGCCAGGAACTAAGTGATGTTCAAAAATGATCTTCTCATCAATTGACAGCTCATCACTTTCAATTCTTCGTAGCCCACTTTGATAGTAGCTCACATTTGAGTTTAATTTTTCATCATTTGATATCAATTTATCTAACTCTGTCCCATAATGCGTTGCAAAAAGAATTTTGCATTTACTTGTTTTAACCAGGTACGAAAGTGAGGCAAATGCTACAGCTATACCTTCACCTATTGA
The DNA here is from genome assembly GCA_030567935.1 of Ogataea pinus. Classification (NCBI taxonomy): domain Eukaryota; kingdom Fungi; phylum Ascomycota; class Pichiomycetes; order Pichiales; family Pichiaceae; genus Ogataea; species Ogataea pinus. The sequence continues at coordinate 376,510 of JAJLSY010000002.1, read as the reverse complement.
CGTACCCCTACCTAACTCATCCACAATGGCTAATGACCTTTCAGTTGCATCTCTTAAGATCACAGCTGCCTCATTCATCTCCAGCATGAATGTGGATTGATTACGGTAGATATTATCAGATGATCCAACACGAGTAAATATTTTATCAATGACTCCAATTCTTGCTGATCTGGCAGGAACAAATGAACCTATCTGAGCCAAGATTGCAATGACTGCATTTTGCCTTAAAAATGTACTCTTCCCTCCCATGTTTGGACCAGTAATAACCCAGCTCTGTCCTGAATTCAGATTACAATCGTTTGCGGTGAAGCTGACAACACCGGTTGGTCTATTTTTCAAACCCTCTTCAACAACTAAGTGTCTCCCTTCTTCAATTTCAAACACCAGACTTGAATCAACTTTCGGGCAAACCAGATTCTTTTCCTTGGCTAACACAGCAAATGAAATTGTGGTGTCTAAAATCTCGATTAAAGGAGAAATTTTAGACAAGTCAGCACTCAAGTCGAGAATCTCTTCCTTCAATTCTTCTATAATAATTTGCTCTTCGGTTGTGATTTCATTTTCAAGTACAACCATTCTACGAGCTAAGCTCCTCCAACTTGGATCAATGATTTTCACAGAACTTTTTGTTTTCTCTCTGTATTCTAAGCTGTATTTTTCTAACACAACAGAAACAGCTTTACTAGAAGACTTCAACTCAACAAAGTAGTCACGAAATCTGATGTCTCTGATTAATTTTATCATTCCATTATAACCACATTTTTCATATGAGGTCTTCAAAGATAACAAAAGTTCACCATACTCTTGCAATTGATCGTTGTACTGCATTCTCAGTTTTCGAATTCGTGGTGTTGCATCTGGTAGCGTTGACCAATGATGTCTGACCACATCGGTATCAAGTTTATTGTTATCAGGTTTGGAACCAGTAGATATAATTGTTTTATTGATTCTTTCAGCCAATTTTAGTAGATTTTTGGATTCATCAAAGTGGCTGAAGAGAGGTAGTAGATGTGAACGGAAAGTCTTATCCTCCAATTCATTGATTCTAGAGCGAATCTCTTGCACCAAGAATATAGTATCTGCTAAATGCTTGTATTCACTAAGATCGGCACGACGATTATCAATCCGTCTTATAATTCGATTTATATCCGAAGTTCTCTTCAAAACAAGGATCAACTCTTCAGCAAATATGTAGTTTTTTAGAAACTTAGTAACAAGGCCTTGACGCTTCTTAATTTCTGCAACACTGGTAGATGGGGCCAATAACCACGAGTTTAATAGTCTAGAACCCGGGTTTGTAACAGTCTTATCGATAATATTAGCCAAAGCACCTACTCTGAATCCACCTCTAATTGTTTCAGTTAATTCAAGATCTTGGGCAGCCTTGGAATCAACAAGCATGAGCTTATCAGGAAGTGATCTTTGAGGTAACTCAAAGTCAATTTTATAGGTAGGAAGACATTCATCTAGGTAGCTCAAGATCATTGTAGCAGCACTAGTCTCTTTAACCGAAAATTTATCCATTTGGCTGAACACGAGTTCCTTGTTATCCACAAATCTGTCATAAAAATCATAAAGTCGCTTGGATGAAGCACCTTTAGAAAATCTAGTGATGTAGTATTTTTTTATAGCCCCCATTTCATGAGACCAACCACTTTCTCCTAACGAGTCCAAATCCACAGACTTTTCCACTAAGATTTCACTAGGGTTTATTCTTGAGATTGTGGCCATTAAATCACTCAGATTCGTTTCTAAAATGTAGAAACTCCCAAGAGAAACGTCGAGCCAACATAGGCCAACTTTCTTTCCTATGAAGTTTCTTCCCTTGAGATCTTCCGGAAATGAGATTGCCAGCAGAAAATTGTTCACTTGGAAGTCTCTTAGACCATCGTCAATGACAGTACCTGGAGTCACTAATCTAGATATTGGTCTCACTATTGTGTTAGTGACTGGATCAACAGTTTGGTTACAGACGACTGCTTTGTATCCGAGAGAGAAGATTATCTGTAAGTACTTGTCTAATCGATAATCTGGAAATCCAGAAAACGCAACGTCTTGGTGCTTTAGTTTTTTCCTTGTTAAGACCAACCCTAAGGTGGATGCATACTTAGTTGCCTGATCGAAGTACAATTCGTAAAATGATCCAACTTGGACCAAAATAATATAGTCATCACCTTTCAAAGCATACTCATCAATCAGATCCTTAATCCCTTGATAGAAATCTGTCAATGAATTATCAGAAGTTTTCCCACCACGATCTTCAATCAAGCCAATGCTTTCTTCAGTCCTAACCTCTAAGGAGGAATCATCCTGAGTAAGCGATCGGCTTTGATCTTTCTTCCCTCGAGACCTCTTTGCGGTAATCTGTGATGGTATTGGCTCATCCACTTCAGCAGCAGACTCAGATTCAGATTTCCTTAGAGAGATAGTAGAGCCATTGATATGCTTGGTGGAGTTTATATGTGGTAGATCACATGGCCTCATGATTACCACATCGCGTTCGTTCTCTCTGGATGAGATACACGAAAATGAGAGCCCTCGACAACGAACATAGGCAGATCGTCCCAAACATCGGAAGCCCGAATCAATCACTGCCTTTCGTACTAGCATATCTGGGCTATATACAAACTCCACCTCGATGCTACCTTCATTAACGGGCCTTACTAGATCTTTCAAAGTTATCATGCATGAACCTGGGCTTGAACAAGATCAGGTCCCAATTCTCATCTCTGCACCAGGTCATGCACCGCCTGTTTTCTCGTCCATTTGGATAATTGGGTTTTGGTGCCTTGCATAGAGAGAGAAACACACATCTCATCTCTGATGGCATGTTTAACAGCAAGGCCAGAAGAAAAGAGTAGGTGGAGTAACAAATACTCATCTAGATACAAGGGTTTCCACTTCCTAAATCAGTGAAGACTTATATAGGACAGATCCGTGCATTCTGTTCCCTCTTGAACCGTCTTAGAAACGGCGGTATCTTTTGTATTCATTTTTTACGAGAGGGTGTATTGCAAGGCCTTTTTTTGATTGGCCTTAATTGAACAAAGGATTGGGGTAGAACTCACTATCAGAGATATAATTTGAAACGAGTATGAGCGGAGCTTTAGAAGTTGATAAAGTTGAAGACTTTCAACAAGTCCAGCATAAATATTCTGCAAATGGCTATGAGAAGTTGAATGGTACCACTAGTAATGGTTATCATAAAAATGACAAACCTGATTTGTACTCAGAAAAACTTGAGAAAGTGACGGTAAATGGTAAGGCAAATGGCAATGCTTCTAAGTCTTCTCTGGCGACTAGCTATGAAATGCAGATCAAAAGACTCGACGTTTCGACTTCATCAAATGGACCACCTGTCAAAATGAGCGATGGTGACAACATTCTAGAATCATCAATAGCTGAAAATTCCAGGTCATCACAGATAACCCACGTCACGACAAGAGATTCACGCGGAGTACCAAGCACGATGGTAAACGGTAATAAGGAATCCCTCAGAACTGTGGGCCGAACTTCAACAACATTTTCCGTAACCACTGATATTTCAAGTGGTATGGATAGACAAGGTTACGATGGGGATCACACAATTGCTGTTCGCCACGCTTACTCTCAACAGGAGATTGCATCAACTACTGGAAATGATAAATTCAGCTCACAAGGACTCACAAATAGACATCGATTTAATAGAGGCAGCTCCTTCACTGTGGGTAACCAATTGAAACGATCCAAGATAAAACCTGAGGACAGGTATGTTATTTCTGGCCAGCGAATCGTTGAAGGGCATCACAACTATATTATGGTGTACAACATGATAACAGGTATACGTGTGAGTGTTTCTAGATGCTCAAAACTGCCTGGCCCATTGATACAGGAGAACTTTTCTGAGGTTTCAAAATTGATATTTGATATGGAAGGCAATACGATGACTCCTTCGTCCAAATATGAGTTCAAATTTAAAGACTATGCACCTGAAGTATTCCGCCACCTGCGAAGCATGTTCAATATTGACCAGGCTGATTATCTCCTCTCTTTAACAGAAAGAGTTAGCTTAACAGAGTTGGGATCCCCAGGAAAAAGTGGTTCGTTCTTTTATTACTCAAAAGATTATAAATTCATTATAAAAACTATCCGCCATTCCGAACATAGGCAATTGAGAAGAGTTCTCAAGAATTATTATAATTACGTCAAAGAGAATCCTGGAACTCTGATATCCCAATTTTATGGATTACATAGAATGAAGATGCACACGATAACTGGAATATCCAAGGTTCACTTTCTGGTGATGAACAATATCTTTCCACCTCATAAAGAGTTGCACTATAAATTCGACTTGAAAGGTTCGCTATACGGCCGTAGAACTGATGCCGAGAGGGCCAAAGCAGCTGGTAAGACTGACCTTGTTTTCAAAGATTTAAACTGGTTGGAGAATAATTGGAAGATCCATTTGGATTCCTCAAAGAAAAAAGCATTTTATGAACAACTAAGTAAGGATATCAGACTGTTGGAAAAATTGAATATTATGGATTATTCCCTATTGGTTGGAATTCATGATGTTGAACAAGTAAGGGCATCGGATCCAGACAATCAACTTTCAAATTTTGATCCGCCTGAATTTCAACAGGGACTTAGAATGACAACGTATTCTTCTGATTTCGCAGATTCAGATGGTGGAATGAGAGCAACTGATGATGATGGAAATCCGCTGCCGTATATTTACTACCTTGGCGTAATCGATGTTTTGACAAATTATTCCACTTTTAAGAAAATGGAAACCTTCTTGAGAGGTATAAGGCATAGCAGAAATACAATTAGCGCTATTCCTCCAATTGACTATGGAGAACGATTCTTGAAGTTTATAGGTAAGGCTTTGGAATCCAATCCCGACTCATAAGAAGAATAATACCAGCAGATGCCACAAACTGTATAGGACTTTTATGCCTTCTCGAAACCTCTTGTTTGTGACTGGACTTTCGCATCTGAAGTATCCTTTCTTTGATAACAGGTTTTGTTTTTGTACAGCTCTTTTTCGAACCCGCATTTATTAAAAAAAAAATACATTAATATAGACGAAAATCAGTAGGCATATAAAAGCACAATTATTTTTATTTTGGAAAATTAAAAGAAAACGGTAAAAAGTAAATTTTTTGTTGTATTATGACAATACAAAAGTAGAGCGATCCAGGACAGCAATAGCAAAGAGGAGAAGTGAGGTTAATATACTCGTACTGATCTATTCCTCTATGATAGGAGCTTCATCCATATCATCAACGGTATCATTTTCAATGACAGCCTCTTCAATGATAGGCTCTTGTTGTTCTTCAGAGAATTGAGGCTCAGTTTCAATTTCATCTTGAATTTCAACTTGTTCTGATGAAGAGGTAGACCTGTTAGCATATGACACATGAAGACTACGTCTACCATATTCATAACCTTCTAATTGACCAACAGCTGTTGCTGCACCTTGTTGATCTTTGAACTCAACCACTGCATCTCCAGATGGCTTATTACGTTCATTATATTTCAATTCGGTTTTTTCAACAGCTGCAATACTGCCAAACAAGTCTAATAAATCTGATTCAGTGGTTTCCCAAGGTAGATTCTCCACATAGACAATATTACTTTCTGGTCCGTTTCCGGTGACACCTTCAACAAATTCAGAGTTTTTGGAGACAAAACGAGGAGCCTGTTCAGCACCTCCTCTTCCTGCTCTTAAGTCAATTGGTCTACCTTGTAATTCATAACCTTGCAATTCAGTAAGGGCTCTTTCAGCATCCGCAGCATTTTCAAAGATAACGGTACCAAAACCCCTTGATCTACCCTTTCCGTCCTCCTTAACATCTGCACGAATAACATCACCAAACTCCTTGAACAAATCTTTCAAGTTTTGCCACTTTACAGAGAATGCCAAGTTACCCACAAAGACTTCACAACCTTCAGCAGGAGGTTCATCTGATCTTTTAGCGAATCTACTTGGTCTTTCTCTTTCTTCAAATCTAGAAGGAGGTGGACCTCTTTCTTCTTTCTCTGGAGGAGGTAAATCTTCTCTAACGAAAATCTCACGACCGTTGAACATGGTTCTGTCAAATTTTTTAATAGCAGCATCTACATCAGCCCTATTTGAAAATTCAACAGTACCCATTCCTCTAGGTCTTCCATGAGATGTAACAACATCGGCTCTGACGATGTCACCACTTTCTTTGAAAAGGTCCTTTAGTTCATACCATTGAGTTCCATAGGGTAAGTTACCAACAAAGACAGAGTTTCTGTGAACTCTACTATTCTTGATTTCGTATTCTTTCATATTTCTCTCTCTATGGACATGTGATGGGGGACCTCTACTGAATCTTGATTCCCTTGAATCTCTTGAGTCTCTTGAGTATCTAGAATCTCTAGAATCTCTAGAGTCTCTCCCTCCTCTATAGCCCCCTCTATATGATGGATAGTATCCCCTATCATCACCTCTTCTGTCATCACCTCTTCTATCGTAACTTCTACGAGGAGGAGATCTAGACCTTCTTCTTTCTTCACGTCTTCTAGTTGGAGATCTTGAACGTTCCTGAATAATTAGGGACAAAAAACACGCATACGTTAGTCAAAATTGGGTCCAAACTAGCCAAAACAACACAAGGGCAATAAAAAATATCATCATCTTATTATCTATGCATTGCTTTAAATCGTTTATATTAGGAGCCCGACAGCAATAAATAGAACCAAAAATAGCAGACACCTACCCGTCCACGATCCGTCTACCAGCTGGAACAACAACACAAACAAGAATTAATGAGCCCCAATAGCTCAATCATTTATCAAACACATACTCTTCTGTAATCATCAACCTCCATAGATTCACTCATCTTTAGATTTTTACTATTTTGCTTAATTCAATTACTATTTTTTAAACAAAGAGGTAATAAAAGGTACTTTCCCTCTTTCCACCAAATACTATTTTTTCAACCAAACCGAGAAAAACGTCCATTTTAAAACTCCTGTCGGTACGGTCGATAGACGCGCACACCCCCTTCGTTGCGACTCCGTTGATGAAAAATAGAAAAATATGTTTATTATACACAGTATATTACACCCAAGTTACTTAACTTAGTTCAAGTAGCCTTTACATCCCGCAGCACCACACAAACATGGAATTCTTTCATCATCATTGGTCTCTCTTTCAAACTTGTAATCATAGGTCAATTCCTCATTTGCGCCAACATCTCTCAAAGCATAAATAACGATTCTCTTCTTACCATCAACCTTGATGATTTTCGCAGTACATGAAGGATCACAACAATGGTTGATGAATCTTGCAATTCCTCCCTTCTTTGAAGCATCAATGACTGTATTTTCATCTATTCTGAAAAGATAGGAAGAACCAATCCCAGATCTGAGATACTTTTTCTCACGAACTTCAGCAACTTGTTGCCTAATTCTATCTCCAACATACTCTATAATCATCTCTCTTGCTGCGATAGGCTCCAAAGCATATAGCCCCCAATTATGAATAGCTGATCTGGCAAACTGAACAGGCTTCTTTCTCTTTGTGAGTTGATTCAAATCCAATATATCTGTCTCTGATCCCAATATCTGCTTTTGTGCTGAAATATCCGCGGCAAATCTTCTATTAATAGCACGATTGACCCTTGAACTATGAATGTTGTTAGATTGAGCAGCAGCGCCGGCATCATTGTTCTCTTCGTATTGAACAGTGTTAATTGGCCTATTTGTTGCTCTTCTACGATGAGGCAAATATTCAGCCTTTAATTTGTCCGATATCTTAACATAGCCTTGAGTCTTGAAGCATCCAGAAGAGTTTTGTAAGTTCTCATTAGTTTGAATTTCTTCTTCAAACTCGAATAATTCACCCTCTTCTTGTTCTTCTTGCTCCTTCAATAATGAAATGGTTTGCATTTTGAGATATTTCTGTTTCCAAGCCCAATAATCCAGATCCGCAATATTAGATGACTTTGGCAGCATTGAAAGGGCTTCCTTCGCAAGGTCATAATCCTCTTTGTCCTTAATGACTGACTGAAATCCATCAAGATCTAAAGGTAGAGTATTTAAGTCTTCTTCAAATACAGGAACAGGCTTACCAAACGTGGGTTTGTAAATTTCGTCGATACCAGGAATCTTTTGTGAGTCAATATCCATTTGATCTTCCCTCTTGATCGCGGTTGCTTCAGGAGAAGTCAATTCTGAAGTTGGAGTACCAATAGATGCTGACTTAGAGTCTCTATTTTCATCATCCGAAGAAATATCAGTTTCTTCAATGGAAGTTTTGGATTTCCTCTGCTTTTTCAATAGAGGACCATCCAAAACGGCCTCTACTTTGACCCGCTTTAGGGGAACGTCCACTACGGAAGGAGTTTCTGAATCCGCTTCCTCAGGCTCTTCAGTCTCTTCATCATCCTCATCTTCGTCTGCAGAGCTTGCAGCGCTATCAGAATAGTTCAAAGCATGTGCCATTGGAACAGTGTTTAACTTGCTTTTATAACTAGATTTAGCACGAGAGGAAACACTCTTGGATTGACCCCTTCTGAATGATGATAGAGTAGAGATTGAACTTGATTGGTGCCTAACTTGGTTTCCATCAATGCCCACTGGATGAAGGAGTTGACTTTTCTTACGTTGCTCTTCCTGTCTTGACATCTCTTCATCTATTTGCTTGTTCTTCATTTCTTCTTGCTCTGATAAGTAAGCGCTCAATTTGTCACTGTACTTCTGGGTATTTAAAATCTTGAACAAACTCGGACCTATGACCTTTTCTCTCAAATCTTTCAGCAAATAGTTATGGAATTCTTTGACAAGCATTGTTTTTGCTTGTCCGACAAGCCCAATTCTTTCACCTATTCTGGTCTGAGCCATCATGTCATCGGGCACAACAAACTCCATAAACATTCGGAACCGACCAAACTTGCGACCGTCTTCCAAATCAAAGCAGTTTTGCCCATCGTCAAGTTGATTAAAAACCAAGTAAAATCCGCTCTTATGAGTCAAGATTCTATCACATTTGTAATTCGAAAGTGCATTTCTTATATCAGCAGAACTGACATCTCTGGTACTCACGTACTTATCTGGAATCAGAATAAACGATCGGTTGCCAATGTGCTTGTCAAAGTTAGGAGGTAACTCAACAGAAGATATTGGCTTGATATGTCTGTCATGACTGGAGAGTTCTATCGTACTCGAACCACCAACGTCATCAGTAACTGATGTTCCCGAAAGAATCTCAGAAAGCTTTGATAGACCATTCGATTTGGACAGTGCTTTTGGGTCATTAAACTTCTGATCTCCTGATGGAGGAGGTGGAGGTGGGGAATTCTGTGAAGGACGCTGTTCTTGATCTCTATGTGTTTTGGGGCCTCTTGGTATACTACTAATCTTGCTTTTTTCCTTTAGCTTCTCTGCCTCAATTTCTCTAGTTCTTCTTTCAGTATCTTTTCGCTTCTTATTTTCAAGAATAAGTTTGAATACCTTATCAAAAAGTTCATTGTTTGTATTTAAACCACACTGGATGACCGCTCCTCCAACAACCTCTTTCTTATTAAACTTTTCAATCGACCGTAGCGCTGCCTCATGTGATTTATCGGTATCACCATCAAATGAGAGTACACATAGTCCGAGTGGAACTGCCGTCAGTGGATCATCAATTCCCCGTAATTCTTGCACCTTTCCAAACTGTGTGAAATTATTTCTAATGAGCACCAGTGATGTGGCAGATGGGAAGTTCCAAATGACAATTTCGTTGGTTGGCTTTGGACCTAATGAATGACTATCATACTTATACTTAGGTATTGGTAAAGTGGAATATACTTTTCTGTGAGGAGCTTTTAGTATTCCTGCGTGTTTTGGATGAGACTGTAATCTAAGATCTCTTGTAAGATTATAAGACTTCTTCGAGTCGACTATGTCATAAACGGGCTTACTTCCCTTTGGTGAGTCCTTCAAGAGATCTGGATCGCTTGCAATCTTCAAATTTTTATGAACTTTAATGGAGTTGCGATCTATCTGATTTAGCTTATCAATATTGTGGTTCTGAGGTTGTATCCTGGAGTAGTCATATACTTTCTTTAAATATTGGTAAGTAGCTGGATCATCTGATTGTTTAGCTTCTGGGACCTTTAGATCACTGTTGGATGATACAGGTCTAATTGGGCGTGATGGTGTCTGAGAGCCCGAATCAGGAGTATACTTTGCATATGGCCTACTGACAAATCCATTACCAGGTTGTCGGCTACCGTTTGACCAACTTTTTGAATAATAGTTCTCACCACCATGCCAGTTTTTAGGATCTCTGGGGGATGGATGCGATGGTCTGTGGGAAAGATCTAACTCTGGTGAGTTATAATTTTCAGTCTTTTGTGAATAGGGATAGTTATTTCTAGACGTAGGATCATTGTAACCGTTTCCGTAATGAGGTCGACCATTACCTCTATATGACATTTTCTTGAATCTCTCGAGCTAGAAATACAATTTGGACTAACATAAAGTTTAGGCGATAGCTGCTGTTTATCGAAATTCGTCTAGCGAGAGGGAAAAAAAACACTTGAAATGACTCCTACCCTGTTTGCCAATTTCACAGAAACAAAGTTATCAACAGCTCTTTATCAGTTTTCAGCTATATAACTATTTTGCTAGATTGTTTAGTACGTAGAAGAATTATTATTATCAGAATATAGGATCTATTTCCCTCTCAACAAACAAATGCTGAAAGAGATAAACAGAAATACGGGTTTATTTTATCACCAAATTCGACGAGAGGTCTAAAAATTTCAAAGGTCGATCGACTGCACATTTGTTATCCTGTTTCTTTTTTATTCAAATAGTTTCTCTCTAGATTTCTATTCCAATACTTAACTAAATATCGATTCACATCTGTGGAACCTTGCTCTGTTTTCGAAGATGTTTAAAAAGTTCGTTGAATCAGGGGAAATCAATGGAGATGATTTGAAGAAGCAGACGAAGGTTGAGCAAGAACTTCTTGATGAGTTTGTTCAAGACAGTAGAAAGGAAGAGCCAAAGTCCTTGTCCATGCAGCTACGTGAAAATAGAATGAAGAGGTATAAAGACTACAAGGAGAAGATGGAAAGCTCCAATTCATTATACAAATTAAAAAATCGGGATTTGGAGTATTACAGTCATATTCATCTTGGGAAGATGGATAGAATCGACCAGGCCAGGCGAGAGGAAGAGAAGGAAGTTGAACAGTTCAAGAGGACACAATCCACAAAAGCCCAAACAATTCCAGATGTTGCTAATCAAGGGGATACCTTGACGCCATCAAGCGAGTTGGATGATACTGATCAAATTCTCGACCTTCCTAAGAGAAAACGTGCTCCCAAAAGCTTTGGAATCGTGAGGAAGAAGAGTAAGATACCTATAGTAAAGAAGGAGGATGAAAGTATACAAGATACTGATAAAAGCGCAGTTCACAGTGAAAATATTGATGTGAAAGTGGAGATTAAATTGGAAAAAGGGGATGGCTCATCACCGCTAATAGAGTCTGATCCGGGGAAAGGTTCAGACGAAGGGTTAAACTTACTCGGCTATAGCTCATCAGAATCTGATAATGACTAATTAAGGCCAGGCTTAATGACTATTTATACGTTTCAATTGTGGGATTATAACATCAGATTGTGTATGTACGATTTATTCATAGACCGAAATATATGTAGTTGTAGATACTAATTGAATGGTGCAAAGATGTAAGTAGGAGTGTCGTCCAAAGTATTTTTTTCACAACTCGCTCGTCAGTTACTATTTTACTATGAGAAGGTACAAAATGATGTAGAAGAGATAGATAATCATATTCGGTTGATTTTGTTCGTTTCGACAAGGAGTTAATTGGCTATGCTGTTTCTAGATTTACTCAGACCAGTTGCACAGTCTTCGCTGACGAAGTACACGATATCAATATCCAATTATCTTCAGACCCAGACAAGATATTTGTCAAAGACAAACAAATCAGTTTATAAAAGATGGAGAAAAACTGCCAGTGGTTACAAAAGAGGTAAACAAGGTAGAGCACATGGAAATGCTGGTTACTCCACTAGTAGGATTTTAAGTGGGCGTACTGGAACAGCCACTTCTAACAACCAACAGAATAAACAATTGAAAAGATTGCTTCCATACCTTTAGAATGATTTAGCAATTAGCTTTAAAATCTATACAATCTGTACATAACTAAGTATTTTATGAATATGCATTTGGTGTTTTATATTAATAAAGACCGTATATAATACAGCTTCCAATTGTAATGGAAGTCCAACATTTTATTTTAATTTTTCAGCGTCGGAAAAAATAGAAGTCTTGAAACTCCACCCATGTTTGATGAATCTATCTAACTTAACCATAGGTTGAGTCGCTCACTATTTCGCAACAGGTATCTCATTTTCTATCCATTTACCTGTAGCTTTATCCTTAACCATCTCCGAAGTTGGGAAATAATGATAGTTGACCTTCAAAGTTTGAGCAAAAGGGACATCATCAAATGAAACAATCCTGATTTTACAGTATGAGCAGTCTTTTATGTCTTTGACAACTTTCAAAAATTCATCAAGATTTGGGGTAGGTTGTTCATTGACATGCGTAATGAAATTTGTAACTCCAATTGTGTAAAATCTTGCAGGAGAACCTTGACCCATTGCAGTACAGTAGACGCTAGAAGGCAGATTTTTAATCACCTGTCTAACACCATGATGTGGTTCTTGTAAGATTGCACCACACCAGCTAACTAATTGATTAGTGCTGAAATCAGTTGAGTTTGCCAATCTAACATCAACATCCACCACTGCCTTGTGTCTAACAACTTTGAAATGAACAGAATCTTGATCTGGCTTGAGGTTTCTAATCACTGAATCAATATCTCTGAACCTAGTAATTAAATGATCATTCACGCTTAAAACAATATCACCATGTCTCAAATCGCAGGATAATTGATTACGCAAAGTAACACTTATCTTCGGAACAGACATGAACTGAATCTTATCAGTTGAATTTTCTTCCACTTTTGAAATCCATTCCTCTGGAACACCATTGATTCTAGCAGATAAAATCGAAACAGGGCTGAACTCAACGTCAACAATTTTCAGATTTGGTGGGTTTCCTTTTTTGAGGGATTCTAATTCCCACATCACATCAGTAACATCAATACCCATTGAATAAACTTTCTCTTCATCACCATCGTATGCAAGCCAAAATGCCTTGACTTCTCCTTCTTTGTTACATAGTAACCCAGATCCACATTGTTGTCCCAAGTTTGAGTCAATCAGAACAGCTTCTAAATTGGAGGCCTTGAATTTTGGTGAAGTAGCATTACTTGGAAGACTTATCACACTCACATCACTAACTTTGGTTTCATCAACAACAATTCTGAAATTTTTCGTACAACCAATAAAAATCACTTTTTCACCACGTTTTAACGGCACTGAACTGAATTTAGGGGTCTGAACAGGTGCAAGAACAAGAGATGGATTATACTTGACTATTGCATAACCTTTAGTTGGATGCAAGAAAACCACTTTACCTGTGATAGCAACCGATTCAGCAATTGTTATCGTGACGTCCAATAAATCATGCGGAATGGAATGCCTTGATACTAAAACGTATCCATTTTCTGCATCAATAACAATGCCATAGACTTTCCTAGATGCTGCAGAGAATGAATCAAGAGATATAGGCATTGTCGAATGGCACTCAACAAAAGATCTATCTAACTGTTTACAGTTTTCAAATTCAATTGGTAATCCAATAAATCTAGCATTTTTGGGAGTTAATGGAAGAGCAGGCAATGGTTTGTCTTGTAGATCCGTAAAATCCCAAAAGCCAGTAACATCATTACGGGTTGCCAGTCTGAAACTTGAATTCCAATGCCTATCAACACGAATAGTTCCAAATAGGGGAACATGCAGGTCGGTGAGATGGCGGTATTTCAAGGTAACCAACGATTCATCAGGAATCTTTTTCATCACTTCAATGAATGTATTCAAATCTGGAGTTGCATAATCATCAATAGAATCAACAATCCATCCTGTAGACACACCATTACCAAATGCAAACGAACCTGCGGCATTATTAAGGAACAATCCCTTGACAGGAATCGCATATATTCTTGCCAACTGATAACTTAAGTCATTGAATGTAGCTCCACAAACCGAGAGATATCTACATGGAGTAATTGCATGCAAGTCGCCAACAGTACAATTAACGGTTAAATCTTCTCCACCTCTTTGAACCAATAACTCAATCCTTTGATCAACGTGAGAATCTAAAATATCGTCAACAGTAATGAATGTTGAAATAAGTTGACCATTTATTGAGATTAAACAATCACCTTCTTTGATCAATCCATCTGCTGGACCTTTTGGTAAGGTGATTGCAGATACTAGTAAACCATTAAGATTTGAAAACTTTTCTCTCATCATTTTTTCTGTATCTGCCCTTAAACCTAATCTTCTACATTTATCAAAAGGTTCCAGCATCCATTGAACTTGTATCGTACCTCTTGAGACTGGTTTATCATTTTGTATGCATCTCAATGCTCTCAAGACTCTATAAACAGGTAAAAAGAAGTCGGTTGATGATTCTGTACTACCACCTGCTTGTAAAGCCACTGCATACCCATCTATATTCACAACCGGTGAACCAGAAGAACCACCGGATGCAGATGCAGCTGCTTGTATATATTCTGTGTTGAAATCATTATAAGAATTTGGACCATAATCAGGAGCATTTCTATCTAGCCTTGAAATAAATCCTGATAAAATGGAAAGCTTTTCCCCTGAATCATTACCAATCACTCTGATCTCACAACCCACTTTTGCCAGCTCTGGCATTAGTTGTAAATCACTAACCTCCATGTATTTTATACTACTTGGGTCAAATTTCAAAAACCCAAAATCATGCACTGGATCTCTGTAAATAGGTTTCACTTCACATTCTTCATGATTATCAAACACCGCATAACCTACAAAAGGTCCAGGACCAACGACATGTCTATTGGTCAAAATGATTCCTGCTTTAGCATCGACTATGAAACCAGTTGCTTCACTACATAAAGCACTTTCTGTATCAAAATTTGAAACTTGGGAGAAATGTATAGAAACAACCGATTTAACAACATCTTCAACAGTTTTTTGCCATTGAGGATCACGCTGAGTTTCTTTTATGGTTTGATAAGTGTAATCGACATCTGAAACCTCACTGTCACTCTCATCATCATCATCTGATGATTCCAAAGATTCTGCTCCATTTTGAAATGGTTCTTGCTTCTCTTCGCAATCTTTGTGTCTTTTCCCATTAAGCAATTCACCAGGTTCTGAGCGAATCTGTGACCCTTCTGCAGGTCGCTTTTGCGGTATTGTTGCGGAACCCATACTTCTATTGAAAAGTCTTTTCGAAGGAGCTTAAATAATATACAAGTATCTATTAAAGATCAAGAATTTGTACACAAATATGCAAGCAAACGATGGATCGGGGAAACCCCTTTGATCTATCTTTAGTCAAAATTTTGAAAATTTTTTGGAGAAGTAGAATCAAGATTACATAATCACATATACTATACACTGCCTGAAAAATTATTTTTCATTTTGTTGCCAATTTCGATAACCATGAATTGAGTTCTTCAGTTGTTCTATTTGAAAAATAGCAGGTTTCTGGGGTAATGAAAGAGTTAAGAGAGGCGATACCAAATGGCATTTGAGTTTCGGATTCTAGATGATAGAGGTTATTCAGGTCCCTTATCCACTTTTCATCGCCACATAAATTACCCACAAGTTTGATCCATGAGACCAATTCTTCAAACTTCAAACCTCCATGTTGTAATAGATGTAAACTTTTATAGAATTTAGACTTGAATCCAAGTTGAGACTCAATTCTATCCCGGTTTAACCGCAAGTATGCCACGGCAATTAAGCCACATAGCAACCCCCATGAGTTTTTCACTCTATAATTGTAATCTTGGAATGTCCTTAGTAAATTTTTGGTGATATCTTCAGGTAGATAGAATCTGTTACAGATTGAAATTAGATGTGCCGTTGTAATATTATTGTTGTCGCGTTTCTTAGATTTAGATTGTGGTGAAACTAACTCACTTTGACTTTTAGTTGGAGTCTTTATTGGAGTATTATCAGAATTGTTTTTGATTGGAGTTGAGAAAGGAGTTGGGACCATTTCTTCTGCTGCTAATTTGTCTCTTAACAGCGAACCTTTAGATTTTTCTTCTTTTGTAATGCTAATCTCCTTGATCGTTTGTTTTTTGGATGGAGTAGTATCAGGAGTTATAGGTTGATATTTTCGTTTCTCTTTAATTGGCGACCTTAGACTATCATCATCACTTAATCCCTCAGCTTCAGATTCCACAGTATTTGACTTTTGAGAATATCTGAAGTTTGAGGAAGAGAAGGCCGATCGTTTTTTGGAAGGAGTGGAAGGTGGTGTCTCGTAGTTTGTGGTAATCATACTTCTTTTGAAATCATTCAAAGTTGATCTCATCTTCCTTTGAGGGATAGGAATCTTTGCCATGTTTGGTTGAGGGAGTTCCAACTGGGCTCCATGTTTCTCCACGGCAATGTAACAACAAAGATGGTACCTTGCAACTTCAAACTGAGAGTTTAAATGTGCCTTTGATCTCGATGTAATATACAAAAGATTTGCATAATCTACCAGTTGTTTAGGATAAGGTTCTGACTCCGTAGGCAACAAGTCTCTGAAAGCATTGATAATGAACTGGTTGGACATATTGCTGCTGATCAAAGTGAATTCAATTGACCAACCTTTAGTTCAGATCATAAAACAATATCTGCTTTTGTGGATTGACTGAGTTGATTCAGATCTGATATAACCAGCCCTTTTCTCAAACACCTTAATCACACCAATTTGGCAAATTTCCTTTTTGGGAAAAATTGTCTTTTCTTATACATGACATAAGCCATTACATCATCACCAGATCCATAGGAAACAAAACACAGATTCTGCCATTTGGAAAGGGTAACGAACGGGTCACTAACAGGTAATGAGGGGAACACAGAACGTAAAGATACAATCTTGAACATTATAAAGCTTACTTTGGGATTGCTTATGATTTAATCTCTATCCAGATAATCGCAAAAATCATTCCAATAAAGTATAACGATCATGCTACGTGGATTGACAGGTGTTAGAGTTGGTATTTTACCTTTGAGAAGAAGCTTTCACACTTCCATTTTGACTTTGAATGCGGAAAAACCATCAACTCCATCAACCGAAAATAAAACAATCAATCAAATTTTGGCAGATTCTATCAATCAAAAAGAACTTGTTTCTGGAGCACCATTGGATTTATCAACTTCAACAGTTAGACTTGTTCGTATTTATAAAGAATCTAAAAATGCAACGCAATCAGGTGAACGTAATACCAAAAAATGGAAACTTGATTGGGATGTCTTAGCTAAACATCACCGTTGGGAAAATGATTTAATGGGTTATCAATCAACTGGTGATTATATGCAAGGTACAACTTTAAAATTTGATACCAAAGAAGCAGCAATTGTCTTTGCTGAAGGCCAAGGATGGGATTATTTTATTCAAGAACCAAAGACAAGAAGATTTAAAAAGAAAGATTATAGTGCTAACTTTTATCATATTTCTGGTCCTTTAAAACATATAAGGACAAAATGAAATAAGTATGTACATCTTGTATTGCATTAAATTAACCTTTCTCTGTAGTTTGGCTTCTACATATTTATTTACTTATTTATTTATTTATTTATTTATTTATCATTTATTTATTATTTATTTATTATGAAATTCTTAAAAAGTAATCAATCATCAAAGGGTTACAAAATCTCTATTAATAGATAGGACTATCAGTGACTCAAAAACATAAGAAAAAAAACACACATTACGTTAAACAGAAAATTTATATACAGACTTTGAAAACAGAACGTGACATAATACAAGCAAGAATGAACACAAAATAACACAACAGGAGAAGATAAAAGATTTAATCTGTTAAAATACCCATATTTTAAGCTCCAAGTGCTTGAGCACGGGCAGCAGCAGCCATAATTTCTTGAACTTTCTTTGATAAGATTGGATCTTCTTTGATTTTTAATTGCATTTTTGAAGCTTCCATTAAAGAAATTGCTTGTGTTCTATCTTCACTTGATCTTGCAACAATACAAGCTTCTTCAAACATTTTAATAGCTTGATCAACATCTTGTAATTGTAAATACATTTGACCAAGGTTTAATCTTGCAACTTCACTTTTACGATCAAGTTGACAAGCTTTGATTAAAACTTCGATACATTTTTCATAATCACCTGTTCTTTGATAAACACCAGATTTGTTAATCAATGGTAATGCACCAATATTAAAAGTTGGCAAAGCACCTTGTAATCTTGCAGCTGTATCAAATTGTTTTAAAGCTTTATCAAAATCTTGTCTATCGAACAAAATTTCACCATAGTAATTTGGGACTTCAGGAGAGGTTGGGAATCTTTTCTTTGCTTCTTTAAACATTTCATCACATTTAGATGCATCTCCTTGTCTATATGCAATACATGCCAATTGAACATAAGCATAAACATTATCAGCATTTAATTCTTTAGCTTTTTTGAAATTTGCTTCAGATTTTGCCAAATCTCCCAATAGATAATAAACTTGTCCATAATGATAATAAATATCTTTATCATTTGGATTTAATTTAATTGCATTTTCAAATCCTTGTAAAGAACCATTATAATCACCTTTATCAGCATTAATTAAACCTAAAATAACATGGGATCTTGGTCTTGGAGATAATTCCAGAGATTTTTCAATACATTTAACAGCAGAATCTAAATCAGTTTTTAAAAAATCAAAAGCACCTTTATATTCAAATGCCAAAGCAACAAGTTTTTTATCAGCAGTGGAGGATGAATTGAATTGTGAAATTGCTTGATTGAATAAAACATCAGCTTGTTCATAACCTTCGGTTGTATCCAATTTCATCTTTGCCAAAGCTTGATATAAGAATTTTTCCAAAGAACCATCTTCAAAGTTTTCAACATCATCCAAATTTAATTCTTCTTCAGTAAAAGCACCAAAGAATGAAGATAATGATGAAGTTGAAGGTAATTCTTTTGGTAATTTTGAATATTTTTCTTCATTAATTTTCATTGAATGTTTCTTTAAAACTCTTTCCAGGATTGTTTCATTGGTTCTATCGTTTAATCCACCATGAATTGTCAGACATGTTAAATCATACATTGCTTCATCATATTTTTCAAGGTTTTCATATGCATTTGCCCTTCTCAATAAACATTTTGAATATGAAGGATTGATTTCAAGTGCCTTTGTACAATCTTCAATTGATTTTTCATTATCTTTTAAAGCAGCATAACAAGCAGCTCTATTAGCATAAAACACTTGATCTGTCTTACAAATTAATGCATTTGTATAATATATGATTGCATTTTCAAATTCTTTCTCTTTAAAAAGACGGTTACCGGCTTCTTTTAAAGCCAAAGCCCAAGCATCTTTTTCTTCTTCACTTAGATTTGAAACAATTTCTTGAGTAATTGCTGGTAAACCAGATGATTCATCAATAGGATAAATTGATTTTTCAACTTTTGAATCAGTTGAAGAAGATTTCTTCTTGGATTTTGACTTCTTTGATTTCTTCTTTTTCCCTGATGGACTACCTAACGAATTATCTGAATCTGTTGAAGAAGATGAAGAACCATTTTGAGCATTGTTGTAATACATCAAAGCAGCAACTGACCCAATACCAACCACGGCGGTGATTCCAATCGCAGTCTTGTGGCCAGAGACAAACTTTGAAAAGGACATTTTGTTAAAAATATTCAAACTAATGAGTATAATACTTAATTTTTTCCAATCTTAATTAAAAGACAGTTTACTCCTAAAACTATTTCTCTCAACGAAAATGAGGTAACAAAAAGGTTAGTAATCAAGTAGTAAATTATTAATAGCAACAATAGTGAAATAATAATATTCACCCTTTCCCCTTCCCTTTCTCTCTCTCTCTCTCTCTCTCTCTCTCTCTCTGTCTATGTCGGATGAACTCTCAGTTTTTTTTTGAGTGTAAAATTGTTTTTGTTAGTAAACTATAAGTCTGCCACGCTGATCACCGGGTGACTAGCGGGGTGGAGTAGGCGGGGAAGAGAGGTGCAGAGATGGGATGAGACGGTAATAGTGTGTGTGTGAGAGAGAGAGTAAGAGAGGGACACCCTCACAAGTCATTCCTTGAACTGCGTGGGTACTACAGTTGGCTATGTTTGGTCTACTCTTTATTACATCTGCTCTTATATAGGTCAATAGTCTAGTTGTGGCTTTTAAAGTCGAGGAAGAGGATGATAACAGCTGTGCGGAATGCTGGATTCCTTTCCCAGGTGGCTGGATGGCCTTCAAGATTCACAAAATTGAATAATGTGCGTGTTTTGATCTCGAAGATGACCTACAGCTCAAGCTCAGCTGAAGGAAATCATCCAATGGGATCCCAAATTCATCGAAAACAACCAATAGAGAAGGAGTCTAAAAGTCATAGACACTCAACCCCACCATCTGGAGTTCCGTTGTCCAAGATCCTGTCGAATGCATTCCCACTTCCAGTCTCACAGTCTTTTAAGCATTGGTCAAGAAGAAAACATTTGGATGAAATTCAAGATGAACTGTTATCAGTGCTTGATTTTTATCCGGAACCTTCAAATACTCATAAGGCTAAAGTGATTAAATCGGTGGTTAATGATTCAACAGGTGATTATATCAATGAATTTGAAATCAGCCCTCTTCACCCTTCACCAGATTCAAAACATTTGATTGTCATTCATGGTTATGGAGCGGGATTAGGTTTCTTTATTAAAAACCTTGAAGCTTTGGCCAAAGAGAATCCAACTTGGCATATTCATGCAATTGATTTATTAGGTTATGGATGTTCTTCAAGACCTAAATTCCCTGATCATGAACCAAATGAGAATTATCTTATAATTGAATCATGGTTTGTTGAATCATTAAACAATTGGTTTACTAAAAAAGGTTTGACTGAAAATTCAAAGACAATGGTTTTGGCACATTCCATGGGTGCATATCTGGCCGCGTTGACAAATTTCAAATACCCAAATCTTTTTAAAAAACTTCTTATGGTTTCTCCAGCAGGTGTTTATTCATCTGCAAAACCAACAATCCCTGCTTGGTTCGAAAAACTTTGGAATAGAAATGTCTCTCCTTTTATCCTTGTTAGGGGAACAGGCCCATTTGGTTCATATTTCACATCTGGTTGGACATCAAGAAGATTTTCTAAAGATAGCGACATGCTTAATGCTAAAGAACAAGAATTGATGCATATGTATACATATGCAATTTTTAATGCCAAAGGTTCAGGAGAATATATGTTGAATTATATGTTAGCACCTGCTGCTATACCTAGACATCCATTACTTTATAGAATTAACAATTTAAATTGTGATAGTGTATGGTATTACGGTAGCCATGATTGGATGGATCCACAGGGTGGCATTCTTGCATGCCGTAGGTTAAATCAGTTGGGTAAGAAGGCTGAATTCCATGTCGTTCCACATAGTGGTCATCATATTTATTTGGATAACTTCCATGAATTCAATAAGATGGTTTCTAATGAGATGGAAATTTTTGCTAAAAATAACGAAATTACGAACAACTCTGCGAGATTTGCAACACAATGAATCATTTTAAAACAAGAGACAATAGTAAAATGTAAAAAAAAAAACACAGAAATAGATAGATTAATGAATTAGATACCGTGTATAACAACTTATGAGTAATATAATAATACCTGGTGTATAGAATTGAATATTCTTTAATGCTACCAAATTTGAGCTTATCCGATTTTGGTTGTGCGGCAAGTCGGATGAGATTTTATCAGATGATATCAAATGGTATTTACCAAGATTTAAAACTCGTTTTCTTTAACATATATATAAGACAGAAAAGAACACTTCCAATAAAACTATATTCCACTTCCTTTCTAGTCACTTTCAATTAAAGGCTTAACGGAAAATTATGACTACCAGTTATACAATCATCGGAGCTGGAATAGTTGGTTTATATACCGCTCAGAATCTCCTTAATAGATCAATTGATGGTAGTTCAATTACAGTTATTGCCGAATACCAACCTGGTGATCAATCAATTAATTACACATCTCCTTGGGCAGGTGGAAATTTTTCTTGTATCTCTCCAGATGATGCACAAACTTTAAAATTCGATAAATTTACATACACTAATTTATCCAAACTTAGATCCAAATTAGGTGGTGAAGGAACAGGTCTTGACAATTTACCAAGTACTGAATATTGGGATTACCAACCTGATTCTTCAAAAATTGAATCCCTAAGTACTTATTTAAAAGATTTCAAATTGATTCCAAAGAGTGAATTACCAAAAGGTACAGAATTCGGTATTAAATATACAACCTGGAATTTCAATTGTCCATTTTTCCTTGAAAATTTCCAAAATTATTTAATTAAACAAGGTGTTAAATTCATCAGATCTAAAGTCAATCATATTGATGAAGTTTTAAAAAATTATCCAAACTCTAAATTCATTTTTAACTGTACTGGAATTGGAGCTAAATTTTTAAAAGGTATCGAAGATGATAAAATTTATCCTGCAAGGGGACAAGTTGTTGTGATCAAAGCACCTCATATCAAAGAGAATAGAATGAGATGGGGTAAAAAAGATGTCACTTATATAATACCTCGTCCTGATTCAAATGACAATGTTATAATGGGTGGTTATTTACAAAAAAACAATTGGTGTCCAGATACTTGGAAATTTGAAACTGAAGATATTCTAAAGAGAGCTGGTGAGTTATTTCCTGAAACATTGGAAAATATTGAAATTGTTAGAGTTGCATGTGGTTTAAGACCCGGTAGACAAGGTGGAGTTAGAGTAGAAAAGGAGGAAATTGCAAAAGGCCGTTATGTAATTCATATTAGTGGTTTGGGTGGTTATGGTTATCAAGCTGGTTATGGTGCCAGTAATGAAGGAGTTAGTTTGGCTTTCAAGACTATCCAAAAGCTATAAATAGTGTACTATCCTAATAATATGTAATTACACCCAACCCGCAAAATCTATAGAGATATAATCATAGACATTAAGTAACGTGAGATTTATATACAAAACGGGGGGCAAAAAAAAGAGAAACAAAATCGAGAACACAAAATACGATGGAAGAGAAAAGCATACTAACAATAGCACCTTCAACATGAGGATGGTTTTGAATAACTTGTTTTAACAAGTCAAACAGACATTCAGTCTCATCATTCTCTGTCTTTTCGTATTCCAATTTCTGATTCTTCGAGCCGCCATCAATTCTAGATCACAGGATTCGTATTAGTTTAATGGGAGAGAATGAGGATCCATCATGTTCATACTTTCACTAGAATAAACATCTGATGGTGTTTGCATTTCCATCATATAAGTCGGGATATTGAAAAGATCTTGAAACAAAAATCCACCATTCAGATCCAAATGTGTCATTTTGGAAACATTTCCAAAGTCAAAATCAGCTTGAGATGAAGGACTTGAAGAACTACCTGTATTAAAGAGCCCATTACTGTTTGCATATGCAAATCCTGGAGAATTTCCAGCTAAATCAGATCTTAAATCATTTGTCGTTGGTAGATGAATTGGAGGTAGACGATTGTCACTAAATGTTGAAGTTTCTAAATTATGCTGTAAAGGTCTTGAGATTGAGGTTGATCTGGAACCAGGTTGTCGATATGAAAATGAACTTCCTTGGATTGGAGATGGAGCAGATCCTTGGGTTATGTTCATATTGTTTGGAAGTTTATTCGATAATAAACCAGAGACAGGTGTGGATGGGATTGGAAGTACACTTGTTGGAGGAATTTGAGATTCTCTTCGAATATTTGTGGTAGGTGATTGATGCCAACTACTGGCTTCTTTCGCAGAAGGCACAAGAGAAGCGAGACCACTTGAATATTTGTAAGGATGCAAGGTATTATGTTTAGATTTATGACTTGATGATTTTGTAGCATTATTATCACAGAAACCTTCCTCCATTATTCCATCCAAGAAATCACCAACATCTAATTTGAAATTTTCAACATTTTCAGTAACAGTGGTCAAACATAAATGCAACAAACACTTGGATATATTATAGGTAATCCACCATCTGCTAGAATTGGTCTCTTCATTATTAGAGAGCATTCCAAAAAAATTTTTCGAAACGTCAAACAATAATCGAACATCTCTTTCAACTTCAATATGATTAGGCATTTTCAGCGTATAACCAGTCAATGTCATATAAGCACCAAATGGATAAAATGAACAAACATTGGAAAAACTATACATTCTTGAGTCAATTTTAGTGGTGATCTTTAAAATGGATCTTGCAGCAGATATACCCTTTTGCTCAGCAAATCTATAACTTTTCATGAAATCTTGGCTAAGCTCTGATTGATCAACATTCATTGTTAATGTTATAATAGCTCTAGCAATAACCACTTGTGAATAGTAAAACTTCATATGGCACATTAAACTTTGAAACACAAACACGACATCATCTGGAACTTTTCCAAGGTTAACAAGAACTGTATCAAAATAAGCAAAGTCATCAGTTATAGTGGGTCTACAAAATTCTGGAACACTTAACCTCCAACATTCTAGTTGATCAAGAAGAGAAAACATTGTATCATAAACACTTTGCCTGGACTTCCCAATCAAAGCTCTTGGTGAGAATAAACTGTTATAAATTCTTGATGTTAAAACAGATAATCCAAGTTCCAAAAAGAATCCAACATCACAAGTCCTTGAGAAATCGGTAACAATGATTCTGGTATACTCCTTAGAAATTTCTTCATACCTTTCCTTGGGAAAAGAAGGCCTTGGAACTCCAAATCCAATAGTTTCCCAATAGCTTTCAAATCCAACACATGGTGGGGTTGTAATATCATCATCATGCATAACTGGAGGCTTACCGGTGGAAGTGCAAAGTTTCTTATCCATTATATAACAGGTCCACCAAAGTCTTGTTCTTAAAGTCCTTTCATTATCGGACAATCCTTCATATGATTCAGCTTTGTTCAAACCCAGCTCTTGTCCTTGTCTTATAATAGTGGATAAAAGAATTGATAAAGCCTGTGGTGGAGCCGTAACTTCGGCATACTGAATCAACATCAAAGTACCTTGTAAACCATGAAGAGAATCAAATATTAAAGCAGTCCTTTGGAAATAGAAAAGGGTATTAACTAGAAGAGCCTTCTCGAGTTTGTTCAACTCTTCCACAGTCAAATGCGTAGGACCAGAACCTTCCAATAACTGTCTTTCTCTATCTATAACACACCCAAGCAATAACATAGCATTCATCAATAAAAGCTCAGGTGCTGAAAGTTTAGGGGCAGCACCTATCCCATCTCTATGATCAAGAAGCATTTTGAATTTTTCTCTGTAGACATCATAGATAGATCTAGGGCATATAGCCTCTACACAAATGGAAGAAGCAAGACACAGATCAACGATAGGACGTGAAGGGAAAGGCGAGACAGCAGATCTTTCAATTGGATCAATCCAACTTGACAGCAGCGATCTTTCTAATCTCATAGTCATCGTAACCAACTTCTGCAATGGAATTAGAGCTCTTGGATTCTTAATACGAGATTTGACCCAATCTGTACCTTTCTTAGAAAACAAAGAAAAAGATGAATTCATAGAACAAAATGATGCAGCATGTTGTACAGATTCTATATCATTCTTACTTGTTTCACAATCTGAGGGAGTAAGGGTATGACTTGCAGGAATATGAGGTTCCTCCTGCAAGTGAGAATAAGTATCACTTTCCTTAGGTAACAGAGATTTTGCAAGTTTGTCAATCATTGCTTCCATTCTAGATAATCTTGTATCCAATTCTGATGATTCAACAGATTTTATCTCTGCTGGTGATAGCATATCTTGGGAAGGATCTGGTGACTTGAAACTTTGTATAGGAGGTGAAAAATAATTTGTTTTCGAAGCTTGATAGGAGAGAGAGGCTGAATGAAGAGAATTTGAGGAAGATGGAGAAACTTCTGAAAATTCTCCTTTGCCATCATTAGAGCTTGAATCTAATAATTCCTTAACTTGAGAGGATGCAGATATTTGGGATACTATTGAGGATTGTTCAGTATTTTCACGTTTGTTTCTTGAAGGTACAGATCTCTTTTTGGGTATATAATCATATGAACATGTAACCATATGCTTTTTGCAATAAATACACGGAACAGAACCATCACATTTTATTTTCTTCTCACGACAATGATCACAAGCCTTGATTGTTCTCTTCCTCTTAGCTTGAGATTTAGGAACATTTTGACCCCCTTTGGCCCTTTCCAATGATGAGGCCATCTCGCAGTATATCTTCTCTCTGAGGCTGCAATGAAAAGAAAAAAACGGTCACTAAACTCTAATTAAGAAATCAGATAGCAACCCTCCAACTCTCCAACTTCAAACCTAAAACGGATAAAGCAAGGCAAGACAAGAACACAAAAAAAAGTTTGGTGAGAGAAAAGGCAGATACTTTTACTAACAACCAGAAGGCAACAACAATGAAATTAAGATAAAAAGACCTTCTCTTGCTAAGTAACATAACAGTATTTATTCACTACCCCCATGTTCGCTTGTTATGATTGTGCAGAATCAAAGAGAAATTTCGGCAGCAGAAACATTACGTAATATCTTCCGTATCATTCCGTTCTTCCGAGATTTCGGAATCAAAATGGTCGAGGATGGAATGAGAATCACCAAGCAACTAAGTATATCTTCATGTGTTACAAGCCAGGGCATGTTATAAGCCTCGTCTTGGTTGCTTTTTCTCATTAACTTGATATATATTATCTATGTAATGAAATCTATTGACCAATATGGGGTCTATCAAATTATGATCCAAAACGTTAAACGCATAATTATTAGAAAGGTAGTGTGATTACTAAATACCAGTTTTAATTTCCCGAGGAAGAAAGATACGGTATTTAGCGATTGCATGGATCGTTAGATACTTTGACAAAACTATGGGATAGTATAGATTACTTACTTTGGCATCATACTATAGATTTTAGTGTCTAATTTAGAGGAGAGAAGGGTATATGTTTGGTTGTAACATCTCAGCGCTTATTGTTCTTTCTATTATTGCACTGATAGCCCTCTGGACTCAAGATCAGATCTTTACCTTTTCAGACATAAAAAGAATCAATGATATAGATCTTGAATCAATTTACCGATCTTCTAAATCTAAATCCAATGAACGACTAAAGTCAAAAGATCGAATTGCCCAACTTGCAAAGTTGAAACCTGCTAGTAACTCATACGCTGATGCTTTCTTCCCTGATCCTGAACTTCAATCAAAGAGTATTCAAAGAGAAAATGCCACCATTTTGATGCTATGCAGAAATTGGGAATTGCGTGGGGCATTGTCATCTATGAGATCTTTGGAAGATCGCTTTAATAGAGATTATCATTATACTTGGACTTTCTTAAATGATGTTCCATTTACGGATCAATTTATTGAAGAAACAACTGCTATGGCAAGTGGGAAAACTGAATATGGATTAATCAGTGAGCAAGATTGGAATACCCCATCTCATATAAATTCTACAAAATACGATGAATGCGTCGAACAATTTATAGAGAATGAGGTCATCTATGGGTTTTCAAAATCATACAGGAATATGTGCCATTTTAATTCAGGGTTTTTTTATAGACAAGAGTTGGTTCAAAAATATGATTGGTATTTTAGAGTTGAACCTGATGTGGAATACTTTTGTGATTTTCAGATGGATCCATTTAGATTAATGAGAGAAAATAAGAAAAAATATGGATTTGTAATATCCCTCCTGGAATATGGTGATACTATACCAACTTTATGGCAGACAGTTGAGGATTTTTTGAATGTTCACCCGAACTATCTTCATCCTAATTCATCGATCGAGTTCATTACAAATAAAGATACAGTAGGCCCTGTGATGGTTATGGCTGATTCAGAAACTCCATATAACATGTGCCATTTTTGGTCAAACTTTGAAATCGCAAGTTTGGAATTCTTCAGATCGAAAGAATATCAAGATTATTTTGATTACTTAAGTCAAGCAGGTGGATTCTACTATGAAAGATGGGGTGATGCTCCTGTTCATTCAATCGCTGCTGCTCTATTACTGGATAAAAATGAGATTCATCATTTTGATGATATAGGTTATACTCATGTTCCATTTCACAGTTGTCCTGAATCTAAAAAGATATACACAAACAAACGTTGCATATGTCCAGAAGAAGAGTTCACAACTTTTGATATCGAACCTCATAGTTGTTTACCTAGATGGTGGAAGTTTGGTAGTGGGAAGAATTTTTTAAGGGAGTACTATCATAGGGAGGATTACATCCTATGATTGAAATACAGAAAACAAAACATACATCTTAATTTAAATGCATATAACAATAATTTACATATATTATTCATAAAAGTACAAATAATGGGAAGGGATGCATCATGTATAGTTAGCCTCCAACCTGTTCAATTCATCTAAGACTCTTTGTAAATCTATATCATCTTTCTTATCATTCAAACTAGGTATTAACGTTATTGCTTCATCAATATCTTCGCACGCAAGAGAACCTAATTGTGAAATTTCAAAGGGATGTAACTCGACATCTGAATCAGTAGACACACTTCTCAGCAAATTTTCAGCAGCTGTACATGTTTCAGTCTCTTTGAATCTACTGAAAGCTGATAAATAATCCAAAGTCTTTCTTAACACTTCATTTGCTCCTGGAGCAGTGGCCATCTTGGCTAAAGTATCATCATCTGGTTCTTGATTGTTGATGGATATTTCTAGACCATTCAACTTGGAAATCATCTCCATTCTTTCTTTTAATGCTGCTCTAATCAAAATTCTCGCCTCTGAAACATTCAATGCCATCAATTTGACATCAGATCCATAGTTATCCACTTGTTCAAGTTGAAATTCAGGTCCAAGCTTCAACTCTGCCGAATTCTCCTCATCTTCTTGATGGCTTGATCTGGCCTTTCTTCTCCTAGTCGCAACTGTGGATGTTGAAACGTTCATCTTTGATAGTTCTGTTGATGAATTCTGTATCTTTTAAATCAGAATAACAAGGTTCATTTACCGTATCTCTCAAAAAGTTTCAAATGTGAGTCCTCGCTCTCACTAAGATGATCGAGCGAAAATAGAAGAGGTGAAAGAGCGCCTCATTGCACCAGAACTTCGAAAGCAAATTATTGATTACACAAGTTAAAGACATCGGGGAAGGAGAAGGTAATAAAATTATCACAAATGTCAAAACAATAAATATGTAGTGTGAGATGCTGACATGTCCAAAAAGAGCTATATAAAAAAGAAGAGCCAAGGTTAAATGGAGGAGAAGAAAAGGGCTTAGAGTCTATAATTATGTACAAGAATATGACTCTTTATAAATGAGCCAAGATTTATCCAAAAACTCGTAATTCAAAAAGGAACCTTATACAGTCCGGAAAAAGTATAATACATTGAATAGCTCCGCAGATTCACATTCGGTGAATCAAACAAAAATAATAATAGGTAAATCACCACCTCTTTAGCCTTGCCTTCTTTCTCGGAGCTTCTGGTGAAACACACAGTTAATTGTTGGCATTAATTCATTAAAACAAAAGAGACGCTCATTAAGGAAAATTTTAAGCTCCTAATGGTGCAGCAGGTGCTTCAGGTATTGGCATTGCCACCGGTTTATTGGCCCAGGCCATATATCTTTGGAACATCATACCAACACCTTCAAAGACACCTAAAACACAAGCACAAGTAATAGCGGAACTTAATGTATGTCTTGGACCACCTCTAATAGCCAATGAACCACCGACACAGAATCCAGCAATGATGGCATTCCATGCATCTTCTCTCTTTCTAACAGCTTTCACTGAACAATCATAAAATGAGAATAATCCACCCCACACACCGAAATTTCCACCAACAACAGGAGCTCTTGCCTTAATTGCTGATAATGCACCAGGTCCTCTTTCACCATATGGAGAATTTCTAAAACCTTTAATTCCATGCCACACACAACCACCAATAACACCCATTGAAAAGGCACCACCGAAATCATTTAAAATGACGATAGGACATGGATCTCTTGAATGATCAGCTTCTGGAGTAGACATGATTGTGACGACTGACTTCTTCTTAAAATTGTTCTCAAGTTATGCGTAACTATGAGTCAGATTCTTGAACTATTGGTATAGGCTTTATCAAAGGCTACTTATTCACTTAGTGTTAAATCCTTCACATATACCACAACCATCATCTCCATCTCTCTGTGGTACTCTCACTCATCAACTCGCACTTCCTTTGTTTCAGTCCATTTTCAGAAAATTTTTCAATTACTTAATACGCCACCTAAGAGATGAGGCTGATTAATATCGAGAGCTATACTTTGGCCTTAGTTAATTTAAATATTATAGACATTGGTACAAAAACAGAATAAAGGATCACATACATATTCCAATCATAACTAGCCCGTATTCCCATCATTTCCAAAACTCTTTGATCTTTGTTTCTTACTGAACTCTGATCCCCCACTACTACCAGATCTAGAACCAGACCTTGTATTGAAAGAAGAAGCAGGAACATTCCATCGTCCAGTAAACGGCTGATCTGTAACAAAGGGATGCATTGCAGCTTCGTGTGGGGTCCATCTTTCCAACGGATTCATGTTTAGAACTCCCTTTAAGAAATGAAGAAGGCATCTCCTTTGCTGTAATTCCTTATCGATCATGATTTGATTCATATGCTTCTTTGGCAATTGATATTTCATGACAATTTCATCAAGGTGTTTTTGATTAAAGTAATTCTTTCCTGGATCCTCTTTAACATCAAACTCTCGACAATATTGTTCTATTGATTTCAAACTATATTGATGTTTCCCAGAAGGTAATGGAGTTTGATTCATAAAACTTGTAGAATTCTTACCCATTTCAATCATCCATGATTGTGGCATTCCAAGCATATCAATTATCCTACAGAGTTGATTGAATTCAGATGTTCCAGGAAACAATGGTAAGCCTAAAAATAGTTCAGCAATAATACAACCTAATGACCACATATCAACAGACGCCGTATAAGAAAGTCCAAGAATCACTTCTGGAGATCTGTAGAATCTAGATTGAATATAACTATAGATTATCTGTCTTTCATGGCAAGCCGATCCAAAATCAATCACTTTCAAACTTGGCTTATCCAAAGAAACTAACAAAATATTTTCGGGTTTCAAATCACAATGAATCAATTTTGCATCTTTTAAAACGCATAATGAATCCAGCAATTGAACTGTGAATTTTCTAATTAATTTGATTGTCAATCCATGGAATTGATTTTGTCTAATCAAATCATACAAATTAGAGGATAAAAGTTCAAAAACCAAACATAAATGATTTTTGTGAATAAATTTATCGAGTAACCTAAGAAAATGATGTTCGTCCTTTGGATCGATCTTAGTATTCAAATGCTCTAATATGTTAGCCTCAGTTAATGACTGATTCAGATAAGCAGGTTCAGATTTAACCACCTTCACTGCAACAATTTCTTGAGTTTTCAAGTTTTGGCATTTAACAACTTGTCCAAATGTTCCCTGCCCTAAGACATCCAACACCATATACTTTCTGTTCTCCTGTGTTCCTAAAACATCATTGACGTATAATATATAATCGCTATCTTCATTATCATAACCATTATTTGTCTTCGGTTGAGAAGGTTTAGTTAATACTCTTCTTGGATTTTTTGAAGATTTGTAATCAAACTCCGAACGACACATGGAATAGGTGATTGAGATTGAGGATGTCAATGCGTGTAATGGGGACACATATGTTGTGGATGATGAAGCTCGTCTGAATTTAGGCTTTTGATTAATCCTTGGATTTAGCTGAGAGATTGACCTTAGCTTTCTGAAACATGGAGCAGGACGATAGATATGTGGGTTTGACGGTATCTCTTGTGTTTGATGCTCCGACGAGTAACCCATATTAGTTGAAGGTGAATCAGAATATTTGGATGCATATCCTGCCGCAACTGATTGTCTTCTGTGAACATCATTCATCTTAAAAGTTGACTCTGGATATGCTTGTGGAGGAGGACCGTTTGTTCTTGATGGTGGAATAATTGGCTGGTTTTGCAATTGGTGAGAAGAACTCATGCCGCTGTATTCGTAAGTTGTTGGTAGTGTAGAAGCTGCGCTGTATGATGATTTTGTTGGTGTTTGTAAAAGCAGAGGAGAGAAAGGGTCGTTAGGTGATATTTGGGTATTCAATTGTGGTAGTCTCTGATTTGAGGAAGCCGTATTCAGGTTGAGCGAATTTATAGCAGGTTGTTGTTGACGAGAATTCTGAGCTAAGGTGGAGCCACTCCAGGGATTCTTAAATGGACTAGAGCTTTTGAAAGGTGATTGTTGTTGTTGTAAGGTGTTGGTGATATTTTCACTCTGATGTCTCTTTAAAGCATGATTTAAGTCTGTTTCTGGAAACCCATAGTGTCTAGGAGTGTTACCTTGAGGTTGAGTAGTAGGAGGTTCCAGATGACCCGAAAGCGATGATAAGGAAGGCAGTCTTTGATGATGTAAATGAGAAGAAGAAAGTCTTGATGCCAAGCTAGTTTGTTCTGAATTTGATGATGAGGGTGGATTTGAGTTAGGCGTCAGATGTGAACTGTTATGAGGCAACGTTGTTTGCGTTGAAGTCAAACCAGCATGTAGATCAGTAATTGGCATCTTTTGCTGCTGTCGTTGTCTTTCTTCCTCATTTTGCTGATGAAGCTGAAGTGAGGGGCTAGAGTTTCTTAGCTGATAGTCTTTTTTGAAAAGACCACCTTGATCCATTTATGCAGTTAAATATGTTTTCTTTATTTCAATAAATGTGCCAAGGAATACGAACTGATGAGCGTCACAACAGTATATGATGATGGAAAATGATACCACTAATATAACCGATAACTGATGGTCTCGCTTTCCTAACTTTTTGACGAACCAAATCTAAAGTGAGAATAGAAATTTTGAAAGCCTACGGTCTTCAATGGGTGGAAAAGGGGGTAACAAGACACCCAGAGATGAAACAACAACAAAGGTAGAGAAGAAATTATGTTTAATAGATTTGCCGAAGATTTTGCACTCCACCTTTTGGCCAGTAATTATAATAAAGACCTTCTAATGTACCCTCTCTCTCTGCCTCTGTCCTGCATCACGCTTCACGAGTGAGAGAAAGTTAGTGACACACGCACGCACACACAAAGGCTCTACAGAAGGAGACAGAGTAGTGTATTCTCTCATTTTCCACACACGCCCTGTCAAAAAAGATATAATACACTGAAGAACATCGTTACACCATCATTCTTGTTATACTTAGAAGAGGAAGCAGCTGCTCTTTGTTTGGTCTGCATCATCTCTTATGAAGTTATAGAA
This sequence comes from Ogataea pinus, assembly GCA_030567935.1. Lineage (NCBI taxonomy): Eukaryota > Fungi > Ascomycota > Pichiomycetes > Pichiales > Pichiaceae > Ogataea > Ogataea pinus. The sequence goes on along the minus strand of JAJLSY010000002.1, from coordinate 343,068 downwards.
TAAGGATTACAATTAATTACAGTATTAAGAGTTATAAGTTGGATTGGACAAAGATAGCGGATATCATTAAACGAACTAAATAAATTTATAATTACCACAGACGATGATGTTTGTGGAAACCCATTAAAAAGACTTCAAATTTTTGATCTATTTCACACAAAAGTACGGGAGATAGGCAGATAGAGGTAATAAACAAAGGATGGCGATAATTAGTCCTTTTCAACACCTGTGATTCTAGCCAATTTAGACATTGCTCTCAATCTTGTACCAAAGAAGTAGAAAACGTAGACTAAAACAACAACACCAAGTGAGATGAAAGCTAATGTTGCGAAACCCCAAGTAGTTGACATATTTTCAAACATGGCAACACCAGCATGGGCAAGAGCAGCAGCAATTGCAAAGGATGGAATTGTGAAGGCAGCAATTGCAGAGTTTGAAAGACCGGATTCGGAATAACTATCAATGATATAATTCAACATGGCTAACCATAATAATGGATCAGCAATACCTAAGAATGCACCAGCAATAATTGGAGACCAATAATTGGTGTTACCATTTGAGGTAAATGCAAACCAGAATAATGAAATTGGGAATCCCCAGACAGTAACTAAAGAAATTAAGAATCTTGCTTCTGGTCTTGGAACACCACCATTTTTCAATCTATCCTTTGTGAAAAGATAAGTTTGAATTGGAACCATGAAAATAACCAAAGCTGAACTGACAACAAAATTCAAATATGTAACTTCAGCACCCATATAAGATAACCCATTGTTATAAACGAAAACATCAAAAATACCGTCTAAGTATAAGAACAATAAACCATAAGCGAAACCATTGAATAAACCTAAGAAGATAACAATTGGTTCAGTAACCATAATCTTTAAAGCCATAATCAAAACGAATCTAATCTCCTTGAAAACTTCAACTTTTTCAACGGTGACAGTATTTTCTGGATTTTCACTATCAATAACAGCATAATCTTCGGATTTTCCAAGACAAAGATTTTTAAAGGAAATAAATTCTCTAACGATAACATTTGGAACCTTTTTACCTTCAATTGACATTCTTTCTGGAATAACAATTCTTGGTAAGGTTTCAGGAATGAACATCAAACCAATGAAATATGCAGAACCAATGATAATATTGATCAAAAAGATCCATTTGAAACTTAATGATGAATTCTCAGTGATTGCTTCACCAACAACACCACCGATTGAAGGACCGGCATTAGCAGAAAACACAAATAATGCCATTGGTTGTGATGCACCATCTGAATTACCGAACAAATCACCAATTGTACCAGCAACATTGGACAAAGAAGTAGAACCACATAAACCAATAATGAACATGAAAATGGCTAACATTGCCATATTTCTTGGATAAGCACAACCAAAATTAAAGATAATATACAGGAAGATGGAAAAGACGTAAACCCATTTTCTACCAGCAATATCGGATAATGGACCTAAGAAAGCAGGACCAATTGCAGTACCCAAAATAAACATGGATTGACCTAAAGTAGCAACTTGGGCATTAACATCATAAGCTTCTTCAACTAAATATTCAGCAGCGACATAGGTTGTTGAAGTTAAAGTAACATAAACTTGTAAAGAACAATAAAGGATAACGATCAAGTATTTTTTAGCGATTGGCCAATTATAAGGATGATAAGGATTGTCAGTTGTAAATAAAACTGAAGCTTCAGCTGGATTGGTTGTCAAATTTGCCAATTCCAAAGGTTTAGAAGTAACCGAAGTAATGGCATTAGGAGTCAATTGATCATTCTTTTCGGATTCCACTTCAGACATCTTTGAAAAAGTATAAGATAAAATTGCTTTGATGAATAAAGGGAAAGAATACAGAAAAACTGGAAAAAATTGATTCAAAAAGGAGGGATTTAGTAACTATAAATACCACTTTTTTTTGGGTCTCTTAGAGTGGACCAACTATAATAAAAGATAAAGAGTTCAAAAAGAAACAAAAAAAATTATAAGATTAAAATATAGAAAGAGAACCAAAAAAGAAATAAAAATTCTTTTTAAGAGAGAGAGAACAATTAAATTGTACGAATTAGGGCCATTTTAGATGAATAATGTAAAATGCTATTGTTTATATGCAATTCATCATGCATCTTATCTGTTATCTTAAAGGGGTGTCAAACACAAATTTTCTTTATTACACTTAATAAATATGTATGGGATTGGTGAGGGGGTAGAACAGTATTTTCGGAACTCAAGGATCATTAATTAAAATTAGCGGGTAGTGTAAGTGAAATACCATTAATAGTTATTTTGGTTTAGACTTTTCAATATCTGATTATTTAAATTGTAAATTTAAATGTACTTATAGAATCTATAGAACAATAACAATTAAAAATAACTAACAAAAAGGAAATGAAGAACAATGTACGGTATTCTCACATTTTTTCTTTCTCTATGGCATTTATTTGCCCCCGATATTCTAATTGTGAACCCTCCCTATTCTTGTCTGACACAAACAATTTTTGCACTACACACACACAACTGAATGACTCTGTGGTGTTTTTTTGTTTCGTACTTTGTATCTAAACATAGAAAATGCAGCCGCGATGTCAACCTTCCGTCACTTCCAAACAAGTTAAAAAAAAACTTTGATTGAGATCTAACCTAATAGCGACTGGAAACAAATTGCCATGGAGTAATCGTATTTCTCCGAGGAGTTGCGAACAAACGGAGCGTCAACCGGCGGTGTAAAGCTACGACAAACGATCAATTATTATTACTAGTAGTCTCACTTTTACTCTCTCTCTTACCCTAAGATGTACCAGTCTTGCTTGGCGCCAACATTCTTAGTTCGCACCCCCCTATTGAAATCTGTACACTACTACATAACCGTTTTAACAAGTTCTATTATTGAGCTCATTGAAGTTCTGATTAATTTGATTATATTATATCTTTCTTGTGTTTTTCGTTGATGGGAATGCCCGTGGAGTTCTTCTTTCCGAGGACAGATGTAGATCTCCGGTGACCGTAGTTATTTGTTTTTGTTTTGATTATTCCTATTTTTCTCTTTGGACCCTTCCTGTTCCTCTATAGGTATTTTGTTTTTTCGCCTATAGCCGAAGACTTTGAAAAAAATAACTTAAGATTTAAACCAAGATGCACAATGACCATTTGGAACTTCAAGGATTGAAATCGGATACTAGATTTGACGTGTGGAAAGAATTAAGAAAAGTTGCCAAACCTGATTCAAGATTCCATTACAATTTTGCAGAGTTTATTGCTGATTTTGAAGGTTCAGAAAATGCAACTTCACTATTCAAAGAACATGAATGGTATAAGAATTCGAAAATCTTATTTATTACACCTGATAATTGTTTAGAACAATTAAGATTTGAGGCTTTGAAAGATGGTAAAACAATCTTGATTACAACCTATGGAATTTATAGAGGATTTTGGTTATTGGAACCAAGCAAGATTCCAAAGGAAAGATATGAATATGCATCAACTTTGGATGGGATGGAAAAATTGGCTATTCCATTAACTCTTCAAAAGATAATTGATATGAATTTAAAGGTTGATGTTATGATTACTGGTACTGGAGCAATTAATTATGATGGGATAAGATTAGGTAAAGGGCATGGATTTTTTGATAGTGAATGGGGTATGTTATACACGATTAAGTCAATTAATCAAAATACTAAAACAGTTGCATTTGTTCATGATTGTCAAGTTTTGGATCAGGAATTAAAACCTGAAGAATTTGATACCGTTTGTGAATTGATAGTTACAAATTCAAAGATTTTCCAGATTGAAAAAGCTATCAAGAAACCAACCTGTGGTATAATTTGGGATGTTTTAGATCCTCAAATGCTTGAAACAATTCCACCATTGCAAGAGTTGAAATCTATGAATATTTTCACTTGAATTGGTAGTTTCTCTTTTCTTTTCTACATAGTTAAATAAAGCAGTATAGATCATCCCGCAAAAAATACACCCCCTCCATTTGAAAGTCCCTTTTTATCAGTTTCTTGGCTGTGGCGGTGTGGTTTTAAGGAATATTTATTTTGTTAGTAAAAAGTAAACCAAGACACAGAGAAGAGCTTGGTAGGCTTTTCCGCCAAATTGTTTCTTTGACATGATTAAATTTTTCTTGGCCTGTAACGGTCATGATTAAAATAATGTCCAATGAGATGAAAAATTTAAATTATTATTAAATCATGAAAAACACCTATTAATGCATGTATAATGCAATTGGTAAAGTTCAAAATACAAATGGCGGGAGATGAATTGGATAGAGATTCCTAGAAGGTCGCGGAAACTCCCGATCGTTTACGCGGCCAGCGTTTAGTTTGCATTTGAAGTTGTTGCCGTATGTAATAAATTAAATACAATTATAGTAATTCATTTACGCGTAAATGCCTTGTAGGGCTGAAATAGGGAATTTCTAATTGTGTTTGATATAGATATAGAAACTATATCCTTTTTAATATCAGTAGGGAAGTTTTTATTCAAATCAAAGTTGCACTTCTCTTTAAGATTATGTAAGTATTTATTTTTACGCCTTGAGAATCTACTTTAACCTTTATTGTGTTGTTATCCTTAAGTACTATGTTGTAAAATTTTCACCCTGGATGCCAAGAATTATCTTTTCTTATCATTCAACAATAACCAGTATTCCTGTTGTATTGTTTCAAAATCATTTGCTATGTTAATTTTCATAAAACTGATTTCGCTACGTAATACTAGCGGCTTAAAAACATAACGCCGCGTTATTCTCTTCTTCCCATTGGAAGCGGCTCATATATTTGTTTGATTTTGGAGGGGCAAAGATGTTGTGAATCTCCCTTGTTCTTATCTAATTAGCAGGCATTCATTTACGAGGGATGGGGAAGGCTATACATGATTTTTGATCCCCATTATTGAATTGATCTTCATAGGAGACATATATACATTACACAGTCTTGATTCACTAACTATAAGCAATTGGTGTTCTGTTTGACTTTTCCCCCAATGTTGAACATCACCGATGACGACCAAGAATTGGCACTAGTCGGTCTACCGTTTTCCCTCTTTTATGATGATTAATCACAAATTATTACTTATACTAACTTTCATCATAAGGCTGTAGTAATCTCAAATTTACTCAATTGTCAAAAGGGGCTGTCTTTGAATGGTAAGTGAATTTCGGGGAGGTCCACCTGAATGCTAAGAAGCAAAAATGCAAAAACTCTAAACCGCTAACCTAAACCTATTTTCCTTAATCTCAGATATTCTTATCAATTTTAGGGAACGAATGTCTTTGACAGTGGCAGACGAAGAAGAAGAACTGCCTACATCATCATCATCAGCAAAGAAGATTGTCAGCAGCCTCACATTGCATAATAAAAGCCTCAATTCAAATTCACATAAAGAAAATGTCTTAAAGAATTATAAAACCGTTCCTTCAAATTTAAAGTTATCAAGCAAGCAGGTTTTAATTTATAATAAAATTGTAACAAATTCAAAGACGAATGAAGTTTCGAGCTTACGATTATGTGATGTCTCTGTACTATTTGGAACTGTAACAAAATTATTAGAGTCAAATTCCAGCGAAGGAATTACAATTTTGAAGCAAATCTTGGTTAGTTTGAAACAGGATTGTATAACTTTGAAACAACCCAATAGTAAATTAAAATCATTATTTGTTTTAAAAAAACACTGGTTACAATGTATGATTATTGATGATAAACTATCTCACAGATATTTCAATTTACTGATTAACTTCTATCTAATTTTTTCAAAAGATTTAAGATGTATCAAGGAACCGAGAATTATCATATTTGATATCGTTGACTTCACTCAAGATATTATAATTGTCAAATATGAGGATAGATTGTATTCATCAAATCAAAGATTCATTCAATTGATTAGTCAATATTATGCAAAAAAAAAGTTCAGGAAAATTGATAGACTAAGATTACCAAAACATGAAGATTATGGAATTCTTAATACAATTTATTACCTTCTTCAGCTCATTAAAGTTTTAAAGGCAACTATGAATGAGGATGAATTAAGGGCTATCAAATGGTTGGATAAAATCAGAATTCTACAAGCTCATTTAGTAATTGTTGGAAATGGTGAGTTACTTAGAGTTTTTCAAGACCTAAAGAAAAGCAATTTCTGCAAGATAAAAAGATGATGTAGTAGTAGTCTTATACCTATACATATATATATATATATGATGATGTTTGAAAGCGGGAGGGTGTTTTTTTTTAATTCAATTTTTTTTATCTCTTATAGGTTTAAAATAAGCATGATCCATTGCTTCTTTTGCAGTTAATCTTTCTTGATGATCATATCTTAATATATTATCCATTAAATCAAGTAATTCAGGGTTAATCAAATGTTCATTATTTGAATTAATAAATCTAACCCAAGGCCTTTTAATATAATGACCAAAATCTTCATATTCTGATCCTAATGTTAAGCCATATTTTTTAAGGTATCTATGTAAATCATCAGTACCTAAGACTCTTGCAATTTGGACCAATTGATCAGTATTTGAACGACCATGGAAAAATGGTTCTCTTTTAAAAACAATTGAAGCAAGAGTTGCTCCAAAAGACCAAAGATCCAAAGAATAATCATATAATCTATAATCAACCAATAATTCAGGTCCTTTAAAATATCTTGATGCAACTCTAACATTATATTCCATACCTGGATGATAAAATTCAGCCAATCCCCAATCTATCAATCTTAATTTCTTCTCTTGATGATCGATCATTATATTATGAGGTTTGACATCTCTATGCATTATACCCATCGAATGTGCATAATCTAATGCTTCTAATAATTGATACATATAAAACCTTATATCCAAATCTGATAATTGTGGATAAAGTATACGAAATTCTGTATTGTTAACATGTTCGAATATTAATGCAGGAGTTCTAGATAATGAATCTCTAACAACATCCATTAAACCAACAATTTGTGGTCCTCCTGAGAGATTTTGTAATATTTTAATCTCTCTTTTAATTTTTTTTCTCTTAATTGGTTTTAAAACTTTAATTATAACAAGTTGTTTATTCGATAATTGAAAACCTTCAAAAACTTCTGAATATTTACCTCTCCCCACCTTTTTAGTTATTTCATAATTCTTCTGATTCCCCCATGATATTGAAACATTCTCATAATCCCAATATGATTGAGGTTTATTTGAATTAACTTCAGAATAAACCCTTGATATATTATTAGCATTGCTGTTGTTCGACATTTTTGAAAACTTTTAGAAAATAACTCCTTGACCTATAACATGAAAATAACTTCCCCCTGATGATGTTCTCTTTCTATTAATGCAGTTAATTAATTCTAGGTATTTAATCCCACTTAGACAGCCTTTTTGATGAAATGAGTATCTCTAATTCCTCCCACCCCTTCCAGAAAATTCACAAAAGGATCCCTTTTGATATCTATGATAACCGTATTGAATTTACCAGATACTGGATATGTGGTAATGGTATTAAAACAGATATATACTGTTTAACAATACTGTATATATGTATTAATAGAACCAACCAACTAGCTCTCCCACCCACACACTGTCTCTAGCACCTCCCTCAGTGTGCCAGGTACAGCGAGAGAACCCTGAAGAGCATCTATTACGTAATCTCAGAAGACAGTTGGAGGTGTACGGATGAATCATTCATTTTTAATTCGATCTATTTATAGCCACTACTTACATACATAGATTAGTCTTCCTTATTCTTATTACATCGATTGAAAATTCTTGATTAAAGTTTCTTGCTTTTGCTTATCTTCAATCTTAGAATCTAATTCTTCAATGGATCTTAGATCTCCAAGGATATCTTTTGTCTTTCCAAAGTAAACTTCTTGTAGCATATTTCTTAATTTACTTTCGATATCTTCGATCAAAGATCCAATATTTGAAATATGTGAGGAGGAATCAACAAATTGAAGTTCTTTGGAAGTTTGCCTCGTTAAATTCCCACTCAAATAAATATCCAATTCATCTGTTGAATTTAAATCGAGTATAACGGTTGACGTAACTGTGTAAGTTGACAATCCTGAATTTTTCTTTGGTAATATTTCAAAAACATGGATTGAATCCCAAGAACCTCCATTGGAACCAGATTTAAAATCAGAGACTGATTTTTTCAGTAATGCAACACCTGCAAATCCATTTTTTCCATTCTGATCAGCAGATTCATCTTCATCCCATAAATAAACACTTGATATACCACCTTCATAATACAATTCCCTATAAATATCAAATGAATCATTTGCGAAAACTTCTAACTCCCTTAGATGTGATGAAGGATAAGGAGCATCTTCGGGATCGGAAACTTGCGGATAATAGACATTGGACCAAGGAGATCTATAAGAATCTCCATCTCTATTATAATCACAGCATAAATAATTCTTGCCTGATTCAAGACATCTTGTGATTGGTAGAGGTGTATCAACCGATGATAATAAATCTTCTGCTAATTCAGGTTGCAATCTACAGATCTTTTCCAAATTTTGCTTAATATTCTTAGGATCTAATCTCCTTAAGAGATCAAGTGATGCATCGAATGCTTCTTCCGACTATTCCAACAATTGAAGTTAGTATATAATTTCATATTTTGTTTGCGATATCCATTCTCACAATTTGAGTAATGAAATCACTTACCATAATGACAAATTGATAAAAGTTTTGTACCTAGTACAATTGCAATAAATACAATTGATTTATTAAGATAATAGAAATGGTAAACGTTGTGTGTTTTCTATCAATCATGTCACACTGGTTCCCATGTAATTGAACCGTTTATCGAAATATGGCAGATCGGTGTCTCGCAATGAAGTTCAAGTTCAATTATGTAAAAATATAGCTACTTTCTACCCTTTATACACCCTTTATTGTAGTTGTATTTTCATCATCAATTGAGCTTCTCAGTCATTATAATGTCATTGTTGGACTCATTGGCTTTCTATTTGCCAAAGACACCAGGCCTCCTACCTAAATGGTTGTTTTTCGTAAGTCTCAACACTTTATCAATTTCAAACACGTTAATAACTAACTTTAATTCCAAAGATCTCTATTGTTTCTGCATTTAATTCGGTTCAAACTTACATTAACATTGATTTAACGAAAAGAGTCTATGAAGGAAATCCAATTGAGGTGACACCATTGTCTGCAAGAACTTTTGGAACTTGGACTGTTATGTCAAGTATAATTAGACTTTATTGTTCTTATTATACATCAAATTCTCAAGTTTATGATATTTGTCTAGCTTCTTATTTCTTAGCATTTGCTCATTTCGGTTCTGAATGGTTCATTTATAAAACTTGTAAATTTGGTAAAGGTTTATTAGGTCCTTTGATTGTTTCAACAACTTCGATAATTTGGATGATTAGTCAAAGAGATTATTATACTTCTTAGATTTAACTGTTTTTTTTTGTAGTTGTTATAATATAGTAATAAGCATGATATTTCATAGAAAGAAAATAAGAGAAGATAAAGATAAAAAAGAAAGTCAAGAACTAGCTAATAAGAAGGAGGGCATAAAAAAAATTCAGAAGGGGTAAGAAATAAAAAAGTGGGGGAATGGAAGGTTAGCCAAGGAGGAAGAAAACTGGACCAAGAAAAAAAAAACCGACAACAATAATGATAAGAATAATAATAAGAATAGAAATGTTTAAAGCTAATGTTTTGTCGGATCTTGTAATTTAAGCACTTCAACTGCAGGACCTAATAGTCTTTGGAAACCACTTTTACCTAAGGTGACAACTTTTAGATTACTTGTTGCTTTAACAGTTGCCAACCTTGGAGAATCATGTAATAATGCAACTTCACCAAAATAATCACCTTTTTGTAAAGTATTAACTACTCCTGATTCAGATATAATAACATCGGCAGTACCAGATTCAATAAAGTAGAAATTCTCACCTTTTTCACCTTGTGTAACAACATTTTCACCGGTTTGATAAGTTTCAGTATTTAAAGCATCAGCCAATTTTGATCTTTCATATGATGATAATGACTTTAAAACTGGAACATCCTTTAAGAAATTCTCATACATTGCTCTCTTTTTTGAAGTACCTTCCAATAAGATCCTTCTAAAAGTCATTCTATCCAAAGCCCAAAGTATACAATCAGTTTGGGCAGTAACAGTTGCAGCTCTTGGAGAATTATACATTAATGCCAATTCACCAAATGATGATCCAGTACCTGAAGTATTAACTTTTTGACCATTAACATAATAATCAACAACACCTTTTTCAACAACATAAAAGAAATCTCCTTCATCACCTTGACTAATAATTTCAATATTTTTTGGAATTCTTTTTTCTTCCAATGCAAATATAATTGTTCTTAAAGATTCTTCATCCAATTGAGAAAACAAGAAATTTTTAACAACACTTGCATTTAATCTTTCCAATTGATCTTGTGTAAAATCATGAACTGGAGGTTTCCAATCATCTTTTGCAAAACTATCAGGATTTAAAGCTTCTGCGGAAACACTTGTTCTTCTATTGGCATTGAAATTCATTGCAGAAGTATTTGCAATTCCAGCCGCAAATCCAGAACCTGGAGTAAATTTAGAATGTTTAAAGCTTGAAAATGTTGATGAATGAGGATCACTTGGATCTAATCCAGCACCACCACTAAATGGAGAATCAGATCCGGGATTACCTGAAAAGTTTCCTTTGAATAATCCTCCAGATGAAGAAGATGGAATATTCTTTGATGATATTGGATCATTATTATTATCATGTATTGTATGAGGATCATTATCATTAAAAGGAGTTTTGAAACTAGGGAAATTTGATGATGATGTGGATGAAGTAGTTTGTGGTTGTTGCTGTTGTTGATGTGGATTTAAGGAAGGGAAAAGATTCAATCCCGATTGTTCAGCCTTTTGTTTTTGATTCCAAGCAGATTCTCTTTGTTGTTGTAAACGATTATGGAAATGATTGGAACAAAACTGTAACACATCTGAAGGATTTTGTAATTTGAATTGTTTATTCAATTCATTCAGCTCTTCTGTGTATAGTTGATTGCTTGACATTGTGTGAGAAAGGTTTCTGAAGTTGGATAAATGATCAGGATAATAAATGTTATGATGGAATAGAGGATGAAAATAGTTATCAATAAATCACACACCTAAGAGACACCGAGCGAAAAAGAAACGTGAAGGAGTGGGGGAAGGAGGGAAAACGAAATAGATGAAATGTAAAGATTTGATGAAAGGGAAGCTATCAATAATAATTAAAGTTGGTTACAAATACAATTTGTAAAAAGAATAGATAGAGAAAGAGACTTTAAATAGCTAAATAGTTTAAAAAATATGTGTATACGATAAATTTCCTTCTATCAAAAGAAGTTATATAAGACTCTGGTGTTGCATCTTCCTTCCTTCAGCAGCCTTTCTCCCTGTGTGAGTGAGTGAGTGAGTAAGAGAGAGTGAGATTAGAGAGGCAGTTGCTTTGGTAATAAGTTAGAAAAAGAGACAGATAATTGTAATTCTGATGATGTAATATGAATTAGAATATTGTAATGTAAGGATGTATTTATTTTAAGATCATACATCCTTACACAGATAACCAGAAAATATTGCCCTATCGGTTATTACCCAATTGGGTAAATTTGGTGGGTGGACAACGGGTGGGTTGAGTTGTTGGATGAATGAAAAGACGCGTAAGACTCAAATCTTATCTAATCTATTTTATAATCCCATCCACTAACGGTAATTGAAATTCTATTACTTACCTTTAGCTGATTTTGTTTATCCCTTTTGCTTCCTTCCTATTGTATTGAAGTTTATTGTATTCTTCTATTATTATTAGTCATTATACAAGAGAGAGAGAGAGAGACTTATTTATATAAATAGCTAACAACTCCTCATCTTTTCTGCATTCTTAACTAATCTTTTGTTGTTACCATATTTCTTCTTTTGAGTTTTTTTCTTGAAGCGTTCTCTTTGTTGAAGGAGTTAATATATAATAATAATAATAATAATAATAAAATGACTGTTGATTGGAGCAAATATCTCAGTGATGAAGGAAAACTTAGACAACCTTCAGTGATGAAAATGACTTATAGATATAAGAATCTGATCTCTTTAGGTACTGGGTTACCACATTATTCAGTTTTCCCATATACTTCAATCACTTATGATTGTCTCACACCAGAATCGGATTTTAAAAAATCCACAAAAGTTACAGTTTTCAGAGATGATGATTCAAATCAAAGAATGTATGAAGGTTTACAATATACTTCTGGTAGAGGTACCACATTTTATGATAGTTGGATTCATTCCCATATTGAAAAATATCATAAACCTTTGTATAATGAATGGGATTCAGTTGCAGCTGCTGGTGCAACTCATTCATTGGATGTTATATTAAGATTATTGACTAATCCTGGTGAAGATTCAATTCTATCAGAAGAATTAACTTATCCTTCATTTTTGGAAACTTGTAAACCTTTAAGAATTAATGTTGTCCCTGTTAAAATTGACCAATTTGGTTATGATGTTGAAGAATTAGATAATTTATTAACTAATTGGAATGATTCAAATATTGGTCAAAAAAGACCAAAATTAATCTATACCATGCCTGTTGGTTCAAATCCTTATGGTGTTAGTATGGATCTAAAGAGAAGACAAGACTTTTATAAGGTTTGTCAAAAACATGATTTAATTATAATTGAAGATGATGCATACTATCATTTACAGTTGGATATGTTAAAAGGATTGCCAAGATTACCAAGTTTATTAAAATTTGATACCGATGGTCGTGTTATCAGATTTGATTCATTTTCAAAGATCGTTTTCCCAGGTTCAAGATGTTCATTTGTTACAGGTAATAAAACCTTTATTTCTAAAATGGTTATATCAAATGAACTTTTAACTCAATCATCATCTGCTTCAGCCCAATTAATGTTATATGAATTGATTAATCATTGGGAATCTTACGAAAAAGATGGCCAAGATGGATTTGAATTATGGTTAAACCATTTAAGAGTTCATTATGCAAATAGAAGAGAAATTATTCTTGGCGCATTTGAGAAATATATTTCAAAAGATTTATGTGTTTGGACAAAACCATCATCTGGAATGTTCTTATGGATAGATTTAAAATTAGAAAAATTCCCAATTCCAGAAGGTAAATCCATTGAATATGTCGATTGGATTAAAGAATTGGAAGATACCATCTTTGAAAAATCCCTTGAAAATGGAGTGCTATTGGCTAAGGGCCGTTGGTTCATGGTTGATCCTGATTTAAAAAGAGCGGGTTTTAGGGCAACTTACGCATTTGCTGAAATTGAAGATTTAGTCAAGGCTACCCAATCTTTTGGTAAAGCTATAGATGAAGTTTACTCAAGTCTTTACTAACTTTACTCAATTTATAGTATTCCCTTTTTTGTTTTACTTTGCTTTGGGTACATACATAGATAGAACCTGGCTCATATTATATAGATATACTCTACTTCACTTTCCGTAGAGTATCCCTATTACGTCAGCAGCACCCCCCCCCCCCCGGTGTCTCGGCTAAAGGCGTATTTCACGGCTGTGTAAATCAATGAGCTTCTCGAAGATTCAAAAAAAAGAGGAAACGTTTAATAGAAGATGATATGATGAGGTGTTATTATTATCCCCTTTTCACTTGTTTGAAGCCGGGCTATCGATATTATCTGCCATTTTCTCTCTGTCTCATGATGAGATTTTCTGTCTTTGTTGCAATTGCACTCACATTGATAAAAGCACACGCTTCATCATCATCAATTGAGCAAGAACTGCAGCCTGAATTCACACCTTATCCAACGAATGATCTAAAGCTTGATTCCTTTTTCGAGCAATTCAATAATGATGAAGACTGGATTGACAGATGGAAAGCATCCAAGTCAATTAAGAAAAACGATAAGTCTGGAGAATTCCAATACGTTGGAAAATGGTCAGTTGAAGAATCAATAGTCAATCCTGGATTCAAGAATGATTTTGGACTAGTTTTAAAATCTGAAGCTTCCCATCATGCCATAAGTACCAAATTTGATGAACCTTTTGATAATACAGATAACACTCTTGTCTTGCAATATGAAGTGAAATTACAAAAAGGTCTAACATGTGGTGGTGCATATGTTAAACTATTGAGTGATTCAACAATTTTTGATGAAGAAGAGTTCAATAATGAGACTCCTTATCAAGTCATGTTTGGTCCTGATGTTTGTGGTACAACAAATAAGATTCATTTAATTATTAGAAGAAAGAATCCAAATACTGGAATCTATGAAGAGAAGCATTTAAAAATACCTCCAATGTCAAGAACTGTTAAAACTTCAAGTTTATATACATTAATAATTAAACCAAATCAAGATTTCGAAATTAGGGTCAATGGAGAAGTTACAAAAGCAGGTTCTTTATTGGAACCTCGTTATTTCCAATTCAATCCAGAAAAGACAATTGAAGATCCAAATGATTTCAAACCTGAAGATTGGGAAGATGATGAATTTATTCCTGATAAATCTGCAACAAAACCTGAAGATTGGGATGAAGATGCACCATTTATGATTAGTGATCCAAATGCAACAATGCCTGAAAATTGGGATGAAGATGCGCAAGATTTCATTACAGATCCAGATGCAACCAAACCTGAATATTGGGATGATGAAGAAGATGGTGAATGGATTGCTCCAACTATTCCAAATCCAATATGTGATGAACACGGATGTGGTAAATGGATTGCACCAAGAATTAAAAATCCAAATTTCAAAGGTAAATGGTCTCCACCATTGATTGAAAATCCAAATTTCAAAGGTGATTGGAAACCAAATCAAATTTCAAATCCTGATTATTATGATGATACAAACCCATCAGATTTGGAACCTATTGGTGGTATTGGTTTTGAACTTTGGACAATGACTGATTCAATTTTATTTGATAATATTTATCTTGGTCATTCAATAGAAGAGGCTGAATCAATTGGTAATTCAACTTTCATTCCAAAAGTTGAAATTGAAGAAACAATTGCTGCTTCAAATGCACCAAAGGCAAAATATGAACCTGAAAATCCATCAAATTTGGATGATTCATCATCAACTGGAGAAGAACCTTCAATCTTTTCTGAAATTTGGGATAAATTAATCGATATGATTCATTCATTCGTTGTTAATTCAAAGATCTTCGCGAAAGATTTCTTGAATGACCCAGCAAATACTTTATTAACCAGACCAGGTGAAGCATTTTATTACGCAACTATATTTGTCTGTGGATTTGCAATTACATTTGGTGGTTGGGCAGTTCTTATGAGTTTGCTATTTGGTTTTGCTGAACCAACACCAGTTGTTGAAGTTCCAAAGATTGAAGAAATCAAAGATGAAGATGAACAAGAGGTTGAAACAATCAAAGAAAGTACAAAAGTTTCAGAATCTGAAAAGAATGAAACCGAAGCAACTAAACGTTGATTGCTAATACTTATAAAACCCCTAATGATCCCTTTTTGTCTTTATTCTAGCTTATATTTTGTCTATTTAAAATCTCATAAATTTCTTGCTTATATATTACTACTTTCTCTGAATGTCTTTTTGATACAAACTTAAAGAATTTCTAACCACCGTATTCCACCAATTGACTTTCTCACATTTCAAACACTTTCCTTTGATTGGGATCAAAGGCTGAATAGCAATTGATTCATTTTCTTTATGATTGCTGGATGAATTGAATGTGTTAAGCCAGCAATCAAGATGGTATAGTTCACCACAATTCGAATGATGACAGAATCCAACCATTTGTTTATCTGATCCATCTTGTATCCTTATTTCTTGGCTACAGATGAAACAGTCTTTCTTATCACCAGAAACCAATACACTTTCAGACCGTTGCAAAAATTCATCCTGGATTCCAACCACCCTCGTTACAAACTTTGAAACTTGATCATAGTTCCCACCTTCAAATAACTGAAACTCTTTATCATTATTTATCTGATTGTTAGTAGTACCACTTCCACTACCTGATTTCTTCTCTTCGTCAAATTCCAAATCCAGAACAACAGATTCTGGTATCTGAACAGCAAATCTATTAGTTATCCAACCATCATAGATCTTCTTATCAAGAATCACAACCTTTAAACCAAGTCTATTAAAACTAGGAGCACATAGTAATCTTCTCAAATTTCCTAATCTGAAACCTAATGCGGACTTCCCACTGCATCCAGTCTTTGAACCAATTCTTAAATCAATTGGAATATGTCTAGTTTGATAGAAATGTTGCCAGGCATGTTCAAATTGCAAGGCATGAATCTTGGAAGGGAAATTATAAACCATTAAGCCAATCTTCCAGGGCCGATAACCTTTTTTTTTGGTCCTATATGCTCCACCTCTTGTCAATTCTCCATTATGCTGCCGTAATCTGCGATATGGATCCGGTGTTGAGCCAATATAATACGAGTTTGGTTTGGGTATGGAGTTCAAAAGATAGACAGAGTAATATTTAGGTAGTTGATGTGTCACTGCGCCATTGCTCATTATCCATCTCTTGTGAACTGTGATACCATGAGATGAGATATCTAGTGTATCTATTTCATGAACTATCTTTCTCACTATAGTAATCAAAGAATATAATAGAAGGTCGTGTGAAGACTAATATGGTGTCTCTGTTTACATTTCAAAAAAAGAAGGCTGTTACAAACAAAAGTTAAGTTGGTCTTTGTCTTGTTTTGTTTTGTTTTGTTCTGTTTTGTTTCTTTCCTTCTTTCTTTCCTCTTCTTTTGTTTGATATCCTTCTCTATTCGACTAAGCACTATATACTCCATCCTTATACCCTCATATACCCTCGTCACTACATTATGGCCCGTCCAAGTTCGATTTACAGGGCATCACAGGTCCCTCTCACGCGTGGTAAATATCAGTTCCCAATCTTAGAGATTGGTGATTTGGCACAACTATGTTCAAGATTAGAATTGGATATCTCTGAAGATATGATCCAAAGACCAACTAGATCCTTCATGCAGAGCTTGATCGAACAAGTGATGGATAAATTCTTGTTTGTTTCTCCATATTCTTTACGTCAAAGCATCGATAAAATTGAAACAAATGAAAATAATGAATTAAATGGTGTTAAAAATACTCTAAATATTGTGGCATCCCAACGTGTCATGTATAGATTTTTGGCTGATTGTGGTGTTGATGATTTTAGTATTAGGGATGTTTTGAAACCTGAATCTTCAAGGGTTAGATTAATCTTGAGTGCATTAATTAATTATGCAAGATTTAGAGAAGAAAGGTTGGATGATTGTAGTGAACTATTAAATTCTAATGAGAATTTAATTAATGAATATAGAGAAGCATCAAAATTAAATGAAACTGTTAAATGGAAATTTGAGGATTTAAATTCAAAATTGGCAAGGGATGGACTAGACTCAGATAGAATCTCTTCAAAGACAAAAGAATTACAAATGGAATTAAAAACTTTAACTGAGACTCAACAAAAATTATCAGTTGAACATTCAGAGTATAAACTTGAAAAAGATAATTTGATTAAAGAATTAGAAAATCAAAATTCATTATTGCTAGAATCTAGAAAAGAATTGGATAGAGTTAAACCATTTATTAAAGAATCACCTGAAACTGTCCGTGAAATAATCAATAATTTAGAACTCAATTTACACTCGGAAATGGAAAGATTAGATACATTGGAGAAAAAATCTAAACAGATTTCAATTTCAATTGATTCTTTCCAATATTTATCACATTTATTTAGAGATCTTCATGTATTACTTGATGAGCTTCAAAGTGAACAACAAAAGTTGGAAGAAACAGAATCATCCATTCATACAACAGAGATAGGAATAGAGAGAAAAGAAACCGAAACAAGTAATCAACAACGATCAATAAATCAATCGCAACGATATATTGAATCTAATGAAGAAAAATTGAAAAGGGCAATTGAATCGTATTCAAATAAATTGTCACTTTTGGATCAAAAGATTGAACAATCAAAAACTCAAATAGCAGAATTTACAGCGACCGTTCATGACGAAAACAAAGAGCTAACATCAAAGAAAAATCAAGCAGAACAATGGAGATTGGCACTTAATGACTTAGAAAATAGATTTGAATTTGGATGTAAGAATACAACACATGAATTGGATAAGCTTAATGCTCAACTTTCGGTATATGTTAAAGAAATGACGAAGAAAATCAATGAGCAACAAGTGTAATATAAGTACCATATTTTTTTGGTTGGTTTCTATCTTTTCTAATGTACATAAACAATAATAAAATCAATTTAACTAAATCATTTATAAAAAAATTGAACAAAGTATTCTTTTGTATCGTTATCCCAAAAATCCCATATCTTTCCCTTTCTTAAATCTATAGGATCACTTGGAATTTTAAACGCAATATTCTCATAAGGTTCACCACTAATTACCAAATATTGAAATTTTGAATCAACATTTTCAATCTTTTGTTCGAATGATGACATTAATCTATACCTTGGTTTAATACCATTTTTAATATCTTTGAACTGAACTTGAGTAACTAAACCTTTCTTCAAAGATACAGTATCTCTGACTTTTGTAATTTTATAACTTGGTTTACCTATTTTGACGAATTGTTTTTTAGAAACGTTTGAAATACCAGAAAGATCCAAATTTTGATCATTTTCAATCCTTGATTCTTTACGTCTTTCAATCTCAGCACGACGCATTAGATTCATCTGATGTCGCTTACCGTGTGTATGTGTAAGATATGACCCATCTGATACATGAGTGGTTAAACATAATCTGCACTCCAATAATCCCAAATGATTCTTGAAAACATATGGATCATTATCAATATCTATCTTAGAGAGCATCAACTGACGAAGCCTTTCCCTTCTTTGTTGATTACTCTCTGCGGCACCCGCCACTCCACCAGATCCTTTTTTGGACCCTACTCTGTTTTGATAATCCATCTCTTGTGTGTGTATGTGTGTGTATATGTGTTTGGTTGGATAAGTGCTTAGTTGCATGTAAATGATAGTAAAATCAAACAAAAAGGTAAGTTCTTATTGCAACTTGAAAAGATATCGGATTTATGTGGTGCAGAGATGTTTATGTTCGTCTGAAAATTTAAACTTTCCGTTCAAAAATGATAAATTTTATCTACTTATATTCCTATGGATAATTCGATCAAACTACAGTTTCAGTAAAGTTTCCGAGTAAGAGGAGTCACCAGGATATCAATCCGTGTCCAAATTGTCTAACCTGTAAACAAAAAGAACACATCAATCACCTGATCTTCCCACATAATTATATTAATTGCACACATCCTAAAATACGCACTATCCTATATAATCATTACATAAAAAGAAAAAAAGCACATGGTCGACGACTCTTCTAACATAGTTGTTCAAAATTCTACAAATCACACCTCAATAAACAAACATAATCTGTTTATATGGGGGTAACTTGTCAGACAGCCATTTGTACCCACCCACAGGTATCCCTCCCAAAGGAGTACATAGCAAGGGGTCAAGATCATCGCTCCTTTCTAAATGGTAAATGTCAAAAGAGACAAATACCATATAATATAAAAGGCAAAACAAATACCAGATGGCCAGATCGCTAAGGATCGTGGTCAAGCTAAATTTGAATCTCACTCTAGGGTACAAAGGTATCCACCTCATCAACCAAGCTAGATTCAGTGGCTCTTGTGAAGAGTCAAAGAGAGACGTGACCTATAGAAATGATCCTATGAAGTACGTCGACAAAGAAAAGAAAGGAAGAAAAGAATGATCATTGGGATTAAAAAGATGGTGATACTCACCTCTATTTATACACCACAAAACTCGTAGGAGATGCGATGGAGGAAAAAAAAATTTTCTTTTCTCGGATTGAGTTTTGCACTTCTTATTGTCTATTTCTTAAGGGATAAATTATTTGTATTTTGCAAGGGGGTTGTGGTTGGTTTCATTAAGGCAGGGGTGGATATATTCATTATAGACATTAATTGTTGGTATACAGCATTAGGAGAGGCATTACAAAGTTGTGGGAGGCACACTCATCACCAAGGAGCTTTAGTCACTATTGGGTCAGATATAGCTCTTGATCCACTAGTGGCAGCTGTAGTTGACCGGGGATTCTTATTTAAAGGCTTCGTCCAAGGGGCAGAAGTGATCGACGGCGAAGGTGAATTTGAAGCAGATTTTATATCCCTTACCCTCGATATTCCAACAAGGTCATGAGTTGATCTTTTGGAATCCATAACTAGTTTTGCTAGTTCTTCCTCTCTTCTATGGTATAGATTTAACATTGCCTTTTCTGCCTCGCTTCGTTGATAACTGATGTCTCCATCATTTGTTCCATCCAGCTTCTTATTCAATGGTGAAAATGATGAAGCTTCGGTATGATCCTCGGGTGTGCTTTCAGGCAATGGCATCTTTGTACTTTTATCTATCCAAGGAAATAAAACATTTCCAAACCAAAAATGTTGAACAACAGGGAATTTCGATAACACTTCTCCATAATACATCTTAATCATTCCTTTGGAGATTTTCTCCCAGGTTTTAGTAGTTGCAAGATCATATAGTAATGGTGAGTGTTCATTAAATGGTCCAACTTTAACTTTTTTAATAAAGGCAATTGCATTGAAAAATAGATTCTTGGTTCTATATTTCTTCAAAGATGTTGAATTCAGAACAGAAGAGGGTAGTAATCCTAATCTATGGTTCAGTATCTTTGCATCTGGTTTCTCATCACGTTGTACACCTTTGAAATCAACCATTTGTGTTGCACCTAGAATATAAATTAAATGGAAATGATCATCCAACCCCCAAACTCCATGGGAACCAGCAGGTTCTAATGTATACGTTAAAATTAAATCCTTAACTAAATCATAATATTTTCCAAACATGACCAAATAATCTTCACCATTGATATCATTTTTATCTATAATTCCACACATTAATAAACTTGATAAAAATGCAAGAAACGAAAGTTCATGCCCTGTACCATAATCAAGACGCTCTCTTGAACCAAATGAACCTAGGAAATAATACTTTGATTCCTTGGCAAACCCTTCAAATTGTCCCTTAATACCGGTCTTTGGAAATAAATCTTTAAAAATTGAGGTGAAAACTTCATCGATTTGACTATTCACCTTATCATGCCATTCTCTAGTTGCCATATTACCATATCTTCGTTGTCCTGAGTATGGTGGAGTCTCTTTCAATAATCTAAACATAAATTCAAGTAGTTTCATCACTCCTCTCGCACCAGGATTCAAAGTATTGATACTAAAAGGTTCTGAAGGAGGTGGTAAATCCAATAATTTTGAAGTTGCAGTAGTTGTATTTGATACAAAGTGATTTGCAGCTCTTGTTTCTTGTCTAAAATCAACCAATTCGTCATTCATGAGACCTGAAGGTATATATCTGAGACTTATCTTCTCGCATATTTCAAATAATGTTAGTTGAATTCGACTAATTGCTTCTGATTTGTGAAATTCTTTGACGTCGTCTGATCCATATATCTTCTTGACAGGTTCAATCCAATTCAAAAGGTTGGACGTTAAATCAATCATGGGCAATCTATCATCCTCCGAAACTCCCGAACATTCACTCTTCATTCTGTTACAATCGTTCAACTAAAATTTATATATTCGTACCTTCACAAGATCTTAGCACATGATTGTTCAATTATCTAACTTGCTCACGTTATTTGATTTACCTAAAGAAAAGTTCACTAGCGAGAGAAACTGGGGGTGTGCTAATAGTAAATAATCCATGAGGGGTGCGAGGCAACAGAGAAGAAAATCAATAATAAGGGGTTCAGAATGGATGGTAGCAAGGTGGGTGGTTTAGAGGAGGTAAAGGGTTTTGGCAATGTATTTGGTAAGTGAATTATATATTAGCAATAGGAGTTTATCATTGATTTACTTTTTTACTCTCAGCTATCTCCTTCAGTCTCTCTGCCTTTGGTAGCAACTTCAACAAGGCTTCAGCCCTATTTAAAGAGTCTGGATGAGTGGACATACTTTCAGGAACTTCGATACCTAATAAATCGGTGAATACTTGAAAGCCCTTCCAAAATTCAGGTGCTTCTTGAATTTATAGCCTGCCAGAGACATTATTAATAGTCCAATACAATCCGCTTCATATTCCATTTCTCTGGATGTTGAAAGATCAGCGATATACGTAAAGTAATCTGTATGGGGAGCTCCAAACAATCTTTTAAGATACTCAGGGACATTGTTAAATGGCTGACATGACATTGTTTCTCCCCAATGACTGGCTAGGATATGTGCAATTTCGTGGGATAAGATTGTTGCTATCCAATCGTCGGTATTAGCCCATTTCATGAATGACTCAGAAATAAAAACTTTACCTTCAGCTATGATAAAAGAATTAAATAATGGCGGATCACAATCGAGATCACCTATCACTTGAAGTTTCCAATTGACCGATGTTCTACCACTGTTGATGTCTTCAACTAAATTTATCTTTTCACCAGCAACTGGATCATAAAAGTTCTCGGCAGCTTTTATTTGAAATATTTCATTTGTCCTGAGACTCTGTGGATGATCTTCAGGAAGAAGAACTCTTTGAAAACTGGTCAAAAACAGGTTATAGTTAATGTTAGAGGTGTAATTCTGAAACCACCTAGATGCAATCATCAATCTTTTATGTGAGTCACTGGAACTTCTTCAATGTGAGTTACAATATATAAGGCTTTAAGTCGAAGACACGGACTTCAGAAGATTTAGTACCCATTTTAGGCTCAACTTTGAAGTCCAAACTCAGATATGTATCATTTTTGTGAATCTCACTTGAAACTTCAAGCTTCAATTTCGGGACTTCTGTTTTAAAAGAGCATTGGAGATCCCCATTACACTGCCTGGTCATCAGAAACACATCTGAGACAAACAGAAGTCAGGCATAATTCACTTTTTTAGGCTTGATTTAAACAATACTGAATCAATAAGGGTAATCACATATTACCAGCTAAAACTTTCGGATGCGTTTTCCCATACTATTTCGTTAAGCAGAAATCGTCTACCCCGAAGTAACAAAAATTAAGGAAAGAAAGTCCAAATCGAAGCATAGAAGAAAACGAAAGAAGGGCGAAAAAAAAACGGAAACTTTTTTTCTAGACGAAAATGACTGTATGACAGAGGGTAGCAGATATGAGGCTGTGAGCTTCCGAGATAGTTTAGTGGTCAGAATTCTCGCTTGTCACGCGGGAGACCCGGGTTCAATTCCCGGTCTCGGAGTAACTTTTTTATTTTTTTTTGATAACGTAATTGCGATAAGGAGAGAAGCGTCAGATCTCAGGAGGGGGGAAAGTTAATGAGACTACATCAGCTACACCCATATGGGGTGTCTGTTTTGTATATTACTATTTTTTTTTGCGTTTTGCATTTCTGATCCTTATGAAAGATGGCAGACACACAACAAGAGAA
This sequence comes from Ogataea pinus, assembly GCA_030567935.1. NCBI lineage: Eukaryota > Fungi > Ascomycota > Pichiomycetes > Pichiales > Pichiaceae > Ogataea > Ogataea pinus. The sequence goes on along the minus strand of JAJLSY010000002.1, from coordinate 319,656 downwards.
GGGATATGATGTCAATGATTATCCAATTCCTGTATTTACCTCGTTAGGGATGTTCATTATTGATGAGATACATTTCAAAGATAGATCATTATTCAATATACTTGGTGGAGGAGGCGCCTTTTCAGCAGTTGGGTCAAGAATGATCTTACCTAAGGAGCAAGCAAGAGAGGCGGCTTGGGTTTTAGATATAGGTAATGACTGTCCTGATTCGATTTTATCTGAATTGTTATCTTGGGAGACGGGTGCAATTGTAAGATATGATCAAAGTCGGCAATGTACCAGAGGTTGGAATAAATATGGGAATGACGATTTTAGAGAATTTAAATATATGACACCAAAGATAAGGATTGATGTGCCTGATCTGTTGAAATATAAGCATATGCTTCAATCGAAATCATATCATTTACTTTGCTCACCTGAAAGATGTACCGAGATTTTAACCAATTTAAAACCATTACGTCGTAATGATGATCCAATAATTGTATGGGAACCAATACCTGATGATTGTATCCCTGAAAAATTGGACAGTTGTATTGAGATTTTGAAAATGGTTGATGTTTTATCACCCAATGCTGCTGAATGTGCAGCGTTTTTTGGAAAATCTGAACCAATGGATAGAGAAGGATGTGAGCTCATAGCTTTGGAATTTTCCAAATATATGATCAAGAATGATAATTCAGGAGTAGTGTTAAGATGTGGAGCATTGGGTTGTTTGCTTTATACCAAGAATAAAAAGAATTGGTTCCCAGCTTATCATAATGGTGGGGAGATGATTATTGATCCAACTGGTTGTGGTAATACTTTTGTTGGTGCATTTGCAACTGGTTTTGTAATGAGTAATGGAGATTTTGATGCTGCTTGTATCTGTGGTACTGTTGCAAGTGGTGCTGCGATTGAACAATATGGAACTCCAGTTTTAAGTAAAGACAAATATGGTAATGATCTTTGGAGTGGTGAATCTATTATCAATAGATTTGATATATATCTGAAAAGATATCCCGAAGTTGCTTCAACCATTGATGACTTATTATTCAATCTCTACAATATTAAGAAATAAACTTATTAAGGGATAAAGAAAACCATTCAAAACACCTAAGCATTAAATAAAATAAAACAACAAACAAAAAGACAATTAAGAGACAAGATCTGTCTTTACTAGAAATCTATATAAAACTTAACCTAATAATTTAGCTTCTAATTCAGCAACACTTTCAGTGATGGTCTTTGCAATAAAGTCACAATTAGCTTGGGTGAAGATATAAGCTGGAGCAATGGTAACGTGATCACCAGAAGTGATCAATTTTCCTTCATCATCCAATTTAGAGTAAATAGAACCAGACATACCCATTGAAGTCATACCTTTATCAAAGATAATGGCAGATAAACTTGGACCAGCTTTTAATTCACCAGCAAATGGTTCCTTTGTTTCCTTATCCTTGACAATTTCAACAGAAAGGAAGTTACCAGCACCTCTAACATCACCAATGATCTTTGATTCTTTTAATGATTTCTTTAATAAATCTTTTAAGTATTGACCATTAACTCTAACATTTTCAATCAAATTGTTAGCATAAATTTTCTTTTGAACAGCTAAACCAACAGCACAGTTGAAATAATGTGAGTGATAAGTTTGACCACCTAAGATATAACCGGTACCGTTTTCAAAAACATCTCTAACTTTTGGAGAGATTAATAAACCTGCTAAAGTAACAAAACCTGAACCAATGGTTTTACCAACGGCACAAAGATCTGGACCACCGGTAGTTAAACCGAATTCTGGACTCATGAAAGTGAATGGATAACCACATCTACCTAAACCACACATAACTTCATCCAACATGAATAAAGCACCATATTTGTGAGCAATGGCTTTAGCACCATCCAAGTAACCTTTGGTTGGAACTGGAGTACCAATGGTGGAACCACCAACGGTTTCGAAAATAACACCAGAGATGGTTGATGGATCATTGTCAATGAAAGTTTGTTCCAATTCATCCAATAAAACTTTGGTATATTCTTCTTCAGTCATACCATCAGTCATACCTCTGTATGAGTAACATGGAGAAACTTTTGGAGTAGTAGATTTTGGTAATAAGATATCTTCATAACCGTATTTTCTTGAGGTATCAGCAATTGATAAAGCACCAATGGTGAAACCGTGGTAAGATTGTTTTCTTGAGATATATTTGTATCTTTTGTAATCACCTTGTTCCATATGGTATTGTTTCATAATTTTCAAAGCATTTTCATTACTTTCTGAACCAGAACCAGTCCATAAAGCAGAGACAAAAGCACCTTCAGATTTTGAACATAAGAATTCACCTAATTCTTCAGCTGGATTGTTAGCATAGTAAGCACTATATGTGTAAACTGCCTTCTTGGCAATTTCACCCATTTCAGTGGTAACATCAACATCACCATGACCTAATGAACAGACAGCAGCACCGGAAATTGCATCAAAGACAACTTTTTGTTCACCGGTAGCAGCATCTTCTAAGATGATATGTAAACCATCTGGTTTAGCACCAACACAAAGTAAACCTTTGTCACTGATTTTTCTTTGGAAGATATGGGAAGCGGTTTTTTCAGTTTCAACAGTCATTGTAATTTATATGAGATGATTTAGATTTATTATTCCTTCAGATATTTTTGATTTCTTCGGTCAACGAATTTTCAAAAATTAGCACAGGACAATTGATAGATAGAGAAGAAGAAGAAGGGAATTGAACCGATTGATCTTCTAAAGGAGTGATGGTTGGGGGGGAGGATCTCCCATTTATATATCAAAATTGGATAACGATAATAAATATACTGATAAGGCTACCCTTTATTGGTAACTTGCGCCGTTGTAATTCGGAAATCGAGATCCATTTAATCTTCGCTACTTTCCTAATAGGGAAGATACCACCGAATTTATGGCGCGGTATAACAATAAAGAGTAAAAGGAAAGCGCATTGGAATGATAGTTAAGGAAAGGGATAGTGTTATGTAATCTAAACGATTTGATATAAGAATGACAATTGAGAGCAACATTCTGTCTGGGTTTCTTAGCGGGAACAATTATATAGAAGATCTAGACCAATGTTCTCTGTGGATGTCTATGTATATGACTGATTTTGGCTCTCAAAGAGAAAAAAACGGTTCTTTGGAGACAGAATATGGAACTTCAAAACAGCCGCCAAATTTAATTATCAGATCGCCAGCGAGGTCTGTTACCAAATCTAGGTAATTAAAGAACATATATTGTTCTTCCAGTTAATCGATCCGAAACATATTTTGAATACTTCTTGATCATAAAATATCCATTGATATATATATAGTGCTAGAATGCGAAATCATTGTATCAAACTGACAATGATTAAAATAGTATCTGCTTGGAGTAGCTAAATATAGGATCGAACGATTCTTCATTGACCAAAAATGATTTCAATGTAGATCAATTGAGTTATCTACATACCCCGCACTTATCGTTTATTTCTTAATAATAATCACCTTCTTTTTGGAAAGTTCAGATTTAGTAGACGATGTCAGATACATAGTCATCTAGTGTGGTTAGTATCTAAGATATCTAATCTATCTAATTTGATCCCTCTTTTAGATAATTTCCCCTTAGAAATTTACTTATTTTGCGCATTCAGATTAACTTAGTGAGTTGATACTCTTTCTTTAATCAATTCATAAAAATCAGTCTTACAATATTCTACGATTAAAAATGGGCAATTGAAATAGTTTTTTCTCATCTTCTTATTTGTGTCCATAAAGAAAGTACACACGTAGATTCCTTTTTCTCTTTCGTTTTTCTTGCTAGCCATCAGTTGATGATTAACTTAAAAAAGGCAAAAGAATTTAAAGGAGATCACAATAAAAATAAAATGAAAAGTCATAAATAAAAGTTGAGTGAAAATAACATAACAATTTAAAATTTGGTAAAAGTAAAAGATAAATATAATTGATCTGTGTATTTTATAAAATTTTAAATCATTGAATCTATGGAAAGTTTGTTGTTTAGGTTAATCAGTTCTAATCTAATGAAGAAGCACCAGTAATGATATCAACCAATTCATTGGTAATGACGGCTTGTCTAGTTCTGTTATACAAGATAGAATATTTACTGATCATATCACCAGCATTCTTGGATGCGTTATCCATAGCATTTCTTCTTGCAGAAACTTCAGATGCATAACCTTCAGCCATGGCAGATAAAATTGAATTTGCTAAGGAGAATTCAGCCAAATTTTTGGAAGCACCTTGATCATCTTCAATTTCAAAGGTTGATATTTTAGCAGAAGCATCAATTGCTGAACTGTTGAAACTTTCAAATGCAGTTGGTTCAAAAGAAACACCACTGACGAATTTGTTGTATAAAACATCAACCTTGTCATATTCACCCAATTTCATAATTTCATCCGCAATTAAAGAAGCTTCCAAAAAGGTTGGAGCTTCTTTACCAACAGCATTGAAAGAAAGTTTGATATGAGAAGCACTAGTTCTTAATAATTGAGCTTTAACTTTATCACCAATCGTCACAATATCAGCATTTGGGAATTCAGCCAATTTAAGTCTTGCAGCTTTTGCCATTTGAGAATGGATTGAACCACATAAACCTTTATCAGATGAAACAGCAACAATTAAAACTTTTTCTGGAGTTTCTGGAGCTGCGGTTTCTGCAGATGCAAAGAAATCAACATCACCTTCGTGATAAATTCTTGATGAAGACATTGCCTTTTGTGCTCTACCTAATCTGGTGGAGGCAACAACCTTCATGGTGTTGGTGATCTTTTCAATATTCTTAATGGACTTTAGCCTCATTTCAATTTCTCTTAAAGTGGCATAGTTTCTAAATGAAAAAAAAAAAAGATTTGAATATATGTTAGTAACCTATAATTAATTTACAAAATTGATCCTTAGCTGACATCAAATGTCTGTTTGTGTTCACTTCCATATTCTTCCTTTGTAATTCAGATACTCTGACAGACCTTGTAGATCTTGTGAATTCGTATTTATTTCAACTTCGATATCTCCATGTTGAGAGATCCATATCCAAGCTTGAGTAATTCATTGTAAGCATTTCAATCAATTGAAATGCACTCAATTCCCTGATGAATGTACATTAATGGACACATTGAATTGTCCTTTTTTTTTCACAAGATTACTATTGTACAATTGATATTGGCAAAACAAAAGGCCACAGTGGAATACATCGAATAGGATCAAATTAAAATGTGTATATAAACTTACCTTCCCTGTGCACCGGCACGGGCAACTTGATAAGCACCTAGACGAAACATAATTGATTTTTGTAGAAACAACCTAGTTAATTAACAACAAGTTCAAAACAAATGATCGAGAATTAACCTATTTCTATCTCTTTCAATATCCTTTGTCCTGTGTCTCCTCTGTGAATTGTGTGTCTATGTGTCTGTGTGTCTCCCTCACTGTGTGTGTGTGTGATTATCGCTAATTGGACGTTGTGGAAATTCACGTTTGTCTAATTTGGCAGAGAGAGAAATTTTAGGAGGAGAGGAGGGATCTTCAAAGCGAACTTTGATTGGTTGAATTAATGTGAGGGCTTATATAATCAGTTACCCGGCTTTTAATACTGGAGCTGAATTCTGTTACTGTGTGATTCTAGTCTGGTAGTAGTTTGTTTGACTTATTAAAAGAATATCCCTTTAAACTATTAAGTATATTTACTAAATTTTTATTTCCCCTCCCATATTATGGCCTTTTCCATCTAACATTATCACCAGTACTTACAAATCCCCAAACGTAATTTTTTTCGAAGTGTAATCCACTGAGTCTACCCAATCTGACATCCTTCTCTCCTATTGGATAAAGTCTTGGACAATCACCTAAACCTATAGTACTATGAAAAACAGGCATTTTAAACAATGCTGGATTAATCCTTAAGAATTCTGGATGTAAAGTGGATGGTTTAATAACTGCATTTGAGCTTGGAATTTGAGCTCCAAGTCCATCAACTGTCGAACCATTGGCTGTAAGATTAGGTGACGAAGAATGTCTTGAATCTTGGTTAATTATCTCATATAATGATAATGGATGATGGTGTCCTTGTTGAGGTTGCAGATGGGTGGATGATGAAGTTAATGATGATATAGATTCCGTGTTTTTATGATGCCTTTGGGAGAGTAATCTTTTCTTGATATCACTTCCAGATACTTGACTTGTCTCCTTTTGAAGTGTAAGTTTCGGGCTAGCATTATTTGATGAATCTAAAGTCAGAGAAGAAAGATGTTTTTCAATTGCAGGTCTGGAAGTTAATGGATGAAATCCTAAAGTGGATTTGAATTTCTTTATTCTAGGTAAACTTCTAGGTTGAAATTCATAAAATCTTATGGAACAATCATCACCAACTGTACCAATCCTATAAAGTAACCCATTATTAGATTTGAAATAATCAATTGAAATTTCTCTAACCCAAGATCTTGAACCTTCTAAACGGGCAACCAATTTCAATAGTCCATTTTCTGGATTCGATTGGATATGGTTCAATTGAAATTCATAAATTGAAACAAAATCATCTTCTCCTCCACTTAATAAATATTTCCCATCATTTGTTATACAAAGACACAATAATCCACCATAATAAGATGGTACTAGATCAGTTAATGTTTCTGTAAGTAAATCAAATACTCTAATATAACCATCGTCACATGCAATAATAACCAAATTAGAATAATGAGGATGGAATTTAATACTTGTAATTGCCTTGTTTGAAAATTTATAATGTCCAACAGGATTTGCAGTTGCATTTGTAGTTAAACTTCTAAAAATTTTCATGTATCTTTTTTTGGCAAAAGCATTTTTACCGCTTGCATTATAAGTCTCATCATCATCATATTCTCTATTCAATACAAACATTTCTCCATCACTAAAACCAGCTAGCGCAAATGTACCACAAGTTGACCACTGAATTGAATGGACTGGTTTACTTTTCAATTTCGAATTTTTATTTCTCCTAGTATACTTCATCTTTCCAGGATTGATCCAAACAATATCACCTGTAGAACAACCAATCAGGACATCAAGATTCTTCTCATTTCCAGATCCATTACTATTGGATCCATTCGAACCAATTGGAAGAGAATGGAATGTTGAAATTGAAGTGATCACACCTATTGTCAGTATTATTTTAAGTAATGGTGGTTCAACTTCAATATCTGCTGCATTTGAATTCAATGCAATAACATTAAATGCTCTACCATGTGCTCCAATGAAAAATGAAGTTGCACTATTGAATTTCTTTTGATATCCATCAGCTGTGGTAACTCTTGATAAGAATGTTGACATACTCCTACTGATATTACTCTTTGGAGGTTTTAAAGCTTCAGAAATATACCAAGCAGAAGATCTTCCACTTGGTGTCATGGACAGATGATCATTTTTTAAACCTTTATTTCTATTCCAAAGTTTTGATCCAAGTATATTTGAAGCATCATTTACACCTGATGATAACGAAGATTGTTGAGTTGATCCTGTCTCTAAGAAAGTGAAATCTACTATTGTTCCAATAAAACCAGGAGTCAAATGGACATTTTTGAAGGGGTCTGAAAATAATGGATTGATACCACATCCAATTGGAAGTACCTCAGTTTTACCATCTGGTTGAACACCAACAGTTTCAGGAGGGAGTTTCAAAGCAACGGTTAAATTACTTTGATTGATATTACCCATTGTTGTATGGAATTTTCTAAGATTTTGTTCGACGAATTTGGATAATGAAGCATATGTGGATGGATCACTGGGAAGTAAAGGAGTTCTTGATATTCTAATTGCTGCATCAGGTATAAAGAATCCATCCAAATGTTCAAACCCAAATTCTTCTTCATCTACTCTAAAAATACAATTAGGATCTGTTGATTGTAATGGTAATATATTTGCATTTAGCAAGGCCTGAAACTGATTGGCTGATGGTTTACTGTATTTGACTAAATCTCCCGGTAAATACATGATAAGCAGTGATTTTGAAGATTAAGATTTTCTATTTTAATATATTTTATTTTGTCTCAAATGATGAAAAGTTGTCAGAATACCCTCTATGATTTCAATTGTTTCTATTTTCCATTACAAAGTCTATTTCCACCTTGGTTACCAATTGGCCTTGAAGAATATATAAAAGAAACAAGGAGGTAAACTTTAGTTAGCTCATAAATTAATTAATTAGTTAATCAATCGACAGTTCGGAGAGATTATCTTTCTCTGGTGGGGCTCACACACTATATACACACGAGAGAGGGGAGAAGTGTATATAACTACACTCCTTGCGCATATTAAAGAGGGGAAACAATTCAAGGTTAGAGTCTCGGAGACAATAATCTGTATGGTGGTAAGACTATTAAGAAATCTGGTGGTGGCTGCTATTCTCTTTTTTTTGGTAATAAATAAAGTAATACAATTGAACATATATACACTATATACACTATATATATAAACAATAGGAGAATTTAGACCAGTGAATCAAGTAATGTTATCAATTTAACCAGTGACTCAAGACCTTGTGAACTTGGCACAACTTCATTGTTGTCCGTATCCTCTTTAGATTCACTTGGCTTGGCCGCAAATATTTTATCCTTCTTCTCACCATTCTCATTCTGCTCCTGGAGTATATCTCTCTTCAATACAGCCGTAATCAATTTATCAAAGTGGGATAATAAATCCCTTGTCTCCCTTATACTAACCTCATTTAAGGGTCCTAATGTAATCACAATAGTACAAACAAGTTGAAAAATTGGAACAAGGATTTCATAATATGAGAAAATACTATCATTTACATATCCACTGTATTGTTGACCATTATTTTGTGGGAATGATAATGGATTGTCTAAGGAAAGATGTAATTTGAAATAACTTCTGGAATCTTCTTGTCCATACTCCTGAACCCGGAGAACAACTCCTAAATCTGGATCAACAAATAAAAATCGACAGTCTTTGAGAACTTCAAAAATATGACAATTGATAAGCTTTTGTGCTCCTGTTCTTGTTTGGGCAAGTCTTGCCATAAATGGTATACATGTTTTAAACCACGTTAATTCATAAAGTAAACTATCAGATGTAACACCTTGAGCATCATCACTTAAACACATTGCAAATAATTCATCTATTCCTTTTAATTTCTGAACTAAAAGTGGAAGATAAATGTTTTTACATATTGTTTCAATCACAAAATTTCCAACCTTCTTTGAACTTGGTAACAAAGATGCCATTTTAACAAAAGTGCTCAAAAGTAACAATGCGGTTATCCTTGCAGGTCCATCTCCTTCTAAAGTATCATTACAGATGGTGTAGAAAAATCTTTGATCTGCACCTCTTATGAAAATCATTAATTCTGTCATGAATTCCCTGCTTGATTCAGCTTGTCTCAAATAAGTGTTTGCAATCACATAAAGATCAGACCTTATTGAAGAAATTGATTGTGATGAAATTATTCCAATCACACAGGCTTTAAACATTGGGAAAAGTCTATTTGAATCTAACTTGGCATTAAGCTCACGCTCTTTTGTGGTTTTAAACAATTTTGATTTTTCCTGATCATAAACATGATACAAAGAGACGCAAAGAGAAATCAAATCGCTTGCATAAGAAACATCCAACTCTAAATAGTCTGTAATCTTAGGTATGATGGTTTGTAAAACTTCCAAGATGAAATTATTCTTGGCCAAGCCATCAAGATTACCTTCTGTGACAACAACTTGAACAAGCATGACCCAAGAATGAAGACATTCCAAATGATGAGATTTGAAATTATCATAGGATATGGAATTTGTTAAAACTTTCTTGAGTTGTTCGGATTCATCCTTGAAAAATTTGAGATTGTCATCATTATCCTTAGGTTGAATTAATCTAAGTGCTTGTGCTTCCTTACCAATAAGTTTCATTAGTTGATCAATCACAGAGAAATCAAATGGGTAATCCTTTGAATGATCTCTGATTGGCTCGGTTTTTAAAGTGATTCTCTTCAAAATGTATTCAAAGTCAAATGATGAAAACATAACGTCTACTTTATCAATCATATTTCTTGGTTGATATTCCAAAATATCCAAAAATTCAAGTACCCTTGATGAATCAGAAATAAAATTTCCCGTTGAATTTGTGAGGGTATTGATATATCTTCTAGCTAATGACATTGAGCTCGTTAGTGAAGTTACATGAAGTTCTAATGCCAGCAACTGTAGCAAAAGACTCCTCTGCATAATAAAAGCAATCAAAGCGCACATGCTATCCCCGGTTGATGAAAAGGTATTTTCAACATTCATATTCTTGTTGAACCTTTTCGAGCACCAAAATGTTTCAAAACTAACGATTTTGGCATTGTCTAACAAATATAGGAAAAAATTGGATCCTCCATCAAATTCTGTTCTTAAATAGTTCATAACTTGATAACCACTACCTCCAGCTGTTGTTTTACAAACTTTCAAAAGAATCTCTAGACATAAAGCAGCTATCCTAACTGGCGAATACTCGATATCAGAACTCACACTCACGGCAGATAGAGCATCTTGCAAAATTAAAGTTAAAGATTTGAATAAAGATCTATTGGAATATATTGTACCTTCCAAAGTCTCATCTCCCATGGAAAAATTTTCATCAAAGCCTAACAAGAAATGAGAAACTGATAAACTACCAATTGAACTTAAGGAATTGGATGCTTGTAAATTAGTGTTTAAGAATTGTAAAATATCAACTTTGATAGATACACTCTCAGGTGAATCATTGGGTGCCTCAAGTTGATCAGCAAATGCAAATCTAATTCTTGTTGTTTCATCAACAGTTTTATAAAGAGTCAAAAGTCTATTTTTGTTCAACAAAGAATCTTTCACCGTTGATCTTAATCCTGAAAATTCGGATGCGGCCGTTATTTGTTTCAATATTCTTAAAGATGTCTTAGCTATATTTAGCTTTGGTAATCCAACGTAAAGAGACACATGAGCAACCAAAGGCAATTGGTAAAGGAAGCAATCAAAAAATGATGAAACACCTAAAGTTCCAATAGATGATGGTGAATAAAATTGATTGTCTTGTAATCTTAAAGTAGGAAGTAGTTCATTTATATAGAACTTTTCTCTTTCCAAAATCAATAAAATTATATGTAATGCTTTATCAACCAAAATGACCTTTTTTGAATCGGACTGTAACTCAGTAAGTGAATCAACGCCTAAACTGGTGATATCAAATAAAACATTATAAATAGATGGCTCATAAATGAAGGTTAAAATTGCAGATGCTGGATGTGATTGGAAATAATGAATGATGTTCTTATTGGCTGTAATGTTATCAAGATCTCTAAGGTTACATGCTGCTGCATTCATAAGTATATTAGGATTCAAATTCTCAAGGCATTTTTCCCATATTCTTAAGATTGTTAACTGAAGCGATATCTTATCATCGACAGGAACATTAGGATTTGATGAGTTAACAAAAATATTTTTCATTAGAAACTCAACATAACACCAGATTCCAGGCCTTCGTAATCTTGAGCCCAAATCAAATGGGAAGCTGGTCTCGATTGGATCAAAAGGAAATTTGTTGTCATTGAAAGGTTCAAGTAAACACAAAAGTAGATTTGTGAATCCGGATATTTCTTTGAACGATTTCAAATGAGATGTAAATGGTTCTCTTGGTAAACGTCTATTTGGACCATTGAATTGATCAAAGATCCAGGAATCAAGTAATAACCATACTTTTCTCTTTTCTGCTAGATTCTCATTACCAACTAGTGAGCTAATAACAGTCAGAGATGGTCCTGTCATTGGCGAATTATGCTTCAAGAAATTGAATAAGATGGTCAATAATTGATTATCATCGCTTGCATAAAGCTCCGCCCTTGCTCTTTCGCTGTGTCTTGCAACCTCTGTGATCAATTGGAAAAACCCAGATATGAATATGATTGAGTCCTCACCCAATTCAACAACTACATTTTCTTCCAAGTTTGGAAGTAAAGAGCTTGATTTCTTTTCGTTATTTGTAGAACCAGATAATGCTTTGTCATAATATGCTAAGGATGAGTAAACAGTTGACCAACTAACAGAGGAATATTTACTAATCAACGATGAGGAATTGACGTCACTTTCCGCAGACGCTCCTTTTAATTCATTTCCAGCCAAATCTTCATTTGAAGACTGAAGAAAGTTGAAACAACTGATTGCATTTTCATCGGAGTTTGCAAGGGATGCAAGGGCGAGACAGTATGTAGATATCACCAAAGGAGAACTACAACGGGATCCCCATTGTAAAAGTCCAAACGATGTTGATTCATAATCGTTCCAAAATTCAGATGCTAGCTCAGGTCTTGAAGAATAAAGATAAAATAACGACATATAGAACCTTTCAAGATCCGCATTTTCTGACAAAAAATCTAGGTCAAATTCATTACTTGATAAAATCAAATCCTCCTCAGTATTTCTCATGTTGGTCAACATGAATGTTGCACTTTTTATAAACTCATGAACAAAGGTGCTTAATAGAGGAACGCAAAACTCTTTAAAATGATCATTCAATGAAATATCCTTACTTGGAATATATATTGTATGAATTAAGCTTTCGTCTATTTTATTGTTTGTGTTTAAACTATGCTGTTGTAAGACACGTTTCAGTTGACTTGTTGCAACTTCATCAACATCCATCATTCTAATTGGTAACATTCTTGGAATATGTTGCTGCAAGAAAGGTCTAAAATCATAAAATGGTTCTATTCTGTTGTCGACACTAGTGGATATCAAAGATAGATCTGCTGTTATTGATAGAAATTGTTCTAATGCACCTAATGATATTGCCTGCTTCATTGGTTCTTCAACATTATCAATAAATTCAAAAAGCTTAGTTCTTTCAGGTTTTTTCTTACACCAGTCAACGAATTCCGTCAAAAATACAACAATTAAAAAGCAAAGCATTGGGCTTTCTCCGAGTTTATTAGGGTTTTTCAAATCAGCCATAAATTGTTTGTGGATTGATTTAATGAAATGATCATCATATGAACTCAAGGATAAAAAGATATCCATTATACCAGGGAGATAACTTAACATAAATATATCATCGGACTGAAAGCTGGTAAAATGACCTATAATCGTATTACATTCTGTAAAATTGATCTTTTCAATTGAAGCATAACCACAAAATATTTCTCCTAATAGCTGGTGCTCTTTAAATAGTGATGTTCTTCTATAAGTAATTGATTGAATGAAACTGGGATCTTTATTGCCATCCAATAATCTTGATCTTTCATAGAGCTGTTTTATTGATTCCAATTCTTTTTCGATCGATTTGAAACTTTCAAATATGATCTTTAAAATAAAGTCGGATTTGGATTGAATTATTTTCGACGTTAATAAAGGATCAGAAGAGGTGCATAAATAGTAGGCAACAATTTGAAGAATATATTCCCTTCTTGTATAATACATTGCCTTTGCTGTATCCAATAGATTTATACCTTTATCATTCTGTGATGCATAGTATAGTATTTCTGCAGAAACCAATTCGTCCAGCTCTAGTTCATCAGAAAGTTTAATTGAATCAAGTATGAATTCTTTATTTATATCATATTCTCTTCTATCGCTGAAAACAACTTTCCCAGACTCCAACAATTGTCTGCTTTTCTCATTCTTACCTGGATGTAGTACCAAATCTCGTAAATCATCCTTCAAAAGATCAACTAATTGAAATTGTAGATCAATTTTATTAGTTTGAATTGCGTCATAGAGACTGGAAAATGGAGTTGAAGACCAGTGAAAGGACTTGAAATCTCCCATAGCTACTGCTGTTCAACTTATATGATCAAATCCAATTGATTCAATAACGAATTTGCTGTCAAGCTATGCCAATGAGTTATGAATACCCTTTAGTATCAACATCCATGTTTATGTCCCTTGTCTCAGTGTTACTCTCTCTCACTCTCTCTCTCTAAAAAAAATTTGGTGTGTGGTTGAATCAGCCACTCTTGCTAATCAGCCACCGTATTTGGCTTTTGCCACATTATGTAATTACCTGTGTAATCAATAAAAACATTCAAGGTTTGTATGTAAGGATGTTCTTTATGGAAGCCAACGTCCCAACTCCGAAATATTATCTCTCCTTATCCCCACTCCGTGTTTTGTTGTGAGTGTATGAGTCAAAATATATTTATTTTTTTGGTCATTTAATTATTATTAAGTGGGATGATAATAGAAGATGATCATCAGTGATGATGTAAGTTGCTACAAAATAATCTATCCATGTTTTTAGACTGGATTGGTTAATTACTTTTATTGGTTATGAGTATGGGAATTGTTTTGCTCCTTGCTCTTACTCTTTTTTTCTCTCTCTCTCTCCAATAGATGACGTCCGGAAAGCAAAGGTGGAAACTACCGATTCCCTTAAAGCCATTAATTAGGCATGATACAAAGCACAAAGAAATCCACCGCCACCCACATTTTCTTCCTCTCTCGCCCCTTTGTTGGAGGGGGCGCGAGCACACTCACTCACTATGTAAGACATTTAATCCCGATAAAAACAGGTTTTTGTAGAGGACTGAGTTAGTAGACTCTAAGTGTTTTACCAAAAATACCATTCATTTATGATCACAAAAGCTATATATTGCGATATCTATTGTGATGACCAAAGAGTGCTACTCAAGGCTAGATTAACTCTAACACTGATTTTGTAACCTACCGGTGTCAATAAAGGGTCATCACTTCTTTGGCATTCTGTTTCTATCTCTATTCAGGCTTCTATTCCGTCTCTTCCCTCTTTTCTTCGCCTCTCCAGTCATTGTACTGATTTATAATACTGTACTTATTATCGTCATCAAAAAAAACTAAATCACAAAAGATCCCTTTCCGTTTTCCGTTCATCTTGTACCCATAATTCCGTTTTGCCCCATTTTTCCAACTACATTTGTAGACACCGCCGCCCATCCAAGAAAAGAAATTTAATTTAGAAAACCCCAGAAGAGCTCTCACTCTCACTCTCTCACTCTCTCATTTTTTCTGATCTCCGATATCCACAGGACCCATCACAGTAAACTTAAACTAGACAAAAGACTGATACATACATAAAACTTTGAATATCTTTTTCTTTACCTGTCGTCTTTTTTCTTTCTCTTGATCAAATATCTGTTTTATTTTGTTTCGAAGGTTTTTCTTTTCATCGATCCTTCAGAGTGTTCTAGATTTTAATATTTCTCCAGAAAAAATAAGAATCTCATTAAAACTCCCTCATCCTTTGTTCTTGCTTTTTGCCTCTTGTGTGTGTTATTTTCTTCTGTTTCTCAACTGGTGAAGAATAATATATTAAAGGTTGGTAGAAAACTGAATAGCAAAGTTCAGTATAGTTTCAAGCTATCTAGGGAGATATTTCATTATCAAGCGGACCCATACTTTAAAGATTTATCAGGGTATTTCATCTCACACAGCAAATTCCTAAACGCCATGACGAATATTTGGAATACTATGGAACCTTCGTTCCCAAATTCATCTTCATCTTCGTCTTCTTGCTCGGTCCTCCCAAATCTATCATTTGATACTGGATTTGTTGGTAGCAGGCATATGTCAACTTCAACTTCCACAGATGCTACACCTTCTATATCGGAATCTTCAACGGTGATAACTCCAACAACTTCCTCTGGTAATTTATTGGCAAATCTGGAACTTGAAAGAAAAAGTCAACAAGGAAGTCCCACCCCAGCAACAACTTTTAGTTCAAATGATTCTGCTACAATGATGGGGCTGATCCCAAAACTATGGTCAAACAATGAAGAAGGGAAAGTCTCATCGGCTTTTCCAATAACTTCAACAAATATAGTATCGAATCCTGTCTTGGATACAAACTCTTCTAGCATGAACCAGTCTGCCTATCATTCATCTGCCCTTGCCCGTCAACCATCTCCATCGTGGGCTACTGCATCTATATATCCTCAACAGCAGCAATTCAATCCACATGAACTCATATCTCTAAATTCCCTTCAAAACTATCCTCAGCAACAACAGCAACAACAGAATGTTGGTGGAATATCATATCCTGGTTCATCTCATGTTTCTAAAACCTCGTTACTTCCAAACCTACAACCGAATAGTAATGGAATGTTTTATGGACCATCGCAAAGAGAGCAGTTCTCTTTTCCTTTAACCGAAGAGAATTTAACGTTATTAGGCCAAGCTACAAGCCCAGCACAGTTTCAAGCTACTTTAAATATTGCTATATCCCAGCAATTTAACAATACAGAGAACTCCGGTTCATCGTCTTTATTAACTCCATCTCAACAACAACAACAGTTCAATCTACTAAGCGGAGAATTGAAGAAAAACTCAACCGTTCCAGATAATTTTACAGACTCAAATGCCAAATCTGTGGGGAAGGCTCCTGTTGTTGATAGAGAACTATACAAATCTGAAATGTGTCTACAATTTCAATCAAAGGGAACATGCCCATATGGTTCCAAATGTCAATTTGCTCATGGTGAGCATGAATTAAAGCAAGTCAAGAGGTCTTCTAACTGGAAAACTAAGCCTTGTGCAAATTGGATCAAAACTGGTGAATGTAGATATGGCAGAAGATGCTGTTTCAAACATGGAGAAGAAGATAATAGTGGTGTTGGTGGTTTATTTACTTATTCTAATTAATCAAAGTTATTTGTTGGTTTCCTGTTCTCTTTTGCTTCGGGTTTTTTTTTGTTTAATTGCTCTACACTTAGATATGGTTTATATCTTTTGGCTTTCTTTTACTTTACTTTATCTCTATTTTATTTATTCATTATTATTCTTATGATGATGATCTGCATTTTATTTATTTATTCTTGACATTTTGTTGTTTGATTCTACTCGGGGTTTTCTTTTGTGTATATTCTTTTTTATCAAGTACAGCTTTTATTCCATACTTTTCTTATGCTGATTATTAATTTATTCTTTTTTCTTGAAGTTGAATATTTTTTCGAATTTTACTTTATTATCGGATATGGAGATGTAAATTTCCGCCTAAAGTCTCTCCCGCATTTCGCACATGCAAAGTTTGCCAACTGAGTGAAGGCTTTAGTTTCTCTTCCGAAAGTTTAGATACTAAAGAATTATTTTTGTTTCTGTTAGTTTAAAATTACTTGCAAGATTATACTGTTACAGCTTTCCTCCTTTTTTTATCCAAAAAGGACAACTAAAACTTACTAAATTAATAAAAAAATAATTTCACTAATTCTTGGTCAAAATGCGATGATGAAGGGGTGTGGAAGAACACCCCCAAACACCGCAAATTTCACCCCCTTTAACTAAAAACTCGGTGCGAACATGGGGTTCAGGTGAAACTTGGAGGGGCAAATGAGGGGCAAGGCTGGCAACAAGATTTTTCTTGACGGTTTATTTTTCATTGGATTTCATTCAATTAATGTAATTATTATTTTAACCGAAAAAATTCTTTAATGCAGTACCTGTTGAACCCGGAATTAAAAAAGCTGAGATTTGAAAATTGGCTTTAGAATTTAGTTAAAGATCTTTCATTTAGTTTAATTCATTCTTAATTATGTTTAATTTAACGTGTTCAAAACCCCAATTTGAGTACGATATTCTGAGCTAGAATTAAAATCAATCTGATTGGCTGAATTTCTCAGGCTTTTTTTCACTAGTTAAAAAT
The DNA here is from genome assembly GCA_030567935.1 of Ogataea pinus. Classification (NCBI taxonomy): domain Eukaryota; kingdom Fungi; phylum Ascomycota; class Pichiomycetes; order Pichiales; family Pichiaceae; genus Ogataea; species Ogataea pinus. The sequence goes on along the minus strand of JAJLSY010000002.1, from coordinate 302,049 downwards.
GCGTAGCTATTGTAGTTGTTCCTTGTAAAGTGTTCAAGATACACAATCGGTTATGGCCTTGTTTCCAGCTTTGAATCTTCCATAATTTCGTTAATGTTACCTTCTGATTGGCCAGCGGTATTCGAATATATCTGTTATAGATTTATCCGAGCACAAAAGTTTAAACGGATACAAGGGATCAATTATCCAATCGGTGAAGAAATCGCCGATTTCCATTTTTGGGTTTGGTTATAGGTTGTCTACTTTTAAGAGGTTTTTGTGGATGTACCATTATTAAAAATTATATCTTTGTGCTACTTGAGTTTTCATTGTTCTTAATTGGCTAAAAATACTTGCATAGTTCTCTTACTTAATGCTTCCGATTTTCGGAAGCCTTATGGAGAGAGAGCAAACGGCGATAAGAGATTCTGTGGTAAATTGAGGTTTCTTGTTGTGCTTCACCTGTTCTACACGTATTATACTCGCTGCTTAAGTGATTATCTGTTTTCGAAATCATTTATATCTCTAACCCTTGTAACTAACCATCATCTCCTCTCTCTCTTTTATTCGATATATTTGAGGTTCAGTAGAATAAAGTTTGGAACTCATTGCACTGTCCTTTAATGCCTTTAGTCTTGTTAAGTACCCCTCATCAAACAGTGGTTTGCGAGACTATTTGAATGCTAAAGACATCATATCATAAGTCATGTTTGATCCTTTTTCAACTTCAATAACTACAAAGTCTGAATATGTTTTTGGTTTAGGATATCTAACTTTGTAGAAGCTTCTTAATGTCCTGAAGCATGTCAGACATTTTGATACGCTTGTTGATAATCTGGGATAAGCAGGAAATCATAGGAAGTCTTATGACGTTGAAGGACGAGGGGCAAGAAACAAGAGAACGACAGCTATTTTTATTTGTGTGCTTTTGAGATTGAACAAAATCTGCGTCAAGCCTGCTTCATTTCAGATGGCGACACCGAAAACTCCTGAGAATATATTCAGGTGTCAATCTATCTGGCATTAAATTGCTGGTTCTTAGATCTCTCGGGAAGCTCGTGTGCTTATGACAAGCAATATATCCTGTGCTCCCATTGCGTCCAGTTTCAAAGCTATTGGATTACTATTCAATGGCTACCAAAAGACCGATAAATTTGATTGCGTCTGAAATATTGGATCTCAATGTCTGACTTCTTATTCTTCTTCTCGAATATGAGCTTGAATTGGAGAATAGAGGGTTATATTCAGCGTTTAAATATGTGCAATTAAGTGATCAATCACCTAACTTAATCTCACCAAGAGGTTTTTGCGGGTCGATTTCACACAGCTTCAAAGTCAGCTACCCTCTAAAAAAAATTAACAATCAATCTTTGAAGACGATTGTTTTTATTGTCTTGATAATTCCTTCAATTCTGGATTGATTAAAACTAGAGAATAAAAAAGGATATCTTTCTTATTGTATCGTCCTGATTAATGTCTCCAATCAAATCTTCTCCTATTGGAAGTATCGACTCCCAACCGAAATTTCTCGATTCTACATGGCTTCCTAGATAACCTAGCCTCAATAGCGGTAACAGCGGCCTGTATAGTTATCTGTATAACACATTTCTCCTCTTTAACTGGAAGACCAGTAAATTGGGGTTTAGAACCTATAGAATATTTCTTTGCGAACTTTACATCTCTCAGTTACCTCACTTGTGAGACACCATTATCAGTTATCAGCTACAATTCTGGACTTCAGAACATGCCTTAATCATCTCTTATAAACATAATGTGGACTAAAATGTCACACTTGTCGTAATAGCTTTCGAATATGACATGGCTTTGTGTTTAGGGTAAGCATCTACCTTAAGGGTTCTCCTTCTCCTTCAGCCAATCAAATCTCCTCGCATTATAAGCAGCCTGGAAAATCGCAGTCGCTCAGCCAAAAAGGTCAAAACGTCGCGTCGATAATCATCGTGAAAAATTTTTTAAAGGAAACTCAAAAACATCTTCAAACGCAGGACAAAATCAAGTAACTAAATTGGCGATCTACGATTATAGGGTATACTAAACACTTTGAAACATTCACATTTTCATTTGCTGATACTTAAAGAATGGGTGAGAAAAATACCCGTATTGCAATTGTCTCTGATGACAAGTGTAAGCCAAAGAAATGTCGTCAAGAGTGTAGAAAAGCTTGTCCCGTCGTGAAGACTGGAAGACTCTGTATTGAAGTTGCTCCAACTTCAAAAATTGCATTCATTTCTGAAAACTTGTGTATTGGTTGTGGTATCTGTGTTAAGAAATGTCCATTTAGTGCGATCCAAATTATAAACTTGCCAACAAACTTGGAGAAAGAAGTCACTCATAGATATTCTGCTAATTCATTTAAGCTTCATAGACTACCAACTCCAAGACCTGGTCAAGTCCTTGGTTTAGTTGGTACCAACGGTATTGGAAAATCTACAGCATTGAAGATCTTAGCTGCTAAGGAAAAACCAAATTTAGGAAGATTCGATGACCCACCTGATTGGGAAGAGATTCTTAGATATTTCAGAGGTTCTGAACTACAAAACTATTTCACTAAAGTTTTGGAAGATAGTATCAAAGCTATCATTAAACCTCAATATGTTGACAACATTCCAAGAGCAATCAAAGGTCCTTTGAACAAAGTCGGTGAACTTTTGAAGGCCAAACTTGAGAGACAAGATAGTGCAAAACAAATTATTGAAACCTTAGAACTAAAAGGTGTGCTTAAGAGAGAAGTTGCTAAATTATCTGGTGGTGAGTTGCAAAGATTTGCCATTGGTATGACATGTGTTCAGGATGCTAATGTCTATATGTTTGATGAGCCATCTTCTTACTTGGATGTCAAGCAAAGATTGAATGCAGCTTTCATCATAAGATCTTTATTGGGTCCATCCATTTATGTCATTGTGGTGGAGCATGATTTGTCAGTTTTGGATTATTTGTCTGATTTCGTTTGTATTCTTTATGGTGTTGCTTCAGTGTATGGTGTTGTTACAATGCCCTCATCTGTTAGAGAAGGTATCAATATTTTCTTGGATGGTCGTATTCCAACTGAGAATTTAAGATTTAGAACTGAATCATTACAATTTAGATTGGTTGATGCAACTGATACCATGATGGTCATTGACCAGTCAAGAAGCTTTGAATATCCTTCAATGACTAAGACTCAAGGTGATTTCAAATTGACTGTGGAAGCTGGTGAGTTCGCTGATTCTGAGATTATTGTGATGATGGGTGAAAATGGTACAGGTAAAACTACTTTGTGTAAGTTATTAGCTGGTGCCATTGAGCCAGATGAGGGAAGTAGAGCTCCAAAGTTGAATGTCTCCATGAAACCTCAAAAGATTGCTCCAAAATTCACAGGTACTGTTAGACAATTGTTTTTGAAGAAAATTAGAGCTTCATTTTTGCACCCACAATTTAATACTGATGTTATTAAACCATTAAGAATAGAAGATATCGTTGATCAAGAAGTTCAACACTTATCAGGTGGTGAATTACAAAGAGTTGCTATTGTGTTGGCTTTAGGTATGGAAGCTGATATTTACTTAATTGATGAGCCTTCTGCTTACTTGGATTCAGAGCAGCGTATTATTTGTTCCAAAGTTATTAGAAAATTCGTCATTCATTCCAAGAAAACAGCATTCATTGTTGAGCATGATTTCATCATGGCTACTTATATGGCTGATAAGGTTATGGTGTTTGAAGGTGTGCCATCCAAAACCGCCACCGCAAGAAAGGCAGAATCTCTATTGACTGGTTGTAATAGATTCTTGAAGAATTTGAATGTTACATTTAGAAGAGATCCAAATTCTTTCAGACCAAGAATTAACAAGTTGGAATCGCAAATGGATAAAGAACAGAAAGCAAGTGGTAATTACTTCTTCCTTGAGAGCACCCAATTATGAAGGTTGTTGTGGTCCGTACATCTACTTATTTATTCGTTTCTTGGATTTCGTCAGCATTGTTATTTAACGGTTTAATTTTTTTAATTGGGTACCCTGTAAAGAGGAAGAAAAAGAAAAAGAGCAGTACTTTGGGATGGCTTTATTGGATGGTTCACTGAACCACGTTGGCCTAATTTGTTGCAACTACTGCTTGCCTTCTGTTCTTTGTCTGTGCTTGGTTCGCCTTATTCTTCCTTGGGGCTGTTTGCTTTTCTCCTTGTTCCTGCTTTTTCTGTTTGTGTTTTCTAATTTCATAGCCATGTCTGTGTGAAAGATCTTTCTGTTGTTTGATTTTTTAGACAGGCATAAACTCTAAATATTCTTTTATACTTTGTATTTCTTTTGATAGACTAGCAAGAAGAGGGCAAATATTTCTATCTATAAATTTATATTCTTAATATCCACTAAACTCAACATCTTACTGAAATCCTTCTCTATAAAGCTAGGATAAATCTGGTAAAGGATAAAGAATATGAACAATATAGGATGAAAATGATTATGTCATCAAATAATTTTCACTTCATTGTGTTTTACACTACCAGTCCGTTGAGATGGTCAAGTGGAGGAGATATTATAGAAGGGTAGTTGACCAAAAGGTTGTCACATGAGTCACTCTATATCCTTGCAACTGAAAGTACTATAAGAAGTGATCTCCAACCTTACAAACCATGACTGAAGAAGTTACAAAGCAAGTGGAAGATTTGACCATCAAGTCAGAGGAAATTCCTGCTGGAGAAGTAGTTCTTGGCCCAGACGGACAGCCTTTATCCAAAAAAGCATTGAAAAAGTTAGAGAAAGAAAAGGAAAAGGAGAAAAAGAAGGCAGAAAGAGCTGCTCAGTTAGCAAAAGAACAAGAAGCCAAAGCTGCTGCATTATCTAATGATACTGCAAAGGAAAACTATGGTAAATTACCTTTGATGCAATCTACCACTAGAGAAGGAACCGAAAGAATCAAATTCAACACTTTGACAGCTGCAGATGACGGTAGAGAAGTCATTTTCAGAGCTAGAGTTCATACTTCAAGACAACAAGGATCAAACATGTGCTTTTTGTCTTTAAGACAACAGAATGATTTGATCCAAGGTTTGTTGAAGGCTAATGGTGATTCTATCTCAAAGCAAATGGTTAAATGGACTGCAGGTTTAAGTTTAGAATCTATAGTCTTGGTCTATGGTACAGTTTCAAAAGTTGAGGATTTGGTCAAGAGTGCAACTATCCAAGATGTTGAGATTGTCATTTCAAAGATTTATACCATTGCTGAAACACCAGCTCAACTTCCTTTGCTACTTGAGGATGCATCTAGATCAGATGCTGAAGCTGAAGCTTCTGGTTTACCACTTGTTAACCTTGATACCAGATTAGATGCCAGAGTTATCGATTTAAGAACTGTTACAAACCAAGCAATCTTCAAATTACAAGCTGGTATTTGTTCATTATTCAGAGAATTTTTAGCTGCTAGAAGTTTCACAGAAGTTCATTCTCCAAAGATCATTGGATCACCATCTGAAGGTGGTGCAAATGTCTTTGAAGTTTCCTACTTCAAAGGTAAAGCTTATCTAGCTCAATCTCCTCAATTGTATAAGCAACAGTTGATTGCTGCTGACTTTGAAAGAGTTTTCGAAATTGCGCCTGTTTTCAGAGCTGAAAACTCAAATACCCATCGTCATATGACTGAATTCGTGGGATTGGATATGGAAATGGCAATTGAAGAACATTACCACGAATGTGTTGATATGTTATCTGACATGTTTGTCTTTATCTTTACTGAGTTGAAGAAAAGATATGCAAGAGAAATTGCTACCGTTAGAAAACAGTACCCGGTTGAAGAATTCAAAATTCCTGCTGATGGTAAATTAGTTAAGATTAATTTCAAGGATGCCGTGAAGATGTTGAGAGATGCAGGTAAAGAAATGGATGACTATGAAGATTTGAGCACAGAAAATGAGAAATTCTTAGGTAAATTGGTTAGAGAAAAATATGATACCGACTTCTATGTCTTGGATAAATTCCCATTGGCTGTTAGACCATTTTACACAATGCCTGATCCAGAAGATCCTAATTATTCAAACTCATATGATTTCATGATGAGAGGAGAAGAGATCTTATCTGGAGCTCAGCGTGTTCATGACCCAGAATTGTTGAAAGAGAGAATGAAAGAGCACGAAGTTGATCCTCAATCTCCTGGTCTACTTGACTATGTCAATGCTTTCACTTATGGTTGTGTTCCTCACGCAGGTGGTGGAATTGGTTTAGAAAGAGTTTTAATGTTCTTCTTGGATTTGAAGAACATTAGACGTGCTTCTTTGTTCCCAAGAGACCCTAAAAGAGTTCGTCCATAAATGTGCTTTTGCCAATAGATAGTAATTAATGTTAGGTCTGCTATATATACAAGAATTAATATGAACATCTTCTTTTTTGTATCTCGGATCTGCCAGATCCAAAATCGTGTCACCGTCGGGGAAATTGACACAAGTAATCTAATCCCGTGTTGAAGATTTCAATTGTGTCATCTTGGAGTACACCGATTGTAATCTGAAATAAGAGCCTATAATTTTTAGTGAACGTTTTTCAAAGAGTTGGCTATTCAGATAATCTTTCAAAATAAAAGGGAGCAATGAACAGTTCTATTGACATTCAAGTGGATACTCCAAAGTCCTCACCTAACGAAAAGTCTTCGTTAAGCGGACAAAGTGAAGCTCACCTCCAATCTCCGATCCCTTGGGTGCCAGAGCCAATTAGTGAAGCACCAGAAATTGAAAGTGATGAAGAGGAAGAGGAGCATTTCGATATGACTTCCAGCATTCACTATTCTTATACTGAAGACAAACTGTTGAAAGATCATGATGCCAAATTGAGAGCCTTTAGTTCAATTGCCAATTCTCCGAAAGGATCAAGATCATCATCTGTGACTTCAAATACAGCAAGAAGACCATCGGTTGCTGATTTCTTATCAGCTCAACCTTTGTTGAATGGGCATAGACTTTCTTCAGGTGCTGGAAAGTTTAGTTACAATCCTACAACAAATGAAATGAATCCTTCTACACCCCCTGCTGGTGGCCAATTTCATCCTAATCCACTGGTGGTGGATGAAAAATACAGAATGAGTAATTTGTTGGCCAACGATCATAACTCAACAATAGATCCACCATCACCCGAGTTAATTGGAATCTATAAGAGTTTGCAGACTTGTATCGATATCAGAAATAAGTACATGAATGTATCATTACAACAATCTGAAGATAATCCTAAGAATAGCCCTGAGTGGAAAATCTACCCTGATCCTCCACCACCATTTTGGAAGAAGAAGCAGGAAGACGGTAATCATGATTGGAAGCAGAGATGGCAGAACTTTTCCATGGATAAGGTTGTGATTCCAGACAGTGATGATTCAACCGATTTTATTGTTGGAGATGAAGATGTTTATCAAATTGTTGATGCTAATTCAAAATCACCACTTGTTGAAATTCCAACCATTAAAGACTACTATCTTGATTTAGAGAAAATCATTGGATTTGCATCTGATGGTCCAACCAAATCCTTTGCATTTAAAAGGCTGGAGTATTTGGAAGCCAAATGGAATCTATACTATTTATTAAATGAGCATGAAGAGACCTCTGAATCCAAGAAGAATCCTCACAGAGATTTCTACAACGTTAGAAAGGTTGATACACACGTCCATCATTCTGCCTGTATGAACCAAAAGCATCTTTTAAGATTCATTAAACACAAAATGAGACATTGCCCAAACGAAAAAGTGATCAAGAGGGACGGCCAAGTTTTAACCTTGAAGGAAGTTTTTGAATCTTTGAATCTTACAGCTTATGATTTGAGTATCGATACTTTGGATATGCATGCCCATAGGGATACATTCCATAGATTTGATAAATTCAATTTGAAATATAATCCAATGGGTGAATCAAGATTGAGAGAAATCTTTTTGAAGACTGATAATTTCATCTATGGTAAATATTTAGCTGAGCTTACTAGGGAAGTGTTTGATGATCTTGAGGCTTCCAAATATCAGATGGCAGAATATAGAATCTCAATTTATGGAAGGTCATTAGATGAATGGGACAAGTTAGCAAGTTGGGTTATTGACAATTCATTATTTTCACATAATGTCAGATGGTTAGTTCAAATTCCTAGATTATACGATATTTACAAAAAGGGTAGTTTAGTTGGAAATTTTAGTGAGATTATCAGAAATTTGTTTTTGCCTTTATTTGAGGTTACAAAAGATCCAAAATCTCATCCAAAATTATTTGTCTTTTTGCAAAGGGTGATTGGTTTTGATTCCGTTGATGATGAATCCAAAGCTGATCGTAGAATCCACAGAAAGTATCCATATCCAAGAGACTGGAATTCTGCTGATAATCCACCATATTCATACTATCTTTACTATCTTTACGCAAATATCGCATCTTTGAATCATTGGAGACAAAATAGAGGATTTAATACTTTTGTCCTTCGACCACACTCTGGAGAAGCTGGAGATCCAGAACATTTGATTTCTGCCTTCCTTACATCGGAAGGTATCTCTCATGGTATTCTATTGAGAAAGCTTCCTCTTGTCCAATATTTATATTACTTATGCCAAATTGGTATCGCAATGTCTCCATTGTCAAACAATGCTTTGTTTTTAACTTATGATAAAAATCCATTCCCATCATATTTTAGGAGAGGTCTGAATGTTTCATTATCAACCGATGATCCATTACAATTTTCTTATACTAGGGAGCCATTGATTGAAGAATATTCAGTTGCTGCTCAAATCTACAAACTATCAAATGTTGATATGTGTGAATTGGCCAAAAATTCTGTTGTTATGAGTGGATTTGAATTTCAATTGAAGAAACACTGGCTTGGAATGCACTTTATGGATCCAGATACTGAAGGAAATGATATTGAAAAGACTAATGTTCCTGATGTTAGGGTTGCTTATAGATTTGATACTCTTTCAACCGAGCGTGATTTACTTCATCGTTATCTTCATATTAGTGATGTATAAATGCACATAAATAGTATAAATAAATGCATAAGTAATGTTGGTATATAGTAAGTACGATGTCATCAATTCTTTGTGAAATTCCTTCAGCTGTATTCGGTAGGTTGTACAAGATTCTTACCAAATACTTCGCCATCTCCTTGTTCGATTCTTTCGAGAAGGGTCTTTTTAAATTTTTCAGATAAAAGAGTGTTTTCAAAGTTGATGACCGATTCTGGGGTTTGAAAATTTGGAAACCCGCTTAACCATTCTTTCAGATTGTTGTACAGTCCCTTATCAAATGGACAATCTGTAACTTTTAGAGCTAATATTACTCTGATATTTGTGTGCAATGGATGTCTAACATTAGCATATCTTCTGTAGTATTCGATCTGAGACAATGTACCTTTTTTAGATTCAATGCTTGAATCAGTATCATTCTCTAACTTCTTCCAAAGTTTCTCCAATCTTGACAATTTCCTGGAATTTATAAAATCGATAGATGATTCATTCATTCTAATAGTCTTGAAAATAGTCAAGCATAACCCAGATACCCCAAGGCACATAACAATCCCGATGATTGTCAAAACTATCAATGCAGGATGAATTGTTTTGGAAGATCCAAAGTCGTGTAATTTTGAAGCATAAGAAAAGAACAATACCAGACCCAAAATGAACATGATTTCAAAAGAGAGTACAAATCCAAAGAAATTGGAATAGTTATGAATTGATATTATACTTCCTATCCAAATACATTGATGATCCATATTTGGAATGCAAATGTTTGGTCGGCTGGCATGATGAGATTTTAGAACTTTGATGGAGGAGCAAGTTGAACACCAAGGTGGGAGACCTATTTCATTACAAAGAAAAAAATCAGGAGGATCGATGAAATCTGTTAGTGAAGTATCCAATGCTGGTTCATTTTGATCTAATGAGCCTTTAGCAAAGAGTTGACCATTTGAGTAATATTTGTTGAGATTGAAGGGTGGAATTTTTAATGGTAGAGATCCATAACCTCTAATGTATATAAGAGCCCAATTGATAAACACTGAAAGCAGAAGAATGTTGCTAATAACTATAAATCCAATTGCAATGCTGTGGTGATGAAATTTATCATACAATTTGATCTTGCAAAGGAGATAGCTAAAGGCGTACTCATAGAAAGCAAGCAGACAGAAGATCAAATATGGAACAGAAGCTGCCAAAGTCCCTATCACTGACTTCATATCCACATCTGATTAGCAGCAATGACAACAAAACTACTCTACTTTGTTAATAAGCAAGCTTCCCATACAAAAAGTCATAACTGAAACACCTTCATGCATGTTCCTCCGTTCTCACTTACACCTCGCACTCACTCTCTCTCTCTCTATCTCTTTGAATCAGTCTTTGATTTAAGTGCTATATTACAAAGCTGTTGATTTACGACTTTTTCGTCGTTGAAAGTTCATTACTCATCTATTTAAGGTTATTGTATACACCACTAATTAAGGCAACAGAGCCTTCTCCACTCAAATGTGCAGGACTGTGAAGGGATGAGAAGGATTGAGTTATCCCTGATATCATCTCTTTTACTTCCACTAAAGTCCCTTCAATTGCGTGGTATTTATGAGAATTCGATTCAATTTCTCCGCATCTTTCATTAATTCGGTATCTAGTTTGTAATTCTTCTTGATCTGATTCAAGTTATAAAGGTTCTTTAAGTTGTGATCGTTTAGATCCTCAACCTCACATCCCACCTGGCTTTGTAAAGTCTTAAAGAAGATATCCATACCATCCAATTCTTCTGCTTTGATGACCTTAATCACAATTAAGTTCTTGCATTTTGAAGATATTCCAAACTTGTTTAGACAATCCATGACATTCTTCTGAGGTGCCAAGTCAAAAATAAGTTCAGTATGCAGCGTTTTGGTCTTTAGTCTATTGAAGTTATTGTCAAGTAAGCATTTGTAGATTGCACTGGTGAGTTGTTCATAGGAAATTATGTTGTCTGTATTGATGAAGGCACAATCATAGGTAGTATCACCCTTGATCATGCACGATTTAATCGAATTAGGATCTTGTACATTCTTGAAGATGGTTCCTAAAACTTTATAATCTGGGAATTGTGGAATGTCAATTAAGGTCATCAGCTTGGGCATTTTTGAGAATCTCTGATCTGTACTAAATGAAAGTTAGTAAGTCTATCATTGATGGTAAATCTAACTTTCTGATGGTATATCTCTTTCTATTGACAAAATTTTTATGTTTCTCACTTCACCGCCTTGGTTTCTTTCTCATGACTCGTGAATTGTTGTAAGGTATCTTTGCTTCCCTTTTTCAATTGGAAGTTTTATTTAGCTAGATAACTAATACCGAAATCGGTGTGGTTAGAAAGTGAGAAAGTTACAGTATATGACGTTGATAGGACTTTAGCCAGTAGTTAGAATACGAAAGGCAAGAATGTTCTGCATAAAGTATATAATATTCAACAATTATGCACTTACAAATTAGATTGTTATAAAGACAAAAATAACATATATTAAGAAAACGAGGAACTTTATTAAACTATTTACTCTAATTAACTTGCTTTTCCCTATAAGATTGCACACCATTATAACCCAATGCAACTAAACTTCCGATTAAACCCCTTCTCTTCATTCTAGGTAAGGCCTTTGGAGTTCTGTTATTATCTTGAGGCGCAACGTATTTTTCCTCTGAGTAATATCCTGTGTTTGCTTCTTGGTAGTAATGGCCTTCTTCATTATTTGGAATACTTGGCTTGTCAATAGATGAAGATTCGTTTGGTTGAGAAACTGGTGGGGAGTTTTTATCGAGTGTATTTCTAAACTCCTGAACAATGTTGAATAAAACAGCTACCAATCTTTTCGAGATCAAGCCCTTTGGTTTTCTCCTTCTATGTTTTCTTGTTCCATTTGGATCAAGGATTTCCATTCCATTTGAATCATATTGAGTGGTTGTCTCATCTAAAGTAACAGATATATCACCAAATATAACAGTTGGGAAGAAAATTGTTAGAAGGATACCAGATAAAGAAATCATAACACCATCCAAAACAACAAAATAAATTTGTTTGGTTGCAACATCACCTTCAAAACCTTGAACAAATTCAATCAAACGGTAAATAATTCTAGTCAACAACATACAGAATACAATAAATAGAGATATTAAATGACCTTTGTAATAATGACTACGTCTAATGGAACCGTATCTCTGATCCATCAATGCTTCATCTTTTGAAAAGTATCTCTTTTTCTCACATCTGAATAAAAAAATACCAAAAGTAATACCAACAATTGTCAAGAGAGAAAGTTGCAAAGAAGTACCAGCAACTATTATTCTTTTCCAAACACCAACAGATGTTCCATTTTCGATTGCTGTACTTATATTCGAACCACCAACAATTTGTAATATGACAGAAAGCACATTGGCAGCAACAGTTATTGTTAAAACCGTAGTTGCCCTATCTCCAGAAGTCTCAGGATGAGGATTCAGAATAACAGTTGCATAGGCTACCATAATCATTGCTGAAGTTAGCATAAGTCCAGGACCCATTGTAAGACAAATGTACTGCATGGTATATGCACCGACATTTGATGGATCATGATACCCTATAATTCTACCAATATAACCTATCATTTCAGAGGTTATTGAAATAGTAAAGAAAAAAGAAATGAGTCTTATCTTAAAAAATATTAAATAGCATAAATTAACTATCCATAAAATAACAAATATTGCCAAGAAAATCGCATTGGAAGCTAACCAAGGAGTATAAGGGTAAAGTGAATCGATTTCAACCATTTTATTCTTTTTCTCTTCTTTGTTATCTGAATCTATTAGTTCTTGCAATAGAAAACACAACTCAAGTTATCATTCTTTTACATTTAGAAAGTGGGATAGTGATTAGATTTTATAGTAGTTACATCGGTGATTCTTCAAACCTCTCCGGCAAAATAGATCTTCACATTGTGATTAGTCCGAACTTGCGGCACTAATACGGCGAAAGGCATTTTGGATCTTTTGCAGCACCTTATAAAAGGCTATTCACAAAAATGAATTCCACTAATCACTAAGCCCCAAAAATTAAAACTGCAGCAAAAGAAAGCTTAAAACTTTATGGTGGAATCTTTACTAAATGGAGCTCATCTTACCTAGATAGCAAAGCTAAGGCTTTTTCTTTTTCGCTCATACTTAAGCTATTTTTGCCAAGCCTTCACGAGCCGCATTCAAACGTCTTGAATTAAACCAGAAAATCAAAGACCCCCAAAATGTATATTGATGCTGTAACACGGTCCAAAGTTATATGTATGTATGAATATATATACGGGCTGAGTAAGATCAATATTGGCAACCCATCAACAGTTTGTATGTATCTGGAGATAAACTTTCATATTGTTAGAAATTAGAAATTTCGTTGCATCGAAAAAGGGGGCGAGAGAGCAAGAGAACAGGATACTACAATCTCTATCTTCGTACGTCATATCGGTTATTGCGCTATATATTAGTTAAAGCCATGAAAATTGCAGGAATCTTTAACTTGCGTCATATAGAAGCAATTCTTATGAAACAAATCCTATTTATCTTATATAATCTATATATCTATATTGTTCATCACCTTAGTCAAATTTGGGAAAAAGAAACAAAAGGCACCAGGTGACTTTGTGCCAAGTATAAGATTAGAATCCGTTACCGATTTAAAATAAAGGCCGCTGGTGGTTTAAACTTCTTTGTTGAAGTGGATGATTTGTAATTCATAAATCAGAACCATCTTTTGGATTAACGTATGGCTAATACTCAGCTTCGTTACTGTAAACTATAAATGAAAAATTTCAATAATTTGACCGATTTCTATCGATATGCGGGGTGAAACAATTTTTGGGATGTTTTAAGCCTCGAAATCTCGGCTCTTTTATTTTTCTTTTCTTTCATTTTTTTTTCAGTACAATATATTCAATTAAGCATTATAATGATAAATTATAGGTATTGATAGGTATATAAAATATTATTTATGAAAAACAAATCATTAATGATCATGAGGATCCTGTTTTGAAGGTTCAGGATCAACGGTAACCATGGTATCAATTCTTAATATTGCTATACATGCTTCCAAAGCACTTTTTAATGATTTAATTTTGGAGATTGTTGGTTCTAAGACACCATTTAATACTTCATCAACAACTTTACCTTTCATTAAATCCAATCCATAGTTTTTATAATTTTTTCTCTTTGTATCAGCTTTTGAAACTTGTTGTGAAGCAGAATGATAAGATCTCAATTTCGCTATTAAATCAGAAGCATCCTTTGCTGCATTAACTGCCAAAGTTTTTGGAATTATTAATAATGCAGAAGCAAATTCTGCAATTGCCAATTGTTCTCTTGAACCAACAGTTGTTGCAAAATTTTCCAAATAAATGTTTAAAGCACATTCCACAGCACCTCCACCGGGAACAACATGACCACTTTCAAGTGTTCTTTTAACAACAGATAATGAATCATGAATCGATCTTTCCATTTCATCCAATGAATAATCATTAGCACCTCTTATAACTATTGAAGATGAAGAATGTGCTTTAGTACCTTTAATCAAAATACATTCATCATCAGAAAATCTTTCTTGAACGACTTCTTCAGCATAACCTAAATAACTACTATCATAAACTTCGTCACCTTCTAAATTAGACATACTACCAATTAATGTACCACCAGTTGCTCTTGCAATTCTTCTTAAATCTTCTTTTTTACAACGTCTAACAGCCATCACTTTAGCTTCAACAAATTCTTTCAAACATAAATCATCAATACCTTTGGTTGTTAAAACAACATTGGCACCTGCATCAATAATCTTTCTCACTCTTTCAAGAACAATTCCATATTCTCTTTTTCTAATCTCTTCCAATTGTTCAGGATCATCAATATTAATTTGAACACCCATCGCCATTCTTGCCTTTTGTAAATTTATATCCAAAACTGCAATTTTTGCACCAACTATTCTTTTTGGCATTGCTTGAGAACCAACAGTACAATTTAAAGCATAACCATTGACTAAAATTGATTCTATTGCAGATTTACCATGTGCTTTTAAGATATTGACAGCTTTAACAGGATATTTAGTTTCACCTTTTGTATTTGTAGTTTTAACAGCAAGCATTGCATCAACCACCAATTTACTAAAAAATTCGGAATCTGGACCAATTATCTTTGATGACATTGAAGTTTTTGCAATGTTTATCAAAGTTTCTTTACCTAAAACATCAACAGGTTGTGATAAAACTTCAGTGATATATCTAGTTGATTCTCTTAATGCTAATCTATAACCATTTATGACTGTAGTTGGATGGATTTTATTCTTGACTAATTCATTTGCCCTTTTCAATAATTCAGAAGCAATGATGACAACAGAGGTTGTACCATCACCAACTTCTCTATCCTGTTGGTAGGCCAATTCAACAAGAATCTTACCAGCAGGATGCTGAACATCCAACAAGGAAAGAATCGTAGCACCGTCATTTGTAACTGTCACATCTCCAATATCATCAACCAACATTTTATCCAACCCCACTGGTCCTAATGAAGATTTAACAACGTTGGCAACTGCCTGAGTAGCTAAGACATTCTGATTACGAACTTCCTCACCACTTATTTTGTCACCTCCAAGGAACAAAGTATCGGAACGAGCAGTAGAGAACATAACTATTACCTAAAAGTCCTAATTCTTACTTCTCAATTCCCAAATCAGTAAACAAAAAGGGGGAAAATTCAAATCAAAATTTGCTTTCTTCACTTAATCCTTTACTAGTGAGTGAGTGAGAGTGCTCTTCAGTTGCCATATGTGGTGTTCTTCACACGCACACGCTCTTTTCCACTTTTCCAGTTTTCCACCGACGCGTGCGAGTGGTCCGGGTAACGGTGTCTGGTGATCTTATCTCAGCTAGTTACTTAGTTGGTTAGTTAATGCACTGTTATCGTTAGAGGTTTTAAAGTAAATACAGTTAGATAATAAATAGACTAATGGGGGAGTGAGAATGGGAAAGAAAAAGAATACTAATATGATGGCATAGATTGATGGATGTTGTGTATCAATCAATTGCCAAAATTGTAAAAGTTTAAGGAGAGTAATGTTTTTGTTTGAAATGATGATGGTAATGAATGATTGGAATCTGTAGTGTAGAATTAGCAGAATTAATCACACACACACTGGGAAAACCGAGACAAAAAAAATAAGATAACTGTAGACTCTTGTTCGAGCATAGAACGAAATGATCAAAGTAAAAGATCGGAAGAATGAGAAAAGACAATAAATGACAAAACTAATTCATCAAATATATCCTTATCATTCCAATTAGCCAATATCACCTTCTGGTACGGGATCTAATTGTTCCAGATTGGATATGGGCAAAAGAAGTGAAAACAAATGGTGGTAAGAAGATAGAAAATAAACAGCTCAATAAAAAGAAATAACAACCAAAAACCTCAAAGTGTGATGCAGATACCAAAGCAGATTAAAAAAAAAAAGTAGTAATAGAATAATAATAAAAAAACAAACAAACAAACAAATAAACAAGACAAACAGCCTTTTTAATCATAGGATAATACATCTTTTATTCTTTTTAATAACAGGAGGTTCAAGAGCTGCAACAATTGCTTCATCAAAGACATTTTTCAAACCAACTTGGGTTAAAGCTGAACATTCAACATATTTAACAGCTTTTAACTCTTTCGCTAATCTTTCACCCATTTGTGGACTAATTGGTCTTTGATGTTGTCTTTCAAGACTTGCTAAAGCTGTTGGATCATCTCTTAAATCAACTTGGGTTCCCACTATCAAACATGGAACTTGAGGTGCATGATGACTAACTTCAGGGTACCATTTTTCTTTAACGTTATCAAAAGATGATGGAACAACAACAGAAAAGCAAATCAAAAACACGTCCGTTCTTGGATATGATAAAGGTCTTAATCTATCATAGTCTTCCTGACCAGCAGTATCGAATAAACCAACTGTATAAGGTTCATCACCAATCATAACAGTCACAGCATAATTATCAAAGACCGTAGGCACATATTCTTGTGGGAATTCATTAGTGGTATAGGAGATTAATAGGCAGGTTTTTCCAACCGCACCATCACCAACAACAACAACTTTTATGGTCATCATCTTGCAAAAACAGTAAAATTTATTTGAAAATTGAAACTAAATTAACAAATCAAAGATTGAAACAATCATGAATTAAATTGTTAGTAGCAAAAACAAGGAGGAAAATATATTGTGGAACGTCGACAACAATTGAATCGGGAATGGGAGTAGAGATAAATAATTAAAAGATAATAATAATATTCTACCAAATTAACGATCAACCTTTGTCAATGCAAGTCAAATCAACTAAACAGTAACATACCTTAAATAATCAACAATCTATCGAGAGAAGAAACAAAAAACTGCGGGAAGTATTTCGTGTGACTTGAGGATAAGAGGGAGTATTGTGTCCGACTTGTTAATCAACCTGTTGCTTTGGTATACAGGAGAAGAATTAGTGAGTTGTAAAAGTGGGAAAACAGGAATTCAATAATTCAGAGAGACAGATGTAAATTATACAATCAACAGCAATGCAAAACTTGACTAGTAAACACAGAAAATCAAGAAAAAAAAAGCACACACACACACACTCAAACACAGATGAATTCAAACCACTATCTCTCTGTGAGAACCCCCTTCAGGGTGAGTGAGTGAGTGTGAGAGAGTGAGAGCGTTCAACGCCAAACAAAGAAAAAAATCCATCCACCTCACTCACTCACACTATATCTTATGTAATATCGTTATTTCTGGTGTCTGCCCTTCGTCTGTCATTTAATTCACAAGGGTAAGTAATTAAGCTGGCTGTGCGCATTGTCATCTTATTTATATAGATACATTGGTACAGTACATTATTATATAGAGCTAATACAGATAATAGACTGCAACTAATTAACTAGTTCTTGTCAGCCCCGCTGATGTTAAGATCTTCACCAATTGTTGCATAATAAGCAGCTAGTAATTCTATTTGTAATGCATCAGGCAATAATGGTTTATTCAAAAATCCACTCATACCAACTTCAATACATTTATTTCTCTCTTCAGCATAAACATTTGCACTTAATGCTACAACTCTAACTGAATCTCCATACAATTTCTTTAATTCAACAGTTGCTTCAAATCCATCCATTCTTGGCATCTGTAGATCCATAAAGACAAGATTATAAACATCTCCAACTTCTTCCTTTCTCTTCTTGAATTTTTCAAGAACTTCAACTCCATCTTTAGCATGATCAGATTTATATCCCATTCTTTGTAAATGTTTTAATGCAACTCTGGTATTGACCATATTATCTTCAGCCAATAGAATTGAAAGAGGATATGCAGAACCCAATGAAATTAATTCATTAGCTGCAGCAGCATGATTGGATTCAGAACTCGTTAATGATGTCCTTCTATTTTCATTTTTACCAAAGGACGCAGCCTTCAATATTTCATAAAGTTTTGCATCTTTGAATGGTATTAATAAAATTAATGAGATTCCAAGTTGAATCTTATCATGAGGTATTGAAGTACCAAATGGTGATGTAATAACAAATGTGGTATCAGGATTACCATCAACAATACTGATTCTATTGCTTGATGAATTTTCAACAAGTTCAACGTTAATAAATACTAAATCTGTTGGAGACTCTCTTAATCTTAATTCTGCAATTTCCAAATTCTCAGCCAATTGAACAGTATAACCATATCTCATCAATCCCAATTCTAATGAATGTCTACTAAGCTTGGATCTATCAGCAATTAAAGCATTACCTTTCTTTAATTCAGGATACTCTCTAACGTGAGGTGCATCTGCTTTAGTAATAAATGTGAAATAGAATGAAGATCCTTCACCTTCAACACTATCGTAGCTCAGTTGTCCGCCCATTAATTCAGCCAACTTCTTAGAAATTGCCAAACCTAAACCAGATCCTCCATACTCCCTACTGCTTGATCCATCAACTTGACTAAATGCTCTAAAAACTTTCGCTTTATCAACACTTTCAGGAATTCCAATACCTGTATCTTGAACAGTAATCTTGAATTCATATCTATCTTCAGTCATTCTTGAACATGATGTTTCAACCATAACATAACCAACATTGGAAAATTTAACTGCATTACCCAACAAATTAATAACAATTTGTCTCACCCTTGTTATATCACCATAAACATTATCAACAAAGTTACATTTATCCAGATAAACAAGTTCCAAATTCTTTGCTGCCGATTGTTCAGCAACTAACTGTAATGCACTTTCAATACATTCATTCAATGAAAACGGTTTATAATCCAGAATTACCGATCCATGCTCAATCTTTGAAAAGGCCAATATTCCATCGATAATACTTAAAGTTGCCATCGCACCTTCTTTGATTGTCTCTGCATATGATCTTTGGAGCATAGATAAGTCTGTATCCATCAAGAAAATTGCACACGATAATAATGAATTAAATGGAGTTCTGATTTCATGTGACATATTTGCCAAGAAACTTGCCTTTTCGGCAGATGCATCTTCAGCTGCTCTTTTTGCCCTTTCCATTTGATCATATAATTTCACTCTTTCAACAGAGATCATAGCTTGGGAACAAAGATAAGAAATTAGATTGATTTTCTTCTTCTCAAATAATAAAACATTCTTCTTTTTATGTGGATTCTCCAAATAAAGAGCACCACAAACTTTAAGTTGGTTTCTCAATGGTAAGCATAAAGCTGCATCAACATCAGCAAATTCAAAATATCCATCATTTCTTGCAAAGGAAGAATCAAAAAACAGCATGTCATCTTCACGATTAATGTATGAATTACTACCAAGAACTTCTTGAACCAAAGTCACAGGACATAAATCATTACGAGAGGATAGCATTTCTCTATCCAAAAATTTAACATTAGAACCAGCACCCATTGCTTCAATATATGGAACATTACGTTCCTCCAATAAAACCAGACACGCAAATTCTGCTCCCATAAATGATGTTATAACTTCGATCAACTTGCTAATGATCTTCTTGTAGTCTCCTATTTCAGATAAACCAACACAAGTCTGCATGATGAGTTCTTCATCTCTATCCTCTCCTTCACTGCTTATCTCAACATTGAAAGAGGTATCTTGGAATTCGGCAACTGTTGGTAACTTTCCTTGAGTGCTGTTAAGATCTGCATTTGAGACTACCGAACCAGAATCTCTAGACAGGGGCATAGCATTAGGTTGTAGAACCCATTTTTGATAATCCATCATTCTGCTAACATTCGGAGCAGTTGAACCCGATGCATAAGACTCATCCACGGATTCAGATGATACTTCAGAAAATCTATCAACGGCAAGATCAGCAGTAATATCCAAATGTATTCCATAGTCTTGCTTCATTGATGACACCTTCTGATCAGCACCCCAGATACGGAAATGCTTGGCTGCCGTTTTCAAAAACTTCAGAGCCCTGGCATTTGAACTTGACACAGAACTTAACCAAATTGCACATTCTTCATAAGCAATTGCAGCTTCGATGTTAAGATCATGCTTGGCTGCAGCATGAATAGCAGCTTCAAAACTGTCTAAAGCATCAAGCTCACCCAGTCTTTCTTTACTGGTCATGGCATTTATCAAAAGATAGTGTGCTTTAAATCCAGTTGGGTTCACATCACTCATAGAACGTAATTCACTTTTGAAAGAGGTCAAAAGATCATTCCTTTTATCAACTTCATCTTCATCAATATCGGTATCTTTAAGTAAAACCAAAGAACCAAAGAACCATATATAACAACTCATATACGATCTTGTCTGAGATTGATGATATGGATGGATCTCCTCTATTAAAAGTTTCACTCCAGCCTTGTAATCTCTATTCAAATAGTGAAAGATCATTTTGAAAATATTGAAAGACATGAGAAACCCATAATCATATAGCAAACTAGTCTTGCCCATCCGCTTTATATTATCCTCAAATGTCTTCAAGCCCAACTGACCAGAAACCAATGCTAACTGATCAAGCAGAAGGTCGGTGATGCTGCTATTGATTGAAACTTGGTTATCATCACGCACGGCAAGAGATCTAAATAGATCTGCCTTCTGGGTTACTTGATACGAATGCAGTCCTGATTTTAACCAGGAGTAGATCTTGAAGTTCATAACTCCAGATCTGCTGATATCCTTCTCATTTGGAGAATAGGCAGCAGCAGGACCAACATAGATATCATAATAGCTTAAAAGAGAAGCTGCAGGTTCTAACAAAGATCCAATAGAAAAGCAATACCACTGATATGTACGACTGTACTCATCTATTGAGCACATAGGAGAGGCTTGTAAGATATGGAAAGATAACTTACAGTACTCAATACACTTCTTCAAATTTTTCTTTGATTGCCTTACTTGAAAAGCAGCAAGAACAATCAGCAAAGTACAGCAGTAAACAGAGGTACCAAATTCCATCACTAGTAACAGACCTTTAACAGCCAAATATCTAACAATACTCATCTTCGAAAGGGCAATACAGACATAAATCATGTCGTCCAAGATCTCAGCTATCAATGATGCTCGTTCATCTCTCATTGTAGGCAAATGACGTAGTTGGTTGATTTCACTATAAGATGTAGGGAGCTTCACATTCAACTGCTCAAACAACTCATCATAAAGTTCTGGATGATTCAAGTCAAGATCAAAATCTAGATTTCTCAAAGCCTCAGCAAAAACATCAGCACTTTCTTGAATTCTTTGCATCCGTTTCAAAGTCTTAGCTTTGGAAGCCAAAAACTGGGCTCTTTGAAGCTTATCAGTACATTGGGAAAGAACTTCATCTGCTTGCTTCAAACATGTTTCATAATCATCAAGAGAACTACGAATGTAGATAAGAACTAAATTCAATGTATTTTTGATATCTGTATTATCAGTCAAGTTTAATGCAACCTCCAAATATGACAATGCCATTGTATAGTCAGATGATCCATATGCATGCCATCCTGCTGATAACAAGACTTCGGCGTAGATATCGACTTCATCTCCCGTTGCCATATCCCAAGACTTCACAAAGTGGAATGCCAAAGAATAATAATCAGAGGTTGATATTTCATTTTTAGAAAATTTCTTGTAAAGTCTTAAACCACATTCTTTGTGAAAATTCTTTAGTTGCTTGGCATCTGTTAATTTTCTCAAGAATATGTCTTGTAACAGATCATGTGCAAATCTAAATCTGACCGATGAAGCTAACGCATCCTTAGTATCTTCATCCATTTGTGCCCATGGCAAAGTTTTGTCATTGAAGAAGTGAAATGGTAATTTGTATCCTGTATCCATTGGCTCGAAAACCGAAACCGTGGTTCCACTGTAGACAATTTCATAGGTTTCCTCAAATGGAAGTCCACAGACAGTTGCTAGTTCAGAAAGAGTAAAAGAATCTGCCCTACAAACACAAGCAGCATATTTGATGACTCTTGAAACATTGTCATCAACAAATTCTCTAACAAATTCAGAGACGGCAGTAAGTGAGTCAGAACCAAACCGAAGCCTTTTTAATGCATTATAGTCTGCATCCATCAGCTCCACTTCGTCTCCTCTAGATCCAACAGTATACTTCTCCACTGCATGAAGGGATCCAGAGAAATGGCATATTCTTAAAGCTAAAACAACAAATAAAGGATTTCCCTTAGTCAACGCAGCCAAAAATTCAGAAAACTTTCTGGCAATTTGGTCACATCTTGGACTTACATAATTCTCATGGAAATCACAAAACATCACATTTTTTTCAATTGCCATCTGTTTCTGTGATATCAAATGTGACTGTAAAACATGCTTTGCAATATCATGAATATCTTCGAACTTCAAATTTTCAACCGTAATCACGTCATGCTCTAGTCTTCTAGAAACAAATCTATTGATTTGCATCAGCTGTCTATCGGTTGTGTTTTCAGAGTTTCGATAAGTCGATATCAAGAGAAGTTTGAATTGACTTGAATCATTTTCCTGTGTCAAATAGTCATAAAGTTCTTCTATTATAGAGTTTTCACTTTCAGATAGCCATTGAACATCATCCAATGCAATTATCATACCATTCCGACTGAACAAAGCAAACAGTGCTTTCACTATATATGATAGAGAGTAATCCAATTGTAAAGAAGAGATATCATTATTTTGACGCATATGTTGATACCTTGAACCTAACAAGTCCTCCATATCTGGAACATAACGATACAGAACACTCAGATCAGCCTTCATCGATGATATAATACATTTTCTCCAATATGCAACCACTTTTCTGCTACTTGACAAAATCTGGGTAACGGCTTGCTTAATTATATCTACCAAACTTTGAAATAATGATCCCGTTTCTTTGAATTTTCTTGCTTTCCAATAGGTATAAAACCATTTCATTGTCATTGCCGGGGTTCTCAGATCACTTATTAGTCTTGATTTACCGACACCCAGGGGACCTTGAAGAACAAAAGATTTGATACCTTTAGTATTAAAACCTTCTAATAACCTAGTCTGTATGTCTCCTCGACCAACAATTCTAGATGGAATCTGAAATCTGCTAGTAAGTGTTAGTTTTCCCACATCTTTTTGATCATCGGGGCCAGCCAGAGAATTGTAGATGTTGGTTAGGTCACTTATTAAAAAGCTTGCTTCTGAATATCTATCATAAGGATTTTTGGCTAATAACTTCATAACAAGATCACTGAGTACCTTAGAAACATTTGGGGATGCAATATGGGGAGGAATTGGGGTTTGGACCAGTTGCATGACAACCATTTTCATTCCATTTTCAGTCTTAAATGGAACTCTACCAACTAATAACTCATAAAGAATGACACCAATACTGAAAAAATCAGCTCTTTTATCAACAGGAACATTCACATCCAAATTTTCTGGAGCAGTGTAAGGGAAATAAGAAAATGAGACAGCTCTATTTAAGGTTCTATAGTTGTTTGCAACAAATTCATTTTGACATGAAAAAGAAAATTCAAAGCCCGCAACAGCGATCTCGAAAGTATCTTGATAAACCATCACTCTCATGGGATCTAAACCATTATGACAAATTCCATATCTGTGAAATTCTCTAACTGCCTTTGAGATATTGATGACTATAGAAATAATTTTGAGGATGTCTAACTGGGGATCTAAGGTCATCTGTGATAATGCCAGTTTAGTTTTATCGCCAATAAAATCATCATACAATAATCCAACCCCTCGCTGTTGTTCCAAAAATATTAATTTCTTTGGATAAACCACATACGGTAGACCTTTGGGAAGAGTATAAGGCTTTGAGTCCCATCTCAAAGATTCTGTTGTATTTCCATTGTATTCTCTGACGTTGAGCCCACTTGTAGTATAATAGGTATTGGATAATCTTGCAACAACACCTTGAGAAGCATATGGCGCAAACTTTAAAACATACGCCTTCTTAGTTATTTTGTCTTCCATAAGGTAGAATCCCATGACATCGTTTTCACTAACGGCCAGTTTTCTAATCAAATTATAATCTTCAATAAATGGTTCTAATGAAGCAGAATGAGGAAGTCCATCCGGTCTCAGACGTTTGCCACTTTTCATAATCATTAACAAATGATCATCAGTAACAAGAGTAGATTGGGACTTTTGTGTTGGCTCAAAACCTGTCAAAGAATGATATTGATTCAATTTTTGCATGGATAAATGAACTTTGTCATTCAAAACATTATTTTTCCCTGCAACTCGAGAACCAGATGAAGTTATTTCACTTAATGTGCTGGCATCTTCATGTAAGGATAGAGAATTAACAAGAGGTGTAAAAGAATTTGAAGTTGACGTGGAAAAGCGGGGACGAAGCATCGAAGGAGAAGAGATACTTGGTGAGTTAATAGAACTTGTACCTATTGATTTGGTACCTGGAATCTCCATTCCAAATCTTTCTTCAACTGAAGTGATCATTGAATCGGATCTTTCCAACTTCTTGGACATTCCAAAATCCAAGGTCTCATCATCAGACATTTCGGCACTCATTGAATTAGTATTGGTATAATTAGCAAATAATCAACAGATAAACCGGGCAATTTGAGCAAGATTCGGAGTAGCTGATTTATACCCCTCAAAAATTAGGATTCAAGTTATAATTTGAATGACTGAACGAAGTAAAATGACTTAAAAAAGTTTGAAAGTTTGGTTCTTATCTCGAATAATCAAAGATTGACCAGTTTTATTTTGAATTTTGAAACCAAAACTTCTTCTTGTCTTAAAGGTAGTACCGTAAAAGACCAAAAAATGAGAGTTGTATCCAAGCAAATATTACTGATAATATTAAAAAAATGAGAGGAAAACAATATGCTGCAAAGCGGTTGTGTGTGTTGTATACTACTTATATTAGTGGTTAAAACTTCCTCTTGGATTTAATTAGGTAGCTGTGCATCTAAAGTTTCAGGGTATAAAAGGAGTAATTGTTGCTGTGCGAATGCTATCTCACTTGTTAATTGCAAGCGGCTTATTAAAATGAAACTGGATAAATAATAATATTAGTAAATATCACAGCATTGATTTGTGCTAGTAAATTCATCTCATTTAATTTTAGTCTATTACATATAATGATTTATATTGTTGTGAGATGTGGAGATTAGGTGAAGAAAGCCTCTGCTATATAATTTTTATTTTTGTTCGTCTATTCATCTCCTTCTTCATCCTCATCATCCTCTTCATCTTCATCTTCATCAGCCGCCTCATCATCACTCTCCGCCTCTCTTAACCAAAGTATCCATTTTTCAGTTTTCTCTCTAACATCGTCCAAAGCTTTACTTTCATCTCCATCCCACCATTTGAATATGCTTTCTTCTTCCACTATTTCTTCATCATAAAGAACAACCAACACATACAAAAGAACAAGTGAGCTGTAATCCCTGTCAAGAGATGAACATAGCCTTTGAACTATCATCAATAAATCAACCTGATCAGAATCGTCAAACACTTGTCTCTTGAATAACGGACACCATTTTCTAAATATCTTATCAACGGCATCTTTAACTCCCAATGTTTGGGTTTCAACAAAATGATCAACACGTTTAACCATTGCCGCACATGTAGATTCTCTAACCTCATGATAAGTAACATTCATACTCATTCTTAGTGTGTTTAATTCTAGTAATGCAGTATCAATATCGTGATTATTCTCCATGGCTCTTTCAACAGTAGCAATGGCCTCTTTACCAAACTCTTCTTCATCATCCTCTGATAGATAATTGGAGGTGCTGGATTGTGTTCTCTTCTTACGTTTATGTGCATGGCTAACCATTGTAGATGCAACAGATACATCGGAAACATTCAAACTAGCCATTTGATAAATGATTCCACTATATCCAAGATTGGTATCTTCATCCTCTTCATCATCTTCATACAGGAATCCAACACCATTTTCACCAACTACTGAAGGATCGCAAATTGCAGATACATTTGTTTTCACTTCTTCATCGCTAGCATCATATTCATCTTCACTATCATCCTCATCACTACTTGACATGATGGCACTATCAGATAACTTCTCAACAGGTGTCTTCACTATCTTTGTATTATTTGGAACCGCGATATTTTCATCAACAATAACATCAAAACCAATAACCGAACCTGAATTCAACATAGCATTTTTTCTAACTGTGGCATCTGCTGCAATAATTGCATGCTTCACAATACATCCATCTTCAACACGAGCTCCATCCCATATGTAAGAGTTTTGAATGGTGACATTATTACCAATATAACATTTTCGTCCAATCACTGAAGAGTCAACGGTGGTACCATCACCAATAAAAGTATCTGCACCAATCACCACACAAGATTGAATTTTGCATGATTGTGAAAGTCTAATATTATGCTCTTTGTAAACATGATTACTCTCATAGGAATAAGTTTGATCATCCAACATGTTTCTTTCTGGAACAATTGGATAACACCATCTTTCTAACAAATCTTGAGAAATACCATCATATGTTTGCCAACTTTCCACTCTTGCAGCATAGAATTCGTCTGTAATGTACGCATAAATATGTTTCTTCAATAAATCACTGCTTAAGACACCTTTCACAAAATCAGATCTAAGAGTTTGGTAATCGAAATTATCTTGAAATATTGTGGGCACTTGAGCAGTACAGATATCAACATGACAATCGATCAAATCGTTTCTGATCACAAATTCACTGGAATCTTCTAACATTTCAGGATCAATATTGACAGATGTTTTATGACCGGAGACAGATGGAATGTCTTGGTAATATAGACATTTGTCAGTGGTTTTATCAAGAATGAAACATGCAGGTTCAATCTGTGATCTTGCACGATGCAGCTCAGATGCTTGCTTTAAGACCATCGTTGCAATATAATCTCTATCGGTACTTTTTCTCTGCTTGTGACAGTTGATAGCCTTACTAAGGTCTAAATTCGTGACAACATCTCCAGAAACTAAAATGAAATCATTGGAGACTAACCCTCTTGAATCTATATCTCTCATTGCATCACCAACACTTCTTGATTCTAATGACATGATGGTTTGAATCTTTTTGAATGGAGATGAGGGAAGAACCCATTTTGATTCATCGATATATTTTTGTATTTGATCTGCATGGGCACAACACATTAAGTAAACTTCAGAGACATCTGCTTGAGCCAAAAATTCTAGAGTATATTCAATCAAAGGAACATTGGCCAAAGGCAACAAACATCTTGGTCTCACAGATGTCAATGGCATGAATCTCGTCTGAAAAGAGTCAGTGAGTACGATGGCTTGAAGTTTTGGCTCTTCATCGGAGCTGCCTTTCTTCAAATTCTTCGGTGGCATCTTCAAAGAGATTTGAGGTTCAAGAAAATAGTTTTTATCCCTCTCTAGATTACCTTGAAATTAGACGAACTGGCATAAATTAAAGCCAAACTCTGACACGATCATCTTGCTTTAACTCAATAAAGAGTAACGAGCACATCTACACAACGAAAAGAATTTTTCCCTTTGGAGGTGTGATTACATAATCATTGATTATTTCAGCTGAGTATCCGCAGAGCTTATGTTCCTATTACTATCAAGTATTATATACCGTTTACCTCGTATAGAGTTATCAAAAATTGATATCTCACGATTTGATTACTTGACTTATAACAGCATAATCTCCACTTATGGAAATAATCAGTTTGCAAACAACTTTCAAGGGGGGATGGGAGTATATGCTCTCCATCTTTTTAATTTCCTCTGTGTGAGCTTCCTAATCTCAATGCTAATGCTCATTTTTCACCCCGGGATCTCAGATCAAACAATTTGTTAGGCATAATCTCCAGATAGTCTTTTGTCATTTGCCTAAGATCTAAATATCTACAATTGTGACAATGTTTCTCCGTTAGTCTCTTGCCTAAGCTTAAATCAAAGATTACAAGAATCCTCGACTTTGAAACATGAAAACGATAGCTGCAAAGATCTCTTTTAGAATAATATTCCAGTCAGCTTACATCAAACCTATATTATTCGAATTCAAACATGACGGGAAAGGCTGATTAGTCTAGAAATTGGTGAACTAAAAAAATATATAAGTTTTGAGTCCTTAAGTCTGCTAAAAAAACACCTATTTCAATTTATTCAATAATAAACGGATCCAGATTTCTTAGTTTCATTTTAAAAGAGTTAGTTCTGCAACAAGTCTGATAGATATTTTGATGGGAAAATTTATATTAGCATGTGTACCCTGATGAAAGATCATCACGGCGTTTCCGCCCTCTAGAACTCGACATGAAGCGCTCGCACACTATACTTTACAGAGAATGATTTTGCGTATTCGTCTAAACAACAAACAGTCGATCCTCATGATAAGGAAGCTTGACTTTTTTGGCATTCCAAGACTCCAAGACTGTTTTTGCGAGAATGTCGCTCTTTTGTAATGGCAAACTTTGCTTTGTTATTGTTTAATTCACGGGATTAAGTCTTGTCGGGTCTAAGCAGGAAAACTGGAGAAGTCGGGCAATTAAAAAGCCGAGTTAGGCCCTGAGAAGAGTATTGTCAAATTACCGTGTTCTGCTTGAATTACCCTTTTTGTGGATCAATGATAATAAAAATCAATTCTTTCTTTAAGTAGATTTAATTGTTCTGGATTGATTTACTATTAGCCTTTTTTTTTACCGCTTAGCCATCTTGATTCAACTTGACCGAGTTTCTCAAGCAGGTTATATATGACGCACACATAAATACTAACAACAGGATTGTTTGTTATTCGGTGACAAGCACCATTTCGGCCGATTTGTTTTCAAAAGAGTATGAGTTTATTTTGATATACCACAAGTTTTAAAAATAGAACTTTTTGTAAGATCCTGGCTTAGACATTGGAAGCAAAAAGCTCGGAATGCTTGCCTCTAGATTTTAGTCAAAGGAGTAATTATGGAATTAAGGATATAAATTGTTGTTAATTCCCCCAAAGATGATTTCCCTGAGTTTCCTGTAGCCACTTGTTGTTTTATTTGCTGAAGTATTTTAAAAGTACTACAAAGAGAAATGTCCCTAACATCTTTACATAATACAATGCCATTGACTGAAGTGACTTCCATATATGGATCAATCACCAGTGCTTTGGCTTCTGCTACCTCTGCCGCCTCAACAGCTACAGATTGGTATCGTTACTCGCAAATTGTTGAAGAATTAGAGGCTTCAAGAACTTTATATTCGTATTATGAAGTTTACGCTACCGCGACCGATACCAATTCCAAAGCATCTATTGCATCAGAAGCGATCTCTGCTTCTTCTGCATTGGCCTCAATCATCAGGGAAAACGAATGGTACTATAATGGCCATCAGTTGAATTTTGGATTGAATACGGCACTTTTGGTGTTTATGGCTGTGGCAATGATATTTCATTTGATCATTGGGTTGATGTACCATCAGAGATGGTTTGGTGTGTGTTGGGGAATTGGACTCGCTTGTGAGGTTATTGGGTATGTTGGACGTGTCGTGTCTTCAAAAAATATGGCATCATTCGGTGCATATATTACTCAACTTGTTTGTTTAACTTTTGCTCCCTGTTTCTTCATGGCTGGAATATACTTTATTTTGGCTCAATTGACTGTTATTTATAATGAAAGATATTCAAAATTGAAGCCAATGCAATATTCATTAATCTTCATAATTTGTGATGCCTTCTCTATTTTACTACAAGCTGGAGGTGGTGGCTGGGCAGCAGCAGTTGCAGACGGCGAGTCAAATGCAGGTGGTGTTGATTTAATGATTGTTGGTTTAGCATTTCAAGTGGCTGCGATGACAGTATTCATGATTTTATGTTTCATATTTTATTACAGACTTATGAGTGACAAGAAGATTAATGGAGATGGAAACTTTAATCCAGACTATGCCCATATTAGAGAGAGAAATATGCTAACATATTTCCCATATGCAGTTACTGCTTGTGTTACTTTTATCTTTATTAGATCAGTATACAGGGTTGCAGAATTGTCCAATGGGTTCGATAGCACATTGGCAACAAATGAAACATATTTTATGACTCTCGAGGCCTTAATGATGGTGATTGCCACTATCATTTTATCTGCTTTCCATCCAGGGTTTGCGTACGGTAGATTTAATACAATCCACTTTGAAAGAGGATTTAAATCTAACTTCAAGAGGAAGCCAAGATATAGTGAAAAGGAAGAGTTGGAAATGGCTCATAGACCTCTGTAGTCGAGTGCTAGACTAATCCTTTGCTGCTTGCCAACCTGACGTGTTTGAATTTCTTGTTTTTGTTTCTTTGTTTATCTTCTATCTCTATCTAGGAAAAAGGATACTACCCAATTGGTACTCTATACCAGGACCCCCTGTGCAGATAAATTCCAAAAGCTCAGCCTACAACAGCCTTTCGAACATGTTTCTGGTTGAGGCTTATGCCCGAAAATTAAAAGAGCCGAAGAACAGCCAGAAATCAATATCAATCGATAGTTGCAGAATAATAACAAACATGAAGATCTGTCTAAGCCTTCTTCCTACATATTCTACGATGATAAGATCCTCCTCAAACTTCAAAGTTTAATTTCTCATCTGTTTGACGGTTAGATCTGATCGAATGGAAGATAGCAGTGAAGGCCAAGAAGTACTTTCCAGCTTTTCAAGAAGTCTCAATTGCACTATCTAGTAATACCATACTGGAATTGCTAAAGCCGGCACCACTATTTCATCTGGATAAACATGGGAATGACTACTAGATCTCTTCCCTTTTAATGCTTGAGCTTTGCTCCCAGTTTAAAATATCGATTTTACGCCTTGAAGTTAACTGGTGTATGGGTTAAGGATATCAATTTTAAGTTCGAGACTAGAGATGTCCAAATACGGTAAGGTGGGAGAATATGAAATCTATGCCCCACTAAGAGCTGTGGTGCAAAGATTATCCAACAGGCTCGCACTATAATACTAATTTTTGACAACAGGAGGAAATAGCAAAAATCCTATATTCGGAGACAAGCACCCTTTTGGGAATTGCACATACCGAATTTGTCTTGGTATTAGCTTATTTTGATTTATGATTATGATTATCTCATAAATAGATATTTTTTTGATCATGGCTTAGACATTTGGATCTTGAAGTACTTTGCTCATAGCTTATGCTCTTCTATTTAACTGAAAAAGTTTCCAACAAGCTGATTCCAGGATATAGATTGCGTTTTACTCAGATAATTGATCCCTTTCACTGACAAGAATCAGCCTTTGCTAAGTATCGTCTAAGCCTTGCATCAAAAGAAAGATGTCTTTAACTTCCTTAACACATACAATCCCGTTGTCGGAGGTGACGTCAATCTATGGATCAATCACCAGTGCTTTGGCTTCTGCTACCTCTGCCGCCTCAACAGCTACAAATCTGTATCGGTATGCACAAATTGTTGAAGAATTAGAAGCTTCAAGAACATTATATTCCTACTATGAAGTATATGCCACAGTTACAGAAGAAGCTTCGAGGGCATCTATTGCATCGGAAGTGATCTCTGCTTCTTCTGCATTGGCCTCGATTATCAGAGATAACGAATGGTACTATAACGGCCATCAGTTGAATTTTGGATTGAATACGGCACTTTTGGTGTTTATGACTGTGGAATTGATATTTCATTTGACCGTTGGGTTGATGTATCATCAGACATGGTTTGCAGTGTGTTGGGGAATTGGACTTGCTTGTGAGGTTATTGGATACGCTGGGCGTATTGCATCTTCAAAGGATATGACATCCTATGCTGCTTATGTTGCACAACTTGTTTGCTTAACTTTTGCTCCCTGTTTCTTCATGGCTGGAATATACTTTATTTTGGCTCAATTGACTGTTATTTATAATGAACGATATTCAAAATTGAAGCCAATGCAATATTCATTAATCTTCATAATTTGTGATGCCTTCTCCATTTTACTGCAAGCTGGAGGTGGTGGCTGGGCAGCAGCAGTTGCAGACGGCCACTCAACTAAAGGTGGTGTTGATATAATGATTGTTGGTTTAGCATTTCAAGTTGCTGCAATGTTTGCTTTTCAGATTTTATGTTTCATATTTTATTACAGGCTCATGCGTGATAAAAAGATTAATGGAGATGGAAACTTTAATCCTGACTACACCCATATTCGAGAGAGAAAGATTCTGAAATATTTTCCGTACGCGGTCACTGTTTGCGTTGTATTTATCTTTATTAGATCAGTATACAGGGTTGCAGAATTATCCAATGGGTTCAGTAGCAGATTGGCAACAAATGAAACATATTTTATGATTCTTGAAGCATTGATGATGGTGATTGCCATTATCATTTTATCTGTTTTCCATCCAGGGTTTGCATACGGTAGATATAATACAATCCACTTTGAAAAAGGTATCAAATCTAACTTCAAGAAGAAGCAAAGGTATATTGAAAAGGAAGAGTTGGAAATGACTGACGTGAATGATAGGGTTCTGTAATTGATCAATCAGTCAACCAAGTGCTTGGCCCCACACCTATCCGTTTTACTGTCTTGTGTATTTGTATTTGTACCTTTTTATTATTTTGCTTTAAACTAATTTTAATACTCACTCTCTCATGCCTCAAAATGATCTGCCTTAATTTTCGGCTATTTTCAAATTGCTCAGCCCACAAACAATATTTTTAATCTCAACCAGATGCTCATGTGAGGCTTATTTCCGGAACAAAGTCCGCAAGTAACAAGTAAAAATAACAGTTTCTATTTCCCCTTAAGATGGTTTCAATATACACACATATCTATGCTCCAAGTTGCCCAATCTATAAATCGTTCTTGTATTATCAACCATATCAAGACAATGCCTAACAAAATTAAAATCAGCAACAAAAAGGGTAGCTTACCTAATCCATTAATAAGCGACGTTGAAAACCCTGTCGGTGATGGCAACAACAGAGCACAAACGAACACACAAAAGCGAGCGAAACGAGACCTAATAATATACGAGTTATACGATGATTCTTTACATATAAGTTGAAAAATAAAGAAAAGTAACTCTCTTATCCATTAATCAAGTGCTTTAGTTCGCCATCAAAAGCCGAAAATCAAGATCCATTATCCAAAGTGTGCAAGTAGTTAGAATATCAAGAGGCTAATATTAGCTAAGTTTGACTACAAGCGTGTCCTCTCTCAACAAAAGGACTAACTTTAACAGCCCACACTCCCCTCAATATCTATATTTCAACAATTCATAGTTAAAGGGTCAAAGGATTTGCAAAGAAAAACAAACCACTTTTAGAATGTCATCCTCCCCAGAAGCGAGTGAAGCAAATG
This sequence comes from Ogataea pinus, assembly GCA_030567935.1. Taxonomy (NCBI): domain Eukaryota; kingdom Fungi; phylum Ascomycota; class Pichiomycetes; order Pichiales; family Pichiaceae; genus Ogataea; species Ogataea pinus. The sequence continues at coordinate 268,356 of JAJLSY010000002.1, read as the reverse complement.
ATGCCAATGTTAGGCAAAGTAAGAGATCCACGGGAAAAAGAAAATACCACAAAAAGAGCAGAAAAGGTTGTGGCACCTGTAAGAAAAGAAGGGTTAAATGTGACGAAGCAAGACCTATCTGCAACAATTGTGATCGTATGGGTATTGAATGTGTCTTCTCTGGTCCACTTATGACTCATAACGAGAATGAATTGAATAACAACAGCCTATATCAACACGCTCAGATCAAATTAGAGAATGATAAATCTCAACTATCCCAGCATCACCTATTAGAACAACAGATTCTTTCACATCTTAAAAATCAAGGTAGATTAGGAAATATCAGCAAGCATCAAATACCCCCTGAATACTATCAACACGTTGTCAAACAGGAACTGATTGAAGATCCCCAACTAGCCTCTCTAGCGGAAGCAGCAAGAACAGCATCTCAATCAATTTCATCCACAAATCGGACGTCGAATATCGATTCGGGAGCAACAACATCCTCCAATGATCAGTCACCTATACAACAAAGACAAAACAATGTTGATTCGCCTTCTAATTTTACCATGTCTTCTGTGGGTCTTGATGGACTCACTGGAACTGGAAGAATTCCTCATATCTCTCCAAACATGATAAATGATGACCCACCACAATTGACGAGTCCAAGTGCTCCGTTGTCATCTACCGGTACTCAATTAAATATGCTGGATCTTAGATTAATGTACCATTACACAACTAAGGTTTGGCCAACTATTACTGCTGCTGGGATTTCAGATTCTAAAATTTGGTCAGAAGATATACCAATGCTGTCTTTCAAGTATCCCTTTTTAATGCACTCCGTTCTAGCATTTTCAGCAACCCATTTATCAAGAACTGAAAGAGGTTTGGATCAATTTGTCACTTGTCATAGAGCAGATGCACTAAGACTATTGCGAGACGCTGTATTAGAGATGTCACCAGAGAATACCGATGCCTTAGTTGCTGCTGCATTAATTATGATTATGGATTCATTAGCAAATGCTTCTTTACCAACCTCAACATCACTAAGATCTTTGCCTCCTTCTGCATGGATTTTCCATGTTAAAGGTGCAGCTACAATTTTAACTGCCGTCTGGCCATTGAGCGAAAAATCCAGATTCTATAAGTTTATATCGGTTGATTTGGGTGACCTGGGTGAAATTCAGTATGACTTGATAAGTGGAGAGCTATCCAATACTACAAGTAATGGAAATAATGATGGACAAACTGCAGGATCACCAGATCCAAGTGATATGAAACGCAGACAGCAAAGATATGAACCTGAAGATGTTCTTCGCAATGTTCGTAATAGAGAAGGATATTCTACAATTGAATGCTTTGATGAAGAACTAGTTGATATGTTTCCATTGCCTTACATATCTCCTTATCTACCAACTTTGGCATACATGGCTAAATTGCACATGGAAAGAAACAAAAAGGATTTTATCCTGCGCGTGTTTGCATTTCCTGCATTGTTAGACAAAATATTCTTAAGTTTACTAATTGGTTGTGATTTAAGTGCAATGAGAATAATGAGATGTTATTATAAACTATTGAGAAATTTCACAGAAGAAATGAAAGAAAAAGTTTGGTTTTTGGAAGGTGTTTCAACCGTGTTACCAGTTGATGTTGAAGAGTATTCTGGAGGTGGAGGAATGCATATGATGTTGGATTTCCTTGGTGGTCCATCTACCATGAATGACAGTACAGTTTCTTCAATCCTGAATTCTGGCTTATTGGATACAAACAATCTTCCAAGTTCTTCGATAACTGATAGTTTAGGTCTCCAAGATGGTAGCGGCTTAGAAGATGACGATGGATTCATGGGAGTATAGGTTCATTTTATCATCAATCTCCGATTACTTTCCGAAAAACAACAAATAATATATACCCTGTAATTTTATAAAATTTGCTAATCGATAGTTATCCAAATATATGGACAAATATTCTTGTTAAGAGATCTAAACTTTGTTCCTGGCGATTCCATCAGTATCACGATTAACTCCCAATTCGAGCAATTTTGCAAAAGCGTTAGCGAAATCTTTGAAAAAAGATTCTTTATCATCAGCATAATGCTCAACCAGCTCTTTGAATGATGGATCCTTAAATAGCTCCATATCTGTTCTTAGCATCATTAAACTTTTTTCGGGATTGTAATATTGTGGTCTTCCTGTTTCTGGAACACTTCCACTTATCCAGTGCTCTTCACGAAGCAATTTAAAGAATTCATTATCAAACACAATAGGATCATTTGTCCATTTCCCACTAAACCCACTATACTGTGCATGACAACGTCCTAATGTATGACCACCACCAATCAAGGCAACTATTTCCTGATCGTTGAATCCTAACCTTTGTGTAAATACTTCATGAATATGCTCAGTTCCTAAAACGGCTACTGGGAGCCTTCCATTTGGTGGTACTTTATCTGCTGACTCGCAATCTATTCTTCCAGGCTTCCAATGAACTTTTGGACCATTCATTTCTTCAATTGCAACAACACCAGCCAAGGTATATAGATCTGCATATGAGATCCATGGATGGTCTTGGTGTATTTGATCTAGATATGACTTGGCAGTATGCAATCCGGTATTTCCAGGATCGTTGAATTCTTGGGCATATCTCATTGTTCCTCCGTTACTACCCCCTGTTCCCGTGGTTCTGTCAAACTGAGCACAACAGTGCCAAGTAAATCTAACAATGTTTGGCCCAATAGAACCATCATCATGATTAGCTTGAGTTAGTATCTGCCTGATTGACTCCTTGACCTTTTCGTAATCTTCCAGACTAGGCTGTTTCTGCTCTTCGTCCCTTGCTCTTTTTCTGAAATGTATTTTGTACAATACCTTGCTTTGCTGGATTTCATCGTTTTGTGACTCTTGTTCTATTTTAAGTCTAAGTGTTTGCTCAATAGTGGAACTACTGTTTTTATTTTGTTCCCCTCCAACTCTGTCAAAAAGGGAATGAACTGATGAAATGGGGTCGACCGTTTGAGAAACTAAAACTCCCTTTCTGTGGGTTTCATGTATGGAATCATGGTTTAAAATATATGGCTTTGGAATAAACCCTGAATAGGTTAGTCCTTGGTCTTTACCAGACTCTCTTGCTTTATAATCTACAGTACACTCTCCTTCCAATGACCTCAGTAACTTTATGGATTTGTCCTCATCAATTCGGCAATCGTCATTCTCTTCCCAGCTACCTTTTTGCTGAGGAGGAGGATAAATATAAGAAGACCTTCTCCCCATCATTCTTCCAATAGCACAAAATGGAGTGTGAACAAAATACCTATTCCAGTAGTAGTCAGTACGTTTCCAAATTTTGTCAATAAAGTCAGAGAAGGATAATGGAGCTTCAAATATTCTGCGGGTCTCTATGGTTACCGGTCTTTCAAAGTTGAAGACTTTGCTTCTGTTGAAGTTGAAATGTTCTTCAAGCTCATCATAGAATGTTTCAAAGTCTCCTTCTGAACTATATGACATGGTTAGAAGAGAAAAACCTTGAGAGAAGGAAAATTTAACTATGGAGCACACATCCAAAGTTAACAAATGAACCCACTGCAGAATAATCCTGAGGGAAGTATAAGGAATTAATCCAGCTCTCCCTAAAGGCGACAAAAACATAGCCACCCGCCGATATAATGCATTTGGTTGTGTCATTGTCTCTGTAAATATCTAATGTAATGATTGGTGAAACATGAACTGTTAATCACTAGGAAGAACAAAGGGATTTTGGAATGAGGAGCCATTTGAATCCCTCTTTTAATGCACACGCGCCTCGGGAGTTTCACTTTGACTCCTTTTACCGGTCAAAACTGAAGCTACTACAGGTGAATAGAGAAGGGTAAGCATTTGCTAATAAAGGTAAAAAAGAGACAAAAAAATAACTAATGAAAGCATACATATGAGTTCAGTTTGTAACTTATTGATACGAACGATCACGAAATTAAACAAATATAAAAAAAGGGGAAAACAAGCAACACAAATAAAAACAAACGCTAAATGGCCACTCAGCTAACAAAGATCATAACGGCATAACTGGAAACCTGAGTAGGATCTCTGTTCAGCTATTAAGTTGAACGTAATTACCCGGGAAGACACCAGTAGCACCATTAGCACTACCAGTCCACCAACCGTTTGCATCTGCTGTTCTTTGGACAACAGTAATCACTGTTCCAGCACTGAAACTTAAGTCACCTGCAGCTTGAGCAGCATAATCGTATAATGCTGTACATGTTTCAACATGAGGAGCAGAGGCAGGAGTTGCAGGAGCTCCATAAGCGGCTGGTGCACCATAACTTGGAGTAGCACCATATGTTGGAGATGCTGCAGAAGTTGTTGGAGATGTATATCCACCATAACTTGCCTTTTCGTTCGGATATCCGTAAGATGAAGTCGAAGCTGGAGGGGTTTGGCCATAAACAGGGGCAGCAGCAACTGCTCCAGCTCCATATGCTGGTGGAGCACCATAGGCTGAAGCACCAGCAGCAGCACCTGCAGTATCATTAGCATAACGTCTCTTTGTAGCTTCAAGCTTGGATCTTGCATGACCAACTTTGAAGTGAGTCAAACCAATACTTTCAGTTTGTTCTTCAATATCACCTCTCTTGTAGTGGAATGCTTCCACAATATCGGTACTTAAATCAAAGTAAGGAATCTTCATTTCTTCCATCTTACTTGATAAAGTATAGAAAACATTCAATTGCATGTAATATAAACTGATGAACAAAGGTTTGATCAATTCAGCTTCCAATTGGAAAAGAATCGGAAGTTCATTCTTCATCATTTCGTTATAATAATCATACTCTTGTTGTGCTATAGCAACATCATTTTCATATTTATAAATCTTTTCTTCATCCTTTGGATTAGGGTCCTTCTTCTTTTGGGCCCTACTTAAAGAGTTTTGATGTCTATCCAAATCCAGTTGTTTATGATTTCTCTTAAGAGCCATTTTTCTGATGGCACCAATGATCTTCAAGAGTTCTTGTGCAGGCTCAACAATTCTAGTCTCAATCAATTCCAAATCCGGTTTCAAGGTATCTTTCAATTCATTAACAACAGCTCTATACTGTTCACATGCTTCAATACCTTCTGGATTTCCCTCCGGTTTTGTGGAGTTTGGATCCGAAACTTTTCCACTGATAGGCTTAAAGATTTCCTCAATTGCTTTAGAAAAACCAATCTGATGGTCAAGCATATCATTAACTGCCTTATGATATCTTTTTGATTCATCTGAAAGTCTTTTAGTCTGTTCTTCTAATTCTTTGAATCTTCTTTCGGCATCAATATAAACAGCATCGGATGTGGACTCACCCATGTTTAGCTTTTGACGAAAGTTTTGTGGTGCCCTCGCCAGGGCCTTTTGAAAACCTTTGAAACTCATGATTTTTGTGTTGGTGAACACTTAATTCAATTAAGAATAATAGGGAGTAAATACCAATTTTGAAGTACACCTGTATTTAATCACTGCTCCTACTACCTGTTTCCCCAAACTATAGTCATGAAATTGCCCGTTCTGTCCGAGTGTCTGCGGTGTAATGATGTACGGAAATGGGGGACTGGTTGATTAGATAATCAATCACTGACATGGGGTATTTTGGTAATTGTCTTAGGGGGGTTAAATGAAGTATATGGTTTGCAAGTTCTTTCTTATTGAATTAAATATTAAATAAATAGATATGTATATGTTAACTGTAAATCATTTTTGATATATATGTACAAGATTATTTGGCATAAAATTCATTAAATAAATTATTTTAATTCTACCACATTCCACCCTTTGTCAGGTTCTTCATCTTTTGTTGAACCTACAATTACATTACTTCTTGGCACTCCATCTGCGAAGTATTTTGATGCAGCAGCCACAACATCTTCCAATTCACAATCCAGCAAGGCTTCTCTTCTTTCTTGTCTTATGTCATCATCGATACCGTAGTTGAATAATTGCATTCCTTCAGATTTAACACTGATAGGAGCATCCAATCTTTGGAATATTGATAACTTAGCTTGATCCAACTCAGCCGCTCCAATTTCATCACTATGAATTCTTTCCACAATTTTTCCAACCGAATTAGCAAATGTAGCAATAGATTGACGTGGCTTTGGATCACGGTATGAATAAAATGAGAAGAGACCATTTAATTGATCATATGATGCACCACCACCATACGCACCACCCTTTTCACGAATTTCAGGGTGCAAATAATTGAATGACAAAATCTGGGATAAAACTTGTAACGCTGCAGATTCTGGGGATGTATAGTTAGTTCCGTTCAATGCTGAAGCAGAAAAACTAACTTGGGATGGAATTCCCACAAAGTTATTTAAGGATGCAAAATCTAGTGGGTTTCTTTCAATATTGTAGGTATCTAACGAGAAATCTTTGAGTGTTGGAATACCATCAACAAAATTCAAGGCAAGATTTTCTTGATTGGAAATAACGTCACGTCCACAAGTTAGTCCAACTTGGAATTTCGTTGAATTTAATAGAATATCTCTAATCTGTTCTAAGATTGGGACAACCTGTTCTTCAAGAAGACCCTCTGATTCTAAACGTCCCATTTCTGATAAAAATTGAACTTGTTCAATACCAGCTAAAGATTCTTGAATAGTTCCAACAGTTGATAATTTTGATGTTGCAAAGGATCTGGCATAACTATGCCCACTACTAACAATCCCACTCAAATTATCACTATTTAAAGTCTTAACTAATGTACTCAACTTTGGAATATTTCTGAAATTAGTGTCCAGTAATAACTCTTGCCATAATTGAAGCATTTTTTCGAAATTGGAATTCAAAGAAACTCCAGATAATGAAAACTTCAAATAAGAACTTTCTGTATTTTCTGGTGATGCATGGGTAAATGCTGAAGCATTCAAACCACCTGTATAAAGCCTAATCTCATCTTCAATGGTTGCCATAGTTTTGGTCTTGGTACCCAAATTTGTCAAACAATCAATAAACAAAGGTAAATATTTGACCAAGTGCAAAGGCAAGTCTTCTGAAGTTAAAGTCTTCAATGCTCTGAAATAGGTTAAACCATTAGTCTTTGGTGATAATCTAGTTTGAATGTCCAAACCCTTCAGGACTTTGCTGTTCACTCTGACTAAATCAGTATCTCTATTGATATCTGAAACAGATAAGGTCGGCAAACATGATAAATCTTCCTTTTCATTCTGCTTCTCAAGTAAATTCAAATTACGGTTGTACAAAACATCTTTATCATCCTCATCCAAGATAGCTAATTTGGTTTCCAATCTATTGGCTTCTTCTTCAACAATCTGTGATTCCAAACTTTCATCAGGTCTCATGGTGAATTTGAAATAATTCGAACCTAGAATGTATTTGTCGATCAAATCGGTCAAGACTTTGTCACCTTTTTCTTGATATTCCAAATCAAATCTATCAACTATTTGATCCCACTGAAGCCCTTTGACAACGTCAACATTATTGACCCAACCAGGAACCAGTGAATTCAATAGACCTAAACCAAAGGAAGCACTTTCAACCTTTCTGGAGAGTTCTAATTGATGAATGATTGCCTTAATCTTGTCATCGGAAAATCCCTCTTCCTTTGCCTTCTCAAACAATCCAATGATAACTTGGTCTAACTTATTAACAGAATCTAGGGTCATACCTTGTAGACCAATTGTAAAAAGATTAACAGCGGTCATTGATTCCATACCCGAGTTGATTGAAAAGTCTGAGCCTAAACCAGTCTCTATTAAACCTTGATAGAATGGAGCTGAATGCCCATCCATCAATAGTGTTGAGAGAATCTTCAATAGGAAAGTTTCATATAGATCACCAGGGGAGCCAGCATACCAAGTGATAGATGCCTTGTCTTGCTGATCCAATGGAGACATTGGATCCACTGGTCCAGGAACCACCATATCAACATTTTTCTTAAGTTCAATTGGTTCTTTGATTATATTTCTTTTAGGTCTTTTACCGAATCTAATGAATTCGGCATCTAACTTTTGTAAGTGCCTATCCATCGGGATATCTCCGTAAGAAAAAGTGAGCGAGTTGGAAGGATGGTAATATTTGCTATGGAAATCAACCAAATCTTCATGATCCAGCTCAGTCATCTTGGCTGGATCACCACCAGAATTGTTAAGAGAAGGATATATTGATTCCTGATATTTGATCCAGAAATAATACGAAGAATCGGACATTTGACCTTTCATTTCGTTATACACCACACCTTTGAAAGTCAGAGGAGATGATTTGTCAGCTGTGATTTCATTTTCTAGTCTCCATCCTTCTTGATAAAAATCTTCTTTCGATAACTTTGGATTTAAAGTTGCATCCAAATAGACATCCATTAAATTATCAAAGTCAACTTTATTGGTGGTGGCAAACGGGTAAAAAGTATAATCATGACCAGTCATAGCATTCATGAAATTGGAAAGACTTCTATTCAACATTTTGAAAAAAGGATCTCTAACTGGATATTTCTCTGATCCACATAAGGTTGTGTGCTCAAGAATATGGGGCAAACCAGTTGAATTTGGTGGATTGGTCTTAAAGACTATACTGAAAGTGTTATTTTTGTCTTGACGGTCAACATGCAAATGCTTCGACCCTGTCCTTCCATGAGTAAGATCCACCGCTGTTAAGTTGAATTCGGGGACCGTCACTACCCTATCGATTGTATAACCATGAACGTCCTTACCTAATGGGTATTTCTTGACCGCTTTGGCATCCACTGCAGTGGCCAACCCCTTTCTAAAAAGCGATGAAGAAGCAGAAGGACCTCTCCTGTTCATACGGGATGCATATGCCAACATTTCTAACGCTAATATCCAAACATGGATGGCAATTAGTTGAATAGATCTCCATTATTCTCCCCCTTGCCTCTACATATACTATGGAGAGCTTGGATGAAAAGATTCCCTCCGTCGCCGCATCTCGCGAGACCCAAAGTCTCAAAGACCCCCGGATCTGCGTCGAACGACCCTTCCCCCCTTATTCAACCGTAACTGTCTGCCAAAGAGAGAAGGGTCAAAATTCACACATTGCAGTTAGTTAGTGTTAACGGACAAGTTTCTTTAACCACATATTTTTTCCAAATTTAGTGCAATTGACCATTGTTTGCTTTGTTACAGTTAGTTAAGTGAGGATTTGCTCTGTTGACCACTTCTGAACGTTTCGTTAGGCTTATCGGGTTATTTTATAAACAATGAGACAGGCTATCCTTTATCTGATATTCTCGCTGATCTCAGCCTCAATAGTATTGGCTCAGAAGACTGTTTTAACTTCAACGGCAGCTGAATATTGTACCGGTATGTACAGTAGGATAGATTGGGGAGGAAATGTTGATCCTTATATCAAGGTTGATTTGAGATCATTCCAAGGAGCAAACCCAAGCACTAAAAATGCCTCGATATCCATTATAGTTTTTGAATATAAGGATGTTGATCAATTAGGATATACAGACCCACATACTGGAGCAACCCAATATATCTGTGATGATGTCACCGTTGAGCTTGGAGCTTGTACCGAAAATCAATTGAATCAATTCATCGTTGATACAAATACAACCTATTTGAATGTTGTCAAGTCAAAAGTTTTAACCCAACTTGGTACCAATGATTTTAGTTATCATGTCTTAAATACTGGTTATTACTGTGTTGCAGCATTTAACCCATATACAGAAGAAGATGGAAGTTATGATTTCCGTCTACTTGTCAATTTCCATAATGCATTTGGTAACTTGTCCGCATCTGAGATTCCACTATTACCACTTTATGGATTATTAGCCGTTGTTTATGCTGTTTCGTTATGTGTTTATTTGTTCCAAGTTTTCAGACACAGATCTGAACTATTGCTTCTCCAAAAATATTTGGCTGGATTTTTCGTGTTTTTAACAATTGAAAATATCTTAGTTTGGTCATTGTATGATGTTCAAAATAATAACAAAGGTTATCCAGCGTCTGGTGGTATCAAATTTTATATCTTTTTTGTGTCATGTTTGAATGCATTGAAGCTAACTTTCTCATTATTCATTTTATTGATTATTGCATTAGGTTATGGTGTTGTGTATCCAAAACTTGCAAGGAAGACCATGTTGAAATGTAAAATTTTATCTGGAGTTTTCTTTATCTTTTGCGTTTTGAATATTTGGTTATCGTATTACACAGGACAATCTCAACCAGGTTCAAATACAACAAATACCGAAACCGCAAAAACTTCTGTTGAGAACAATTCATGGATAGTTTTACTAATCAGTTTGCCATTGGCGGTTTTAGTTGTTGTTTATTATTTCTTAATTTTGAGCTCATTACAGAAGACCGTCAAACTATTAAGGGAAAACAAGCAAGTTGTTAAATTAAACATGTATAAAAAATTATTCAAATTGATCTTTGCTTCCCTGCTAATGCTATTGTTTGCATTTATAATAACAACAATATTAGTTTTCAATGACTCACTCACCAACTCAATTGAAAGATTATGGAAATTCAATGACGTTTTGACCGATTTCTGGCCATCATGTCTTTACTTCATTGTTTTCATTGGCCTTGCAATAATTTGGAGACCAACGGAATCATCATATTTATTAGCAGCATCATCACAAATTCCAACTACAGATAATGGAATTTCGGAAGATCCCGAAAATCCTGAAGATCAGGAAGGAATTTTCAATAACATGGAAGAATACGGTAATGAATTTGAATTTGATGATTTAAGAAGTTTGGAAAGTCATACCAATCCATTCCAAGATCCAGATACCAGATCAACAAACGAGAACCCATTCGCTGATCCATCCTCCAACAACCAGAAGAAAAAATCATTAGACTTTGAACAGCAGAAGGTGAATTTAAAAAATTCCGCAAGCAATGATAATTTCCATCTAGAGGATGATGAAGATGATCCAGGATTCGGTAATGATGATGAGAATTCTGAACTTACGAGCAAAGGTAAAAAAGACTAGAAGTAGAATAATACAGTAAGAGGAAATGGAAAGATCCATTATTGTGATTAATATATATATTATAAAGATTTCTGATTTCTGTTCTTTTTTTGAACTGTTTTTTTTTTTACTTGATTCTTCAAACGCTTATGTGTGTGTATAAAAAAGTTTGTTTCCATGTTTTGGGTTTTATGCAACGATTGTTTCTCGTTTTAAATTGAGCCTTGTCTTAATTTGCGTTCAAGTACATGCCAGTATAAACAAATGTTACGTCCCGAGTAGATATATATATGAAAAAGTGAGCGATAAAATGGAGTGAGAGAACAGATAGGAAAAAAAATCATTCAGCCAGGGGATACAGGATCAGTGTATCTTAATCCATTAAACCTATGAGTCAAGTCATGCAAGTCTCCAGCACCGGTACCTGTATTGGTAAAAGGTTGAAATATGATTGATGTATTTAAACTGGATGATCTATCAAGGCTCTGATTTCCTGAAGTATGATGAGTCACCGAATCATCCAATTCATCCTCTTCGCCATCTTCCACATCACCTGAAATACCATCCAAATCATCTAATTCATCCAATTCTTCACTGTATGATACGTCCTGCATTGGTGGCTCCAAGATATCGTCATCGTGATGTAGGTGATGATGAAGCTTGGAATCAAGTAACATTCCTTCGTCTATATCGTCTATATCATCATCTACTTCTTCATTCTGCTGATCATCTTCCATCTCTTCCTCTATGATTTGGGCAGGCTTTCCCTTACCATTTTTACTGTTCAGATTGTTGTTCCTATTGAAGCTCCACTTGGTATTTAATTTGGAATGCAAGGGTGATTTGCCTCTACGTATAGGATTTCCACTACTTCCACCATTGGAACTTCTATTCCCATTACCTGATGCGGCATACAGATTTGATTTTTTTCTCCTTGATCTACCTCTCATCGAAGATCTTGCAGAGTCAAAAGAGTTGGATCTTGATAGATTAGTAAATGACGAATTTGGAGATTCTGGTTGAGAAAGACTGAAATTAACCGATCTATCACTAGATGCTCTATTCATTGGTGGCCTACTTGAACCATTAGCTGTGGAATGATGATGGTTGCTATTACCACCACTGCCATTATTGTGTCCATTCTGATATTGGGATGTACTACTACTTCCATTCGCCATATGAATATTTGGTGTATCTGTAGAATAACCAGTTATGTATCCTGAACCATTTGATGTTTCAGAAACAGTTGTTTGTAAAGAGCAAGACGAGATCACTGATCCCGGTCTTGGAGGTTTGGTTTTTATTTGTGTTGAAGGATCATAGAAACTGGCAACTTTTCCCTTTTCCAAAGGTGATGAGTGTGTGAGATGGCTGGATGATTTGATTTCCTGATCATTCAGAGGTTTCACTTGATGCTGTAGTTGTGACTGCTTTGGTGAATGCTGCAGAATCTGCTGTTGTTGTTGCTGCTGCTGTTGGGCTTGTGATTGGTCATGGTTATGCATTGAATGCCTTGGTGAGTCATGAGATGACTTTCCTGTTTCTACAGAAGATGCGTTGGTGGACCAGTTGTCATCTAAAGATTTAGTTTTGAGCTTTCCCAATAGATGTTTTAATGAAAATCTATTCGAATGTTTCTTTAATTTGACAGCTGTCGTCCTGTTCGTTGCAACCGTTTTCATTGTGTTGTTTGAAGGGGTGGCCTGAAGCAAGGTTGAAGAAGCTGTGGGTTTCCGACTCGGTAAACTTATTGGAGATGGTAGTATACTAGCTTGATTCGGTGGAACTGCTGTGCTTTGAAACGGAGAATCTTGATCTTTTATGGTATCCAGCCTATTCAAAAAATGATTTTGGTTGGTGGAAGTCATCGAGCCACTTGGTGAAAAAGTTCTAATTTTTGCATTTTCAATTAATGATTTTGAAGTTGATAACCTTAACATTGATCTACTCCTGTACTTTATTTTTCTGTTTCTTTTTTGTTTCTCCTTTAGCAGTTCCCAGAAGGCAGTTAATGAATCTAATGATTGGTTGTCAATTGAATTTTTCAACAGATCTTTATCAAATCCAACATTAATCAAATCTTTTATTAACGTTCTTTCACCACTGGATAAGCTTGAAGTGCCAGAGGGCTGAATTCGATTTATCATTGAATTTACTATTTCATTCTGTTTCAAACCTCCAAAAGGCTGTAGAAGGGGAGATTTTAGGATTTCTTCGATCGAGCTTGGTCTTGAATCATGATCTTTTGCCAATAAAGATTTAACCAAGTTTAATAGCTCCTCATTCTTGAAAACAGGATCAGAATAGGAAGGCTCTTTTGTTAGAATCGATTGAACTAATTTATCATCATCATGAGAAGCTGAATCATCAAAGGGCATTTCACCAGTTAATATGGTATAACTGATGATTCCCAATGCCCAAATATCGATTTTTATTCCCGAATAAGGCTGTCTATTTAGTAATTCAGGAGCCATGTAGGCAGTTGTTCCACAGAACTCGTTCAATAATGATTTTGATCCATATTGGGCAAATGGTAATTCTCTAGTAAATCCGAAATCCGATAGTTTGATGTTGAGCTTTTTATCCAACAAGATATTTTCCAACTTCAAATCTCTATGGCAACAACCAGATCTATGCATATATGAGACAGCACTAAATAGCTGAGTCAAAATCTGTAGTGCTTCATCAATTGGGATCTTTCTCTTCTTTGATAGATGCTCAAATAAATCCCCATTTGGACAGTATTCAAGTACCATATAGGCTGAATTTTCTGTCAAGACAATCTCATAAATTTTGATTATATTAGGATGGTTATTCAATTCTCTAAGATAATAGTATTCTCTCATCAAGTTATCATTACTGATTCCACCATCTATAGTTGATCTATTTCCCCTTTTCAAGACAACTTTTGATTTTAAGAATTTATGGTATCCAAGATAAACGGTACCAAATGCTCCTGATCCTATTTCCTTTGTAATTTTATAATTGCCCACCTCGGTGAGTTCTGGATTTGTGAATTTTTTGATCAAATCAGTATAATCTTGGGCTCTCTATTCCAATTGACTAGTTAGTACACAAATCAGAATAATAACTCTCTCACAATCAGTTCATTATCTCATACATACCTTTGTAAAAGCAGCTCTTTCATCGATTATATTTCGACTGTTCATCGTATGATCAACCAGGAGGAGTTGTTTAGTCCCTCACCTATCCTTCTAAGACTCTCTGTTTTTATCAAACAAGGCAAAATTTTTGGTGTGTTAATTTCTTTTGATCCAGGAGTACAGTTACTCAGTAACAGAGGGTTCAAGTCAGGATCTCTCTCCCTCTATCAGTCGATGAGTAGTCGTGTGTAAATGAATTATCATAAGCGTATGTTACGCCGCCTCGTGTTATATAATATATTAGGTAAGCTGGTCTATAGATATCTCTAATCTACAAAACACAGGGGTTGGATAGCATTATTTACTTACCATCCAAGACAACAAGAAATCCACCAACAAGATGCAAAGAGCCACAGACAAAGACATCAATTGGACCATCCAATGACCGAATGAAGTTGACACTTGTTTCAATATCATGGAACAAATGTTTTCTTGTGTGTTTTTTCTTATCCAATTCATTCCAGATCTCGGCCATTTTGATTTGAACTTCCAAAGAATCAACTTTCTCCTTTGATGAGTTCATTGAGATCAAGTCCTGGGAATAATTACCGGATGACCAGGTCACATTAGTTGAGAATATGACATGATCGAATCTCATATTTGCAGCTTCCATCTCGTTGAATAGAATTGGAATTAGTTTATTCACATCCCTTGTCTGTTGATTAAATAGCAAGATTCTTTTCTTTTCAGGCTTTGTCACAGTGGTAAACCAATGAGAACCATTCTTGATTGATTCAACAGTATGTGCACCATCGATAAACCATGTCACATCTCCATCATCACGTTGTGAATCTTTAATAATTTGGCATCTTCCAGGCCAATTGGCCAATTCTAAACCTGTTTTGAATTCTAATGGTAATAGTTCATCGGTATTTAGATTGAATCCTAATTTATTTAGATGACAAGTAGTCAAAGAGATAGCCAAAGAAGCATTTTGTCTTTGGAAATCTCCATTCAAACCTAATTTGACATCGTTTAAATCATCTCTAATTGTAACGATTGTTAAGCTTGAAACTTTCTTCTCAATTGCTCTATCTTTAATCACTTGAATGGCTTCAATTGGTTGCTCAACGGTGAAAACATCAGTACTTTCTTTGAAGATACCACTTTTATTCCAAGCTATTTCTTCAATTGTATTACCTAACATCAGTGTATGATCAATTCCCAACGAACTAATACCACAGCATGTTGGTTTTTCAAATAAATTGGTGGAATCATATTCACCACCAACTCCAACTTCATAAATCGCAGTATCTATCTTCTCACTTATAAATGTATGGAACGACAGTAAGGTTAGAAATCTGAAATATGCAGGCTTAATATCTGGTCCCATATCAGGGAAAGTTGATAAATCAGATGATGAAGATTCCAATTTATCCCAAACATCAAAGAAATATTTGGTGAATAATTCTTCACTTATTGGTTCTCCATCAATCATTAATCTTTCCCTAACACTTTTCAAATGCGGTGATGTATATAAACCTATCTTTGTAATTCTATTGAAAGTACCTTGGTTCCCATTACCATCACCATGTATTGGAATATTTCTATATTGATTAAGGATACTTTGAACAAAAGCGCAGGTTGAACCTTTTCCTTTTGTACCTGTAATATGGACAACGTTCAATTGGTTTAGATCAGATGGTTTATATCCTATTCTTCTAGTCCACTCGATCATCTCAGGTATAAGATTCGAGCTTCTATTTATACCTGAATTTCTAACTGCTTCAATAGTAGCGAAATTGGATTGCAGTGAATTCAATGCATTTATTGCATCTTTGTAAGTTCTACGAATCATCGGATTAGTAGGTGAAGAAGGATTAGTAGAAACTGGTAATGGAGTCCCCAACGATCCTTGATTCATATCAGACTCTTAAGATTGATTATAAATATATATCGGAGACTATATGATCAGAATAAGATACACTAACCAGATAGAGTCAAAGTCAAATCCCTCCGTCTCACTGTGCGAAGTTTTTTTTTTTTTTGATGTTGGTAGTACAAATTTATTCATAGTATATAATAGGAAGTAAGAGTAGTAGTAGTAGTATACAAATTGGGTAGTAAAAGAAAATAAGAAAAAGTGTGGGGGATCATTATAATATTGGATCTTGAGCGATGTAGTAGTTGTAATAGCAGTACCGAGATGGGGTGATGAAAAATGGGAAGGAGAAATTAGTTTAAAAGTCATCATCGAAAGCAAATCCATTGCTATCTTCAGTTTCGGTCTTTGAACTTTTTGCAATGACACCTGCTTTTTGGTAGTCTGAGACTCTTTTTTCAAAGAAATTGGTTTTACCAGCCAATGAAATATTTTCCATGAAATCGAATGGATTATTAACTTTGAAATGTTTCTTACAACCCAATGAAAGTAATAATCTATCAGCAACGAATTCAACATATTGACACATCAGTTTTGAATTCATACCTAATAAATTACATGGTAAAGCTTCCGTGAAATATCTTTTTTCAATTTCAACAGCTTCTGTAATAATCTTTAAAACAATTTCTTCATTTGGAGTATTGTTCAAATGAGAGAACAACAAACATGCAAAATCGGTATGTAAACCTTCATCTCTACAAATTAATTCATTTGAAAATGTTAAACCTGGCATTAAACCTCTCTTCTTTAACCAAAAGATAGATGCAAAAGAACCTGAAAAGAAGATACCTTCAACAGCTGCAAATGCAACTAATCTTTCAGCAAACAATGCATCTTTATCATTGATCCATCTCATTGCCCATTCTGCTTTTTCTTTTATACATGGAATTGTTTCAATTGCATTGAATAAAAATTCAGCTTCTTTAGGATCTTTAACATAGGAATCAATCAATAATGAATAAGTTTCAGAATGGATGTTTTCCATCATGATTTGGAAACCATAGAAACATTTAGCCTCTGGTAATTGAACTTCTGCGGAGAAATTTTCAACCAAATTTTCATTGACTATACCATCAGAAGCAGCAAAGAATGCCAAAACTCTTGAAACAAAGAATCTTTCATTCTCATTCAATTTATTATTCCAATCTGAAAGATCCTTGGAAAGATCAATCTCTTCAGCAGTCCAGAATGAAGCTTCAGCTTTTTTATACATTTGCCAAATTTCATGATACTTGATAGGAAATAGAACAAATCTTCTCTTGTTTTCGGATAATAATGGTTCGTCTTTTTCCTTTTCAGCCAATGAATGTCTATGAACTTTATGCTTTGCTAAGAAATTCTTGTGTTCTTGTAAGACAAGATCAGTAGTATCTTCCTCCTTAGTACCATTTTTAATGGCAGCAGCAGCTTTCAAAGCTTGGGTTAGATCTGATTTATCAGCATTTGATAGATCCAAAGTGGATAATGCACTAGCTGTTATCTTGGAAGGTGTTTCTTGAACGGACATTGTAATGAATGAATGTAATGAATGAATGAATAAAGAGAGAGAGAAAGGGAAGAAGAAAAAGGTATAAAAAATATAAACAAAGACAGAACAGTATGCTTATATACATGAAGAGAAAGAGAGAGAAAGGAGCAAGAAATGAGACGCGTAAAAAAATTTGAAGAATAAGGGCGAAATTGTATTAGCAGAGGTGTGTTTGCGTTTTCGGATTATGGAGGTGTGTTGTTGATCGAAGTAAGATTTGTATGTTGTATCTTTTCATGTTTTACTTTAAATTTAAACCACAATTTAATATATAAATGTATGGTAGATTCAGAAAGCAAAGAGGATATCTATATCATATCCCTTTTTATACCACTGAAATACTGTAAAGATAAAAAGATTACACCAGAATCAGTCAGTTCCTTCAAACACGCTCCGCTCACCCTCTCCTCTATTATCGTGTTTGTTATTTTATCGGTAATTAAAGTATCCCGTTTTGCTTTGTTTTCCTTTCTTGATTTGTTTACTTTATTTTATCAGTCAAATGAAACTTCCATTTAGTAAGGTGGTATCTTAGTTTGTGTTTATATCGGTTTATAAGCTTAGATCCGATACCATACTATTTATCTCTTTTGCTACTAATGTTATTGTAGTACACACCTTTCTAATTTAGTGCAACGTTAGTTTTTGAGATTACATAATCAGATTTGCAATCTTATTCCAGTAGTCGATCGACGTGTTTGTCCCGGTCTTTTTCTCCTCATCCATTTTCTCTCCTGTCCTATAGAAGAGTTTCTAAACTAGCTCTCTATCTAACTATCATAACTGAATCTATCTATTGTGTAGTCGTTAAGCATTATAATGTCTGTAGCTGTGTCTCAAGAGACAAAGGGTAAGTTTATCTTCTTGTTATCACGCCCGTATTTCAACACTTACTGACTGCTCATTTTTCTACTAATTCAGTCTCACTAGAAATCAAGGACAAATATCAGTCAAATGAAAGATTGATAAATGAAGAATTCAAAATCTGGAAAAAGACTTCCCCCATACTATATGACCTACTATATACAAATTCTTTACAATCTCCAAGTTTAACTGTGGAATGGTTTAATGATTATTCTATCAACAAAGGTGATGATGCCTCGTCAATTTCCACCACTTTCTTAGTTGGTACCCATACAACATCCCAAAATAATTATATCAAACAATACTCTATAAACTTACCATCTTCAGTCAGTTTTGATAATGATACAACCGCAACTGCTTCCAATGATAAAGCTATCCTCGGAAACCAATTCAACTTGATTCAATCCTGGGAACATCCTGGTGAAGTTAACAAAATCAAGATAAACCAACAGAATGGATTATTCGCATCTCATACAAATTCAGGAGATATTTTAATCTTCGACTCAAAAGATAAATTATCAACCAAACCCCTACATGTCTTAAAATTCCATGAAAGAGAAGGATTTGGATTGGATTGGAATACCCAATCCAAGAATAATTTACTTTTGTCATCTTCCGAAGACCATAAGATTGCACTTTGGAATTTGAATGGTGTTTCAAATGGCGGATTTCTTGAAAGATCATTTGATACTCATCAATCAATAGTGAATGACGTTTCATGGAATAAGAAAATAAATGATTTATTTGCCTCTGTTGGAGATGATAAATCCTTACATATTCATGATATAAGATCAAATAATTCTACAGATCCAATAATGAAGGTTGAAAATGCTCATGAGTCAACAATCAATTCAGTCGAGTTCCATCCGTTTTCAGATTCATTCTTAGTTACCGGATCATCTGATAATTTTATAAACTGTTGGGATTTAAGAAACTTGAATGAACCAATTAGAAAATTATACGGACATACAGACTCCATAGTTGATTTGAAATTCAATCAAATAAACGGACTATTATTATCTTCATCAATCGATAGAAGAGTCCTCATTTGGAATTTGAATCAAATCAGCAAGGTGGAATTCGATTTGAAAGAATATGAGAAAAAGAAGAATGATTATGTTGATCCATGTTTGATGTTCATGCATGGTGGTCATACTGGTAGAATCTGTGAATCTGATTGGCATCCAAACTTGGACAACCTTATCGTTAGTTGTTCAGAGGATAGCCTTATTGAAGTTTGGAAACCAAGGCATATAGATGACGATGATGACGATGACGATGAGGAAGAAGATGCCGATGGGGATGTGAATTTGGAAGATGCAAAAGACCCTTCAGATAGTTGAAGGTATCGGATGATTACGGTTGTTTGTGGTGATCCATTTCTCCCAGCTTCGTATTGTATAATCTTTTTGTAATTTATCCCTTTTCTCGTTTAAACTGTTGCTTTTCAATTCAATTTCATTTGTCTTTAATAAAATATCATCTTGAAATATACTAAACCAAGTCAAATGTTTCCCACATTTCTTCTTATCCTTGAGGCAAATACTCTTGAATATTTTAATTTCATCCGAAATTTCTTCATCATCATCCACTATCCTCAAATATTCCTCTTTAAAATCATTTTCAGTTATACCCAAATCTTCCAAAGTCCTAAAATTTATAAACTTCTTGACATCTGACTCATGAGAGATCCATTCTTGATCATTCATCCGTAATCTCTCATCAAACCCACAGATATCAATCTTGGTTGTATTCTTCCTACTCTTAACCATTGTGTCCTCTTTCCCATTAACTATCCCCGATATTTCATCATTGAACAGTTTAATCTTTTCCTTCAGTTTATTTAAATAAATACTCTTTGTTTCATAAATTTGTAGTTTTAGATCAATTTGACGTAATTCGTTATCTATGGCATTCATTTCTTCAGTGATTTCTTCAAGTATTCCTCCTTCAACTTTATCAAAGACAGGCAATGAATGTCCCAACTTTTTGAATTCCTCAAATCCTTTTGAATCTCCAATAACACTAGCCAATTCATCAATCCCCAATAATTCATCATTACCATTTGTCTTCCCAAGATTCTTCAGTAGTTCAATTTTCATAAATTGCAAACCATGATCTTTACAACAATATTTAGACACAGTCCCTTTCTCTTCATCAACCGCGATTGGATTCCAACATGAATTTAACCTGCATTTCCTCTTCCACAGACTCTTACCTTTATCAAACAAGACATCACAGAATTCGCAATAGAAATGACTCACTAAATCCTTATACTTATGATCCAATCTCAGACACTTGAAATGAAACCATTCTTCACAACCATCACATAAAACCATTAGTTCTCCATCATCTATCTTTCTACAGATACAGTATAACTCCTCTGAATTTAGATCAAACTTCGGAGCTTTGCTGAACTTGTTATACTTATCTTGCAATTTCTTAATATCAACCCCACTCATTGCCAATACAAATCAACGTAAACGGATATATGTTCAGTTTATCTTAGCACTATGATGACAAAAACTGACTATTATTATCTGTTCACCTTTTCTCGGATCGCACCGTGGTGTAAATAGCCGTTTTGCCAAATCGAATAGTAAAAATTAAAATCAAAAAGTGCTATACAAATCTTATGAAACAATTATCCAAAGATCTATGTATACCTGCTTCGATAGTATTAAAAACAAGATGTTCCTTCGAATACACAGATTTCATATCCTTCTTAACAGTTCCAACCGAAAACTACTTTGTACTACAATTAAAAGTTGTAGCAGCAAAAAAGAAAAGTGCGCAAGCCCGGAATCGAACCGGGGGCCCAACGATGGCAACGTTGGATTTTACCACTAAACCACTTGCGCTTAACTTGAAGTCCTATCTAATGCACCATGTGTTACTAGACGAAAGTGCCAAAAAGTTTCGCGCGATTTTCCCCTTGATTTTGTTTCCTTGAATTTGTTACGTTTGTGAAGACTTCCAGTAATAATAAGTAGTATATAGGTTAATAAAATCGTTTTCGTAATAAAAAAAAAAAGAAAGCGCTTTTTCTGCCTTGCCGATGGTCTCAGATCACTATTTCTGATGTTCGTTTTGCATCAATCACTATTAAAAGAGAATCCTCATTTGACTTGGTTAGTTGACTGAGACTTTTTGTTTTCTCCCTTTATTTTGTCATATATAGGTTAATAGAAATGTTTTTGCTCTTTCGAGGTATATTTTTCTCACAATACCCGTCTAAGGGGGACTTTTAATTTTACGTTTTAATATCTTCAGTAGCAGAAAGTCGTCAGGATTTGCATCTGAAGTCATCTATATTCATTATTCGTTTCATTATCCATTATACATCATATAAAAACTATAGCTTAACACTTTCTACGAATAGATCGGTATATAGCTCATTCAGTTGATAGAGATTTGTAACTTTATCAATTGAAGCTTGGTTGTATTTCAAATTCTTCTTAAAAACATCAATGTATCCAAGGATTATTATATCCAAAGGAATAATCAAATTGAATCTATTCAATGTTTCACCGTTGTTCAATCTTCCATTACTTACCATAATGCCTATCAATTCAGTATCATTAATCACAACTGGTCCACCAGATGATCCTGACCAGCATGACGAAGAGGAAATAATCAGTGAAGGAATAGCTTTTGGTATTTGTAGGTTGTCATGAGTTTCAAATAGATCTGATAACGATATCACTTTTGATATTGAGCCAATAGATTTCAAAGGCATCAAATTATCATGGTTGAAGAATAAACCATAACCAATTGATTTAGTTGTTGAATCTAATCTATATTTGAACGACTTGAAACTGACCTGTTGTAACAGCTGATCCAATTCCAAATTTCCAAGAAGATCAATTGGCTCACTCATGAACCTATTTCCAGTAATTTTAATAAAACAGAGGTCAAAAAGCTTATTGTTAAAAGGAACAAAGAAATCTCTATTCAATTTGGGACTATCAATCTCAAAACTTTCATCTGAGTTTATCCAAATTCGAATCGTTTTAGGGCTTCTCAATTCACCATCATCATTCAATATAACGTGCCTATTTGTAACTATTATATCATTGGTTAGGATTGCACCACTACCCCAATAGTTCATTCCTTTTGAAGTAATCACCGTGATTCCAACAGTCGAACAATGAGTCTTATCAGATTCAGCAATTGGAAAATCCGATAACTCAATACTACCATTTGGTTCAAAGGAGCAACAAGAATTAGACGTCAACAGTCTATCTGTTTCAAATCGACTTAACCCAAGTTCCTTTCCTATCTGTTTGTTCAGTTTTCTAAATATATAATCCCAACTCAAAACAATCATTAATTCTCCTTGCTTGTTTGATTTGACAAGATTCCCCCAAATCAATCCAAGTGATTGTGCAGTAGACAAATTTTGCTCATATAGATTCACTACGCCTCCAATCATATTATCCAGATACTTGGAATCACTGAGATACATCGAATCATCTTTACTTTTGTAGTTGATATGACCAATAGAGCTAAAATTGTTAAAGATTGAAACATTGCTTAAATTGAAAGGAGAGCTTTCAAATTTCACTTTTCTAGGTAAGTCATTAATTTCTGAATGTTTAACAAATTGAATTATTTTATAATTCTTCAAGACCGATAAGACTTGAAATTTGGGTTTGGCCATTAAGATAACTGAATTTTTAACATTATTATTGTTCTCATTTATATCTGAAGTTTGAAATTTGAAACCAGATTTAAGAAATCGATATAGTTCAGGTGCTGAATCTGATCTGCTATTATCATCTACTAACTTTGTAACGGACAGTATCTTACCTTGAACCCATTGAATACTTTCCTTTAATTCACCATTTATTAGTTCATCACAAGTGAAATGCAAATCGAGTTTATCAAGGATTGAATGGTACTCAGAAGGCAATGTTAATATACTAAATATTAATTCATTATCCTTTCTATTTGAAATATTCTTCTTGGGTTTGATACAGAGATAAATCCCAGACAACCCAAATATCTTACTCCTTGTTGAAGAGATCGAAATCCTTATTGTTATGGGAGTATAATGGACTTCAAGATCCGAAGTCCCTGAAAGTGTCATAATCGGGTAATCTCAAGAATCGTCACTTGTATACCTATTTGAATATCTTACTAAACTCCTAGAAAAATCGTACGAGTTTGTAGTCTCTGATAAAGAGACAGAAAATAATGTTTGATTTGACCATGCGGGATGGGGTTTAGTTTCCTCTTTGGGAAGGTATGCGGGTTTGGCTGATTTGGTAAATAATGGTATTAAAAGTTAGCAAAGATATATAAGATATCATAAGAAAATGAAAAGACAAAGAAATTTAATAATACAATGAAATAAGGGGGTGAGGGTCGAAATTAGTTAGAAAGACAAAGAAAGTATATTAATTGAGATCGGATCAACTAAGAAGAACCTTTTACCAAGTATCCTTAAAGCTGATCCAATTTTATGGGTGTAGACATGGTTATTGGACTGGTCATGTTTAAATCTTGCTCATCTATCGATTTCCTAGTAGGTTGAGGGACGTTATCTGATGTTGAAGCTGTGTCAGTCGAAGAACTACCACCTGCCCCGTACAGTTTGTCCAATGTTTTCTTCAATTCATCTCCATCGCCATCCTCATCCTCAACCAGCTTCTCTTTGTTATCTTCGTCTTCACAGACGGTGACCAAATTGAAACTTAATCCAGTACTGCTTCTTCTATTTGGATTTGTAATTGTAGATGCCGATCTGTCCCTGAGCTTAATCATCGGTGGGACAACCGGTGTGAATGAATGAATTGAACCACGGGTACGAGCAGATCCATTGATGGGGGTATTTTTCTTGATTAATTCAGAATAAGACTCATTGAACTGTTCAACTAGTTCAGTTATCGATTTCCCAACGTTTGATAAACCTTGGATTGGATCCAATGTGTTTGAATTCAATTCTATAATGTTCAACTTATTCCCAATGTTCTCAACTTTTGAAATCAAAGATTTGATAGTCTCATCCTCGTTATCTTCAGTGATTGGAGGTATTATATCATCTTCTAAGAAATCTATATCGTCCAATAATTCAACTTCAAATAGCTCAAGTATGGAGGATGTGAATAATTTGATTAATTTATTCAACATTTGAATGATGATGAAAAGCTTGGTACTTGACGAAAGGTATTTTTGCTGATTGACGTTGTTGAGGAGATTGAATTTTCGAAGGAATAAATTAAGGAAATTTTTGCTTGATGCTTGCGAGTTTGATGATGATGATGATGATGATGCCGATGGTGGTTCAACCATAGATAATAGAATACACATGAATATTTTGCGGATGATTTGAAAATTTTGGAAAAGCTTGAAAGGGCTGGATGATAGTTGATGTATTGATTGATCTAAGATTTGAGGGGATGAAATAGCAGGTAATGAAGGAGTTAAAGGGGAAGAAGGTGAAGGAATTGGCATTGAAACACTTCTGTAGTTGGAAAAATCTCCAGAGAATGATTGTAATCTTAAAGGTTTCAATTTTGAATTACTTGGAATTGTTTTCATTTCTTCAATTAATCCATCATGGTTTAATAATCCTATAAATTTGAAATCATCTTTCAGTAGATTCAATTGATAAATATTCATGTATTTTTCAAGATTCTCTGTATCGATCAGATGAAATAATTTTCGTAGCCTTGAATTAAGAGATATTATCAACGTTGATAATAAACTCTTCAAAAGCAACTCCGAATTTTTGATCTTATGTTTGAGGTTGGCAAGCCCAATTAAGATACTCAGATGATTATTTGTTGAATTTTTCAACAATTTCAAATGTCTATTGAATAAAGTATCTAATTGTTCATTCAATTTTAGGAATTCAGTTATTCGGTTATTGATAGTTTGAAGATATATTGAAGTTGAGATTTGCTTTGTTTTTGAATGTAGATTTAAAATGGTAACTGATATCAAGGCCATTGTTTTCTTATGGTTAACTGTGAGACTTTTGGAATGCTTGATTGAGAAATATATCACTTTAATTGCTGTTAATATACAACGATAAGAGTGTGCAAGTCTATATCGAGGTAAATTTTTCAAATCAATTGGAATTTGAACTTTTGAATTCAATAATGATGTATGAGAGTTATTTGAGTTTTGATTATATGATGGTATTATTGGTAAGATTGTTGATTCAATTGAGTATCTTCGATGTTGAATATATGCCTCATCATTCATGAACATTGAACCTATGATCTCAAATTTGAATTTATCCAATTTGGCCTTTAGTTTTTTATTCAATGATGTATATTGCCATATTGAACTATTAAACAAGGATGATATTTCAAGTGAAAAATTGGAATTATAGATAGATACATTCAAAAATTCATTATAGATTGATTCATCGTCGAATGAAGTTATTGACAGACTTGTGTTTTTCTCATCATCGTCATAGTTATCTCGAATAACAACCGTTGAAATCTCATCATCGTCATCGAACCACTTATTTGAATGATCCATTGATGTCAGAGAATTGGGTGTTATCACAGCTGGAGTATAGAGATCATTCGAGTTTGATAAAATACTCGCCAAACTTTCATTATAACTAGTAACATGCAATGGCTTTAATTTTCTAACCTTTTGATAATTTTTGATTGTATCCAAATTGCCATCATCAAAACCCCAATCACCTATCAGATCAGAAGATGAAGAAATACCCAAACTTGAGCCATCCATCTGGTGGGTGTTCGTATTTGAATAATAAAATTTGCTGTGTAAAGGGTGTTATTATGATATTCGATGGGTTAATTTAAAGGCATAAATTAAACGCAGGTTTTAGTGGGGTGAAAATATAGTGAAGAGACGAGAAAACAAACAAAGAAACAAATGAACAAAACAAAACAAACAAAACAAACAGAACCTAACAAAAGGGCAAACAGCCAATTGAATACAAGTGATAGATAACTATAACAACTAATAAGAAGATAAACAAATGGTTCCAAAATGATAAATCATCATACTATAATAACAATAATAATAAACAAACACTCTTTGGTTAAATATAGTCTCTGTCTCTGCTTCCTCTTATAAGTCGCTTATGTAATCCTCTTCTCCAAGCGCCCTGACTCCCCCCCCCCCCCCACACACAACACCCCAAGTGATTTTGACGCGTAGTCTTCAATAACAGATGAGCAGGTTTGTAAACAACACCTTTTATTTATCCATCGTCATCGCCTCACGCATTTCAAGTGTTGGAGCTGTCATGCCAATTCTACAAATCAAGAGTGTATGTTGTTTCGATAATATGTTCCTTGATGGTACTCCCCTAGTATCTCAATTAAGACTTGATGCAAGGCAGTGTTATATTGCAACCAGGGGGGTGGAAGCAAGTTTAGTTTCAGTGATTACATGCAATAGCTACTCATCTCCTGGGAAAAAAAAACTCTATATACTGTAAACAAAAAAAGCTTATAAAGCGAGCCTGCTTTTCAGGCCTTAAGCGAATGAGGACCACTGCTGTAATCTCCTACTTCGGTGACAGAAATGACCGCCTCAACTTTACCGTCTTCCGTTTCATATTTGTTAACCTGAACACTTTTGAAAGCATTTTGAGTGACCTCATCTTTGTCGAAAATTAGAGCAATCTCTTCAAGAGAATGTCCGTTGGTTTCTGGGAAAGTAAAGTAGATCACGGCAATGATCCCAATTTGGAATCCTAAGTAAACACAGTAGTATTTCCAAGCAAGATTTGTGATACCTATAGAGTTGACAAATGTGGCAACTAGATACATCGAATTCAAGACAAACATCGAGCTGAACATACCCTTGGAACGTGTCTCCTGAGGCCAGATCTCAGCAGGGTAAGCGGTGACCAAAGGTGTCCAAGCAAAATCATTAATACCTCTACTGAGAAAGACAAAAACGATAAGTGCTTGCCCAATATTCTTTCCTTGCTCCATATAAACAGCAGTGATTGTCGTCAAGCCAATGTAGCAAAGAAACAAACCAATAGTTGAAGTCAAGAATAGTGTCCGTCTCCCCAACTTATCAACCATAAAAGCACCTGTCAGTGCGCAAATAAAACTGAACATCTGAACACAAGCATTAAGAAGGGTTTTCTTCCAAGTCTCAACAATTCCCACTTGCTTCAAAACTGTAGTAAAGTAGTTTAAAAGAATAGCATTTCCACTCCAGGCACTTGAAATACAGGTAAAAGAACAAACAAACAAACGCTTACGGTTACCAGGTGTTTCAATTAGACACCTCCAGGAGTTCTGGTTGTTTAACTTTTGGGATTCAATAGAGTTCACAATTTCAGCCATCTCGAGTTCAACTAGCGGAATATATTCTGGCTCGTAGTTTGCATGATACTTCAATAAAACCTCTTTTGCCTCATTCAACCTTCCTTTTGATGCCAACCATCTTGGACTTTCTGGTGCCCAGATTAGAATAGGCAAAAGCACAGCAGGTAAAACCACCTGCATTGCCAAAGGAATTCTCCATGAATTATTATTATCAATTGTTCTAGAGCCGAAAACAACCCATGACACCAACACAGCACCAAGATCAAACATAGCATGGTAAGCAGCAGAGAACCTGCCTCTGTGAACTGGATATGCAACCTCATTGATATATAAATTTGCAGCATAGTTGGTTGCAAATGAGCAACCGATTAAAACTCTACCAACAATATAGGCGGCACGGTTTTGGGCAGAAGCAGCAACTATTGCTCCAAGCCAGACAAAACACGAAGTAACAAAGATAATAATTTTTCTTCCATACCGATCACAGAAGTATGGAACAAAGAAAATTAGAACAACTGCTCCGATGAAAGGGCACGCACTAATGAATCCAAGCCAAGTTCCAGTCGGCTTTCCCATAAACGTTTGCCATTGACTTAAAGCCTGAATCGCACTTGTTAAATTCGAATCATAACCGATTGATGCAGCATAAAGCATAAAATTTCCACAGATAAGGTTAAGTTTGACGAGGTTTGGCCTCTTATACCATTTTCTAGGATCTTCTGGTAACACAGACGAAATCTTGTCTCCAGCAGAGTTGATAACAGCTTTTGAACCCATCACTACAATTCTAAACTTGTCTCTAACTGAACAACGCTCTTTGCTTTCTTGACAAAAGAGCCGGATTTATGACCACTCTACATGTCAATCTTCAACTACCTTCATGGAAAATAGCTGGTTTTATATCATGTTATTAATGAACTGATAATGGATAACGATTCAAAAATGGCTGTTTCGTCGTGGAGACTGCAGATCTCTAAACTTCTGATAAGAAATAATTTCGCTGTTCCCGAAATTGATAAGCTGTTAGATATTCACTTATCCAACTAGCGATCAACGGACAAAAGTTCGTATCGACGCTGAATTGACGTTGAAGATAAAAAATTACCGCCTACATAGCCATTCAACGCGCCGTCGAGAGATGCGCTCTAAAAACGAGAGCGCACTTGTGTGCCTCAAGGAGGGGAAAGTTATTGTTTTTGACTTTTTAAAGCGGCTTTTGGCGCTTTTCCTCGTGATCTGGTAGCACCGAAAGATATTGTGTTATCGCAATCGATTGCCAGAACAAGAAATAATTTATATATATACACATTATATCCGGAAAACGCACCGTGCCCGTGCCCAAGTTCAACACTTAACCAAGGATGTTATGCAAGGAACAAGATCATTCTCTTTGTGATGAAGTCGTAACAGTATATATAATAAGGTATCTGATAGAGCACGATTCCAATTCTTTTACGCTAAAAGATTTATATCTAAGGCAACTGGGAATTTTCGAAATGTTGTCTTTTCCTAAAGAACCTCCCTTCCAACAAAGATCGATGCACTACACTCAAAATAATTTTCATCTCTAAATGACAAAGGTTAGTGGTTAGAGGTGGCGTCTTCGGCTTAGATACTCTCCTTTATTTCGCAGGGAGTGGATTCAAAGTACTTCTTTTGATGCAAATGAACCAACACCGTACAACACTGTACCAGACATTGCTGGACGCCAAACCATCAAATATCTCATTTGTCATGGATAAATTCCATAGTACGAAAAGGCTATGAATCCAATATGACTATAAGGAAGTTGAATTCCGAAAAATCAAAAACGGATTTGGATCGCTTACAAAACCTACTTAAGACTAGGTAGTTGAAGAACTAAATCCAAAACTGGTATGCAATAAAAGTGGGGAAAGAAAGAGGTACAGGTAAGATACACCCGGGGGCTAGGCTTGGCCGTTACTATGAAAATGGTATGCTTACTAAACGTTCGGAGATAACAGGCCGTTCACCAGGAATGCCATGTGCTCCTGGGAAATGACTCAACAGAAGACGATACATAAGAAACAAAAAAGTGAATGAGTTTCCTACTTTGAGTCAAATAAAAAGAACAATTACAAAGTACTCTTTAAATTGTTTTGCCTTATTTACTAAGGAGTTTTGAGAGCCAAATGAGCTAGATTGCAGAACAGGCAAAAGTGAGCTCCATCACCGTCCACAATCATCCAAGTGTGGCACTTAGATTGCTAGACGAAATCAATGTTAACCCATACTTCAAATGTAGAAACTGGAAATCGATAAGGTAGATGAAAGTTAAGGAAAGGATTGAGTCCTCAGGTAAAAAAAAACCGATTACGTAATCAAATGTTCTATTTACTTCATTACTTGCAACCTAAAAGAAGTCGGAATTTGCCTCTTTGGCTTAGTGGTAGAGCGTTGCACTTGTAATGCAAAGGTCGCTAGTTCGATTCTGGCAAGAGGCATTCTTCTATTTTTTTAATTACTTTTCACTCTATGTTGATGTCCCTGCCATCAACTTTTTTGATATTTGAAATGTAATAGAAAAATAATGTATACAGAATGTACAATTTATCAACAAACAAATGCAAATAAAAGTATAGTCTCCGCTGACTGATCGCCCCCCAACTTCAGATTTGGACATTTCAAGTTTAAGGGCGGTGAAATATAAGATGGGATTCTTCTTTTGAATGAGAGTGAGGGTTAGTGCGTTGCTGTGCTGGCTCTTTGCTTCACCATTCGAACATTAAGGGGGCACATACATTTGGAAATTATCTCATATCTTTAACTGAGATATTTCCAGTTTGTTCACAAATATAAACAAACACTTTGGATCATACTTTGCTAACCTCTTTGATATCTTGCAGTAATGGCTCCCTTCTTCAAGAAGAAAAATAAACATTCAAAATCAGACTCTCAAGAATCAAACCCATCTTCTTCACATTCCCCACAACAACAGCAGCAGGCATCTAGATCTACTTCATATAACAGTATTCCTACCCCACCTGTTACTCAACATCAGGATGCTCAAACTACTCCCCAATTCCATCCTGGCTCTTTCACTGGAAACGGAGGTTATAATGCAACAACTCCTTTGAAACAGCAGACCCCAAATTCTGGTAATTCAAGCAGACATGTCACACCACAACAACAACAACAACAGCTGAACTTGCATCCTCCTAATCAACAGCGTACTCCTTCTTCAAATTCATCCTTGAACACACCTCCCCAAACTGCATCTGCAGATTATAGATACATCTCTCAATCTCAACCTGGATCAAGACAACCTTCAAACGTTACTCCAAATCGTTACCCTCAAGAGCAGCAGATGCTTCAAGAGCGTACCCCAGACTATACTCCAAATGAATTATCTTCTGTATCTGAATCAAAGACCCAACCACTTTCTTCACCTTGGAAGAAAAAACGACTATACAATTCCCCATTTCCAAGATTTAGTCATGCCGCATCATCAACAACTTCTGAAACTGGTGCCATATATCTAATGGGTGGATTATGTGGTACTAATGTTTATGGTGATATGTGGGTCATTGAACCAGTCAAAGATGAAAATAATCCGAACACAACTGACTATCCATATATTGCATCACCAATTGAGAATTTCGAAAGAGTGCCAGCTCCTAGAATTGGTCACTCTTCAGTTTTAATTGGTAATGCTTTCATTGTTTTTGCAGGTGATACTGTCACTAGCTCTACTCAAGTATTGGATAACAGATTATATTTCTTCAACATAAATTGTCTCAAATGGACTATAACTTCTCCGGATGGTCCAAGGCCAGAAGGTAGATATGGCCATCAAATTTCGGTATTGAATTTTGAGGTCACAAGTCAGCAACAACCAACCAGATATTTAAGCTATCTTTATATTTTTGGTGGTCAACTAGAAGATGATTATTTCAATGACACTTGGAAATTTGATCTCTCAAATTTTAGAAATCCAAAGACACAGTGGGTGAAACTATCTTATTCCAATGATTTCAAGCCTCCTCCAATCGCAAATCATTCAATGACTTCATATGAAAATACTTTATTTATTTACGGTGGTACAAATGGTGATAAAATTTATAGTGACTTGTTAAGTTTTAATGCTGCAACTGAAACCTGGTCAATTTGTAAATTGAGAGGAGACTATAAACCTCCTCCTTTAGAAGGCCATTCGTCAGCTTTATTTGAAGATTTACTCTTTATTTATGGTGGTAAGACAACCAATGGTGAGTCATCATCTGAGCTGTTTGGAATCAATTTGAATACCTTATACTGTTTTAGAGTTTTACCAAATTTACCAAATAGTCCTGGTCCAAGGTGTGGCCATTCTTTGACAGTTGATACAATAAATCAAAAATTGATAGTCATGGGAGGTGATAAGAGTGATAATGATTTTTCAAATGTTTCTGAAACTCCAACTGATTTGGTCCAAGGATCTCAAATGGATTATCCGGCCTCAGTTGTTTATGAATTTGATTTGCAAAAGATTTCATCCTTTATGGATAGAGGATTCACTTCAAAATTAAATCAGGCCACCCCAACAAGATACTATTCAAATGAGTCGTCTCCTTATGGTCCTCCACAAAATTTAGCAACTGCTGAAATACCGGTGGCAAGAACGGCAACTCATGAATACGTGGGTCAGAAAGTCTCTTCAATCCCAGTTATGCATCCCTCTGTCTCAACAGAAAGCCAAATCGGTGTCTATGAAGATGCCGTTGAAGGTGATGAAAATGGAGTCACGGGTGCTGATGATAATAATATTGATGATGATAATGACGGTGAAACACTTTCGAAAGGAATAGAGGATGATTATGAAGAACCACTTGTTTCTTCAACTCCCCTTACAAATTCAGAACCTTCTCAAGATCATGACAATGAGGTTCCAGCGCTGACGTTGGGAGATGCTGAATTGAAAAAGATTGATGTGAAGGGTGCTAAATCTGTACCTGGGCCAACTTTAGTGAGTGCCAATGATTCTGTTTACAAAAATCCAATGATCGATACACCTTTGACTACAGAATTTGACTCCTCTTTGAAATCACCTCCAAGAAATCGTACCATTGAAGAATCAACTCAAACTGAAAAATCTCCTCAAACAACCCCAAATCGATCACCGCATCCTCTCCGTGTGTTCCCTGGTGCAGGTCCCACTGCTCCAATTTCAAAAGATACCAGCTCTGCTTCTAAGGCATTGGGTTCTCCAATGATTCCATCTACTATTGGAAATCTCCCACAACGTCAAACATCATTGGGATTACCGACTTCTATCACTGCACCTGTTGTGGTAGCTGCCGTGTCTTCAGACTCAACGACCCGCAAGCCAAATAATAAATTAGGCTCTTCTTCAAATGATAATGATCAACTTCAACAGATGGCTCTGATGTTGCAGAGTTTAAGAGTTGAGATGAATGAGAAGGCAACTCTGGCAAATCAAAGAATTGTTCAATTAGAGGCAGAGAAAAGCGAATTGTACAACGAACTTCAAGAAGAAAAGGAAGCAAAGCCCTCTAAGAAAGAAATAGAAGAAGGAGATGATTTGAATACTCGTGATAAAGTGGGATATGAGAATAAGATTTTATTTTTGACTAGTGAGAATAAGGAACTGAGCTCAAAGATTGATAATTTCCACCCATTCTTGAAAGAGCAAGTTGATAAGTTGAGTGGGTTGAATGACTTGGTTAAATTCCAACAGACCAATATTCAAGCGCTAACTGAAAAGTTACAGGATCAAAACGAACTACAGAGACAGTTGATCGACACAGAGGGTAAGTTGAAGTTATTAGAATTGGAGCACGATAACTTGAAAACATCGTCATTATATGGGTACTCATCAAAAGAGGCCATTGATGAAGATGATTCCGAGTTCAAAGGTGATACCAAAGGTGACATTCATCAAGATATCAGTTTGATTACCAATAACTTAGATTCACTTTTGATGTCATGGTCCGGTAAATCACCTTTGGAAATTGCCGAAAAATCTACAAATGATGGATCAATCAATGGAAACGAGTCAACCAAAGATGAAATTATCAAATCATTACAGTCTCAAATCAATGAATTGTTAGAGGTTAAAGAGTCAGAGCTGAATGATTTGTTGAGTTCCAATGCAAAAGTGAAAGATTTAGAGGATACTTATAAAAAGTCTGTCTCATCATTGAATAATACCCATAGAGCCTTGATCCTTTCCCAAGCTGAATTGGAGAGACAAAAGGAGATGAATAAGAAATTATTTGTTGAGCTGGATGAATTGAAACTCAAAAAGAGAAATGTGTCAAATTCATTCAACTCACCTAATCCATCAGGCTTGGAAACTCCCAATACCAATCCAAGAGGGAACGATGAGGAAGATCAAGAGGAAGATGACGATGACGAAGATTTGAACGCTAGATTTGGCTTTAAGATCAGAGATCTAGAGGCAGATTTGTTTATTGTAGGACAGGAAAGAGATCAATTAAAGGATGAATTAGTTACCCTTAAGAAAAAGCTCTTTACAAAAGGTTAATTAATTAGTTTATTAGTTGTGTATAGTTAATAATAATTCCCCTCTGAGACAGTTCTAAGCGAGGTGCAAGGATGCCAACCTCCAGGGAAAAGGCAACCTTAAATTGCATGATTAAGTACAATACTGTTTAGATTAAAGTAGTCAGCTATTTTGTTACACAGTACAAAGGTTGAACACAATTGAAGCTTCAACATTTCCATATCTTTTCACAATTCAATTGAAATTCTTGATACTATTTCAAGCGAATATCGAAGAGAAAATATTACGGGATTGAAGTTCTTTGCTCATTTCTTGCATGCCTGGATTCAAGACATCAGTTTTTGTTTTTCTCGCTTAAAAAATTCCCAAGTGTAGCTAGCTTCAAAGTATCTTTTAGGAGACCTGGATTAGATAATAGCCATCAATATGGGTGTTTGTGGATCGAAAGAAGAGACGACCACTGGAGTTGCAGGTCAGACCAACTCACAACAACGACAACAGACAATTCAACGAAAGTCCCAAGCCCAAGAACAACGAGCCCAAACTGGAGCTAATCAAAATTTCAATGATGCATCTGCTACATCTAATGATTCTTCTTCGATCAGTGAAAAACCACAAAATCCAACAACAACTGCTAGTCCGGACAAGGCAACTGCTATATCGCAACAGCAGAAAAATGCATCTATTGATGATACTAAAATAACGACTTCTTCGAGTGTTACTACTTCAAACAAGAAAAACAAGCAGGAAGTGAAGATGCTCTTACTTGGTTCTGGTGAGTCAGGGAAATCCACCATCTTGAAGCAAATCAAGATTCTCCACCAAGGTGGGTTCACCAAGAGAGAGCTCTATGACTATAAAGTTTTCGTTTTTAAGAATATTACGGAATGTTCACAATCTATAGTGAGAGCATTAAAAGAGTTTGAACTTGAAGGTCAATTGGAAAGTTTGACAAAAGAAGACTTGAATACAATTTTAGAATTTGAAATTCCAATGGACTCAGATTATGATCAATTTGACCCTGAAGTTGCACCATTGATAAAAAAATTGATTGAAGAACCTGTTGTGAAAAGTTTGTTAAACGAACGTAGCCATCAATTTTATATTCTGGATTCAGCCAAATATTTCTTTGAAAGCTTAGATAGAATTACAAGTGAGAACTATACACCTAATGTTACCGATGTTCTAAGAACAAGAAAACAAACTTCAGGTATCTATGATATTAAGTTCCAACTGGAAGACTTTGATATTCATCTATACGATGTTGGAGGACAGCGATCAGAGAGAAAGAAGTGGATTCATTGTTTTGATAACGTTGCTGTCATTATGTTCTGTGTCGCATTATCTGAATATGATCAAGTTTTACTAGAATCTTCAAATCAAAATAGACTTGAAGAATCCTTAAATTTATTTGAATCTGTTGTTAATTCAATGTGGTTTAGAAGAACCTCCGTTGTTCTATGTTTAAATAAGATTGATGTCTTTATTGAAAAACTACCTCGTTCTCCTTTAGAAAACTATTTCCCAGATTACGTTGGTGGGTCCGATGTCAATAAAGCAGTCAAGTATATTTTATGGAGATTTAGACAATTGAACAGGGCAGATCTAAACTTCTTACCCTATGTGACACAGGCAACCGATACTTCAAATATAAAATTGGCATTTGCCGTGGTGAAGGAAACTATCATCCATAATGCATTAATGGAAAGTGGAATCTTACAAGCTGCCTAAGCAGATGTAGCACCAATCGTTGATAATTCCAGCTCATCTTAGGTTATTCTTTATCCGGCGCTGTTTATTAATATTGCATCTTTTGGATGTGTTTGTGTGTGTGCTTTTTATTTTTCTTTCGTTTTTGCTACCTAATTTTTCTTTCTCTTATTATTAGTATTATTCGTTTCTATCCGCCAATTCCTCTTATCATCCATGGTATCATAATAATAACCATTGAATCTTACTGTCTCCGTAAATTAAGCTTTTTGCATATCCCCGCCGCTCACTCGGAACGGGAGGGATTTACAGCCGCTCATCGAAATTTCACTCTGAAAACGGGAAGCTCGGATTTTGATAGAGAGTACAATTTGGAGTTTGTTATTATTGCTATTGTACCTTCCTTCCGACACTGTCAAAAGCAGAGGCACATTGAAGGAAGCTCTTAACTATTTTTGATACAAAGAGTCGGTCTTATAAAGGGAATACTTTATCAAAACCATTTTGACTGCCTGTTTATTGAAGATTCTTTGGTTTATCAATTAAGACCCTGTTGATTAGTTAAAGTTTGACCAAATTTCACAAATCAATTATAACAGCTCTACTGATATGTGGCCCGGCATAGTATTGTTGATAACGGGGTACCTGTCTTTGATTGTCTTGGTGAATTTCATACTGGCAGGTAAAGCTTCAATTCAATTGATATCTTGGCTTCAAGTCATTGGCTTATCATTGAAATTAAGTGGAATCAAGATTTTCTTCAGAAGTATACGACTAAATTTCAAGCCGTGGAATCTGCTGCTCCCTGACTCAAAGGAAGGGGTCTTGGGTTTAAGAATCAGCCATTTATCCATTGATCTACAAAATTATAAGCCCTCGGACTTACCTAGTAAGAAAAGGAAAGAGGTCAAGTCTTCAAGTTCACCTGATCTGCACAGGCTAGTTGGTTATCTTGCGAAATTCTCAAGCGTTTTCCCTCTAAAACTCAATTTAGACTCAATAAGGATCAAAAATGGATCAGAATCCTTGCACATAGATAGGACTTCTTCAACTGTCACTGTGACTCCAGTTGAGGCAGGATTGAATGTCAGTCTGAAACTTTTCATCAATGATGGAGAATTGAACGGAGATCTACTTCTTAGAGGGTTCGATTTCATCTTAAGCTTCACGATTACCAGTGATGGTGAAATCAGGTCGATTCATTTGGATTCGGTGGCAAAGAATGCATTTGTGGATTTGGATAAACTTAAACTTCTGGTTGCACCATTAACTGCCCCAAAAAGCAATTCCGATAAGTTATCTACCAATTCCGTCGATACAGAAACCTCACCACCAACATCATCATCCTCAACATCATTGGCAGAATTATTCGGGAAGATAGACCTTGATGCTCTTTATATATCATTGGAGCATATCACAATCAAATCTGATAGTGGAAAGCTGTCACTGGAAACTGTTAAGTGGTCAGTGGTTGATATTAAACCTCAACAAAATCTAATAAAGACATTTGAAAATGAAACAATTTATGAGGTCTTGCTGAATGTGGCTTCTGCAAGAATGAAAATGTCATCTTGTGATCAAACATCGATCTACTTCCCTTCCTTCCAAATATCTTCCTTTGCCAACATTTCAAAACTTTTGAGTGCGGTTGATAATAAAAGTGACTTGAGTTTCATTGAAGATTTGATCGAAAGAGATATTTTCCTATTGAAATCGACAATCATGCTTAATGCGTTCACAGCCACTACTTCATTGTCTGATATTTTGACATTATTAGCTACCAGAACGAAGGTGGATAGCAACCCAGAGAAGATCATCCTTATCGAAAAGTCACCTACCGTTAAGAAACCTAATCATCTAGGATTGCTACTCACAAAGATAAGAAGCAGAGTTCAACTATCTAGCACGATGCTTTTTGTTAAGTTGATGGATGATTTAACTTTCAGACTGAAATTGGAAGATATACTACTAGATCAACTCTCTGCTGATAGTTTGATGTCTTTATTTGACGAAGAAGTTGGTGCAACCTCAAGTAAATTTGTTCATTTCTTTCTTCGAAACATGCAACTTTCAGTCACTGAAGAGGGAAATCAAATTACAAACGTGGTTGCTTTGGACATGTTTGAATCGACAATGTATGCAGATAAAGATCATGGAGGGTTTTCAATCCAAGATTGTCAAATTGAGCTACATTCAATAGAAATTCTTTTGGATAATCTTAAACTCCTGCAAAAGCTTCATGGTCTTTCCAAATCTTTGAATATTCCTTTGAAGTCAAGATCCCATCAAGGAAAAGAAACAGTGCACAATTCATCCGTCACGGCTCCAAAGGAAAAATATCTACTTCCAAAGGTTTTCAAAAAAGTG
Organism: Ogataea pinus; assembly: GCA_030567935.1. NCBI lineage: Eukaryota > Fungi > Ascomycota > Pichiomycetes > Pichiales > Pichiaceae > Ogataea > Ogataea pinus. Next base: position 230,158 of record JAJLSY010000002.1, on the reverse strand, counting down.
GGATTTGTTATTAACAGCATCCGGTTCATTTCTTGTTTCCAAAATCCGGTCAAGTACTGGGATGGGATGGATCAATCTGATTTGAATAAGTTCAAAAGGGGTATTGCTCTCGAGCTCTCGACTGTGGTGACGGCCTTTGACAATAGTATAGAGAGGCAAAGTCTTGATTTTGAATTTGAGGCTCTTACAATAGATCTAATCAGGGATTATGATGTCGAGAAGCTCAAGAAGAATTATACGAAGTTTTTCCAACTTGATAAGTTCCACCTCAAGTACTTTGTCACTCAGCACAAGGTTTCTGCAGTGGTTCCTCTTCTTGATATCATTCTATCTGTAGAAGTCATTTGGACTCTAATGTTCCTCAAGACGATTTTGACTTCTATGATTCCGAAAACTCCAAAAGCAGAGAAGTCTGTTGAAGTTCAGAGCATGTCCGATGCACCAAAGTCAGAGAAATTAACCTACCTTATTGGACTTCATCTTGTCATGGTGAAGTTGATTCTTCCATCCGGGACAGATCTTGTTTTGGAGATTGATTCATTCGAGGCATTACCCACGGTTGATGATGACGCCTATTTGAAATATAGGGCGATCAGACTCTATGGAATCAATCCATATGTCACAAAAATGTGGTCATTGATTCTTATTCTCTGTGATGGTTCAGTGCTTATCAGAACTGGTGAAGTTCCACAAGATAGTCCTAGGTTCGTTGTTGTTTCACGTACAACAAGGTTCGAAATTCCTTTTGAATACGTCTTTTACGATGCATTCGATGGAATTAAAGCTTTATTCAAATCTATCCCAAAAATTGGTATGAATTTTGCACATTTGATGGATATTCCCGAGGATGATAAGGAATTTTCTGTTCCTCGGCTCCTGCCATCAAAGGTTAGCCATCCATTCTGTTGTCCAAGGATTCTTGTTCGTACAAGGCAATTCCAGTTTTGCTTCCATGACGATCCTTTTGAGAATCAATTGTCTCGTATATATTTACTAGGCCGGTTGGAACAAAAATTGAGACTTTCAAAGATGGCGGAGTTTGAAAGAGAGACAAGGAAGATTAAGGAAGAGTTTGAAGAAAAGTACACCTTGTTAAAGTTTGTTAAAGGAGAAGCTTTAAAGCCAAAGGGATTCCAAGAGAACACTAATGCAGTGACAAGATTGAAGAACTCGCTACTATCTACCGAGGCTGTTATACATTGCCACTATGCTAAGAGAAGCGAATCTGGAAACATCCCTGAGGTTCAAGGATCCCCATCTATGCGGGCACCTTCTTCTCACCTCTTCAATGAGGTCCTTACAGCTGAAGAGGAAGAATATATTGCTTACCGGAAAGAAGCTCGTGTCCGTATCGAGACCCCGATGACAAGACTATTGAGTAATTTGAGTAAATCTTGGATCGCAAGAGTCAATATGAATAGAAGATGCAACGAGGAAAGCTTTGAAAAATCTTTGCTGGAAGTAAGAGGAGGAGATGATCCACCTGTTAGTGATATCTTCATGAAGAAATATCCGGTGATATCTGCTTACAATATATCTCCTTTGTTTTCCTTGGAGCTAAACAATGTTGATTGGATCATTGATAAGCCGCTATTTCCTTTGGATCATTATGCTCAATTTATACATCGTGTTGGAGCTGGAGTGCCTATTGATATGGAATATGGAATATTGGTTCCATTGTATATGGACATAAGCTGTCGTAGGCTATCTGTTCGTATAAAAGATTTCCCTCTTCCATTCATTGAGTTTGGAGGTGCAGTCATTGATAGGAATGATGCCGTAATCATCAAGGGTGACATTAGTATCACAGAACAGATGTACACTATGGATGAGATCAGATACAACTTTGTGCCCTTCGTGACTCAATATTATGATCCTGAAAAGAAGGACAGCTTGTACGCTGCTCATATCTCAAGGACCATGACTCAAATCAAACTGTATACAGATTTGAAGGTTAATGTTACGTCCCTTAGAAATGCTGTTGTTTCTTGGTCACATTCGATGCAGCCTGCATTGGGTTATGCGTTTGACGCATTCGATGTCCTTTCCAAACCTCCTGTTGATCCAAGTCCTAAGCTTGGATTCTGGGATAAGATGACACTACTATTCCGTGGAACCTGCAACTTTCATTTCAAAAATGGTATTCATCTCTTTATTAAGAGTGGCCCCTCACCATACCTACTTCTAGGAGCTGGTGCTGGTCTTGTTTTTAGATGGGATGAAGATGCTGTTTTGAAAATCAACAGTACAGGAAACCCAGTAGACTTCCTGATCGTGGAAAGTAAGAGATTTGAAATTGCGATTCCAAAGTTTGATGCTGCGTATGTTGATACTACATTCTGTGGTTTACTTCCACCAAGCTTACAGAACTACAGTGTAAGCAAAAGGGTGCTAAAGTTGACAAGTAATCCCGTTGTGTGGAAAATGGGTTTCAAATTTGAGAGAAATGTCGATAACTCACTGGACTTTGTGCCGGGGTCAATCCCAAGGACTTCAGAATTCAAGCCACATTATGAGCTCAGCTTGAGAAACAAATCTACTTTCAGCAGCCCAGAGGAGATGGCACATTGGGATGCTTATAGGGGCTACCGATCTCAATACATTCATATGGCTATTACTTTAGAGTCCAACTCCAAAGATGACCCCATGGGCTCCTATAATGCAAGTCATTTGACACCCCTGACATTTGCACATTTCTTTGCTTGGTGGAATACATTCAAGAGCTCTCTTGGTTTACCAATCAAGTCTGGTGATATATTTTTCAATGCTAGTGATAAAAATCCGTCGGTGAAGCTTGGATCTACTCTGTTCTCAATTAGTTATATGGTAGACATCCAGTCTTTATATCTTACTCACGTTTATAGGCATTCATCCATGCATGCAGATAGTAATGTCGCATTCACAGGATTGAAGGCCTCGATACGAAGATTTGCGATGGATCTTCATCAAACTAAGACAGAAGTCCCTGTTATTGATGGATCTAGCGATTCTAGTACTGAATGGTCCTTAGAATTCAAGCAAGGAGAACTAGACATCTCTCAAATCGACCTTCGGATTTTGACTGCTACTTTCAATGAGACCTCTGCTGCAGGTTTATTGGCCAGAGAGATTGGATTGGATTCAGCGCAGTCGATCAGTGAAGGATCATCCGGAGATGCTGAAGGTTCCAGAGAAGAAGCTTGTGAAATTAGGTGGTACGATGATGATGACTTTGTGGAAGTTGATACTCCAAGAATCACTGCACCTAATGCCCGCTGGAATGCCGTTTCACTTGCATCGTCTCCCAAGATCTCGTATTTCAAGGATGCCCCATCTGATCTGCTAGCCTATCCATTTGAGCCTGTTCAATGCTTGACACACAAATGCCTAATGGGCACTCATCATCCTGAGAGAACAACCGTTCAAATTGCGGAGAAGAGAGCCAAAGTCTTGAAGGAACAAATAGCCACCTATCAAGCCAGTATAGATTCTATTCGAAGTAACGAAAAGAGCTACCAAGCCGACTTTGTTAAGAAGAGGATTGGCGAGCTGAACAAAGAAATTCAAGAGCTCGATCATAGACTTCATATCACGAGATGTCTCAGGGATGATTTCAGTGAGGGCTCAATCCCAAGATACAACGAATTTGACCAGGACAGGGAACTTTCCGATGTGGAAACCACAACCTCGGTGGATGGAATTCAACGAATGCCGAGTAGGTCGTCACGAATTTCTACTGCTTTGACTAGGGCTTCTTCTAGATTGACAGCTTCAACTAGGCTGGCAGCAGATGTTGAGAAAGAGGCTTCAAAGTATCGAGACAGATTTATCATCTATAACATCTTACTTAGATGGAATCCTCATATCCGGAATAATTTCAAAAGGTATATTGATAATGTTAGCAACAGAAGAGCAGTGATCTTCAATTTATCCAGATATGCTGTTAAGCTTGCCGAAGAGTTAGCCAAATCTAAAATTCATGATGCTCCAGCGTGTATCGATCCAGAAGCAGATTATGCATTTGAGTCATTGATGAATATTTTCAGTGACTTCGACAAATATGTGAAAAATACCGATGGTATGACAGGGGTCGAAGTTGAAGATACATACCTCCTTAAGTTTATCCTGCCTCAGCTTAGAATTGAACCGGACCGTAAGAACTGTGTTCTTGTTGTGTCGAGAGAAGTGATAGCAAGTGCAGCAGCAGTGAACTCTGAGTGCAAAAAAGGAGGTGTGAATGCTCTCATTGAAACTAGAAGCAGTGTTGTGATGTATGATGCATTCTTTTTTGTTATGGAAAAAGAGAAGGCCGTTAGCGGACAGTACAAGTTCTATGAGACCAGCGCTTGCGACACTTGGCCCCCTAAGCTACCAATTGAAATGTACTACAACTTTGAGTCGATCAAAAATTGTGTTGTTGTTCATGATTTAACATTCGGGTTAATTTCTACTGAGCCTAACAAGTTACACTACGATGAAGATAGTAGAGACAGCATGCAGAGCTTCAAGGAGACAGTTAAAGTTTTATGCCCTCAAGTTATACTTACCGTGACAAGTTCCCAATATCTGGTGATATATGACTTTGTGATGTCTATATTAGAAAGATCTTCTAGCTCAGAGAATCAGAAACTCAAGGATTTGGTTGCAAAGTTTGTCAAGTTTAACGAGTCAGAAGACTTTATGGAGATATCAGAAGAGATTACCAAGATACAGAGTCAAGCAAGAATTCTATTAGAGTGTCGTACGCTTTTCCTATTACAAAGGGAGCTCGAGCATGATGACAATACGGTCACTATGATTGAGGTTGAATTAGAGAGATTATTCTTACATTTGGGGACATTAGTTTCGTACTTGCAACAGAGTAAAGCAACCAAATATAATGATTCATTCGAAGAGAAGCAGTGGATGATTGCTGCCGACTATATTCGTATCGGACTCTTAAATGACGATCATGAAAAGTTTGTTACTATCGAATCCACAAATACGTACTACATTTCGAAACAGAGACAAAATGGTTCAAGTCGTAACAGGGTGATAATTGACTCATTTATTGCTGAAGACCAGCAAGAAATGGCAAAGTATACAGCGATTGCTGATAGATTAGGAGATAAGACTTCCGAAAAGCCCATGGTTATGGTTGATTGGACGATGATGGGGCCTGTTGGTGGTATCGAAATCGTCGAACATAAGAGCATTGATATTGAGCCAGTGAAGATTGAAGTGGACTATAAGACGGCAATGGCTATATATCATTTCCTCTATCCACAGTCGAAATCTCGCGATTCTGATGATGATGATGATAATTCAGATCTTGAGTCTTCTCTATTTGGTTCAGATGGCGAATCTGACGAAACCTCATTGTTCTCGGGTTCAACTGCTGACACTCATTCAAATGCCACATCTGAGATTTCTGGGGACCTGAAACGTTCGAATAGCAAATCCTCCAATGCCCCACTCGGGAAGCGTACCGAGAAGCTATCATCTAAGTTGTCCAAGTTAATCTCCAGCAAACACAGAAGTTCTTCTCATCATAGCAACGGAGACGAAAGTCAGAAAAGCTCGCATTCTAGCACATCCAGTACCACTGATGACTTCTGTTTCTCGAAGTACTGTAAAAAGGATAGCAATACTGACGAAAGGGAATATATGACCCAAATGGTGGAGAGATCGAAATTATATCAGATGCTTAACAGCTTGACAATATCACCATTGAGGTTATGCGTTAGTTTCAGTGGTCAAGGAAAATACAAATTGATTGATGTTACAAAACTTGAGGTTCAGATACCAAAACTGGAATATAAGAATAAGGTCTGGTCCAATGAGGACTTTTTCCAAAGTTTCAAGAAAGAGATTATTGGTGTGTTATTGAAGCATACCGGTAAGATTATAGGAAACAAGTTGATGCTTCACGGAAGAAAACCAAAAAGAGTGGCATCAGGTTTATCCAATGGAGAATCATCCTTGAGACAGGTTACCACTGTACTGGACAAAGGTAACGGTGCCCACATTCATGGACACTCACACCACAACGCAGGCAAGTTCCATTCTCACTCGTATCAAGATCCAGATGTACTGGAGCCAGTGATAAATCATCGCCAACACGTTGACGCATCTCATCAGCGCCCTCATCATGTGGCTAATATAGACAAAGCTGAGGACGAAATCATGGAATTTCAGCCCTTAGTCGAGGCAGATGAGGAGAGTGATAATTAATGATTGTACAATCTTTGTATCACAACAAAAAAATATATAGTATCTTTCTTCCCTTTAATAGACAAATTATTAAGTAATTATGACATAACGTGTAGTGAGGCAGTGCCAGGCTCTAATCCGCGTTCAACCCGGAATATGCAAGGATTGTAAGTGACAGAAAGGAGAAAGAGAGCTGTTTGTATAGAAGAGAAGAACTCTGTTGTTAAACGCTAGCCTGAGTCAATAACTAGTCCAGCATTCAAAGAAGTCTGTGAATATACATTTCATTCATATCTATCGCCCCAATTGAGCAGAAAAGATTTCCGAAAAGCGAAGGCCAGCAAGCAACAATAAAAGGAGATTTGATTCAGACCAGGAAAGGAGGACTCCACCACCCTGACATATTTGCATTGAAATGGATTTCTTCAAAGATATAGTCACAAAAACTCAATCAATACTCAGTGATGCTAATTCTCCAAAGAAGCTTTCGAAGGATGAGTTGTTACGTAAGGAGTTCCATTTGCCTGACTCAGAGTTCATCATCGATGAGATGTCTGCCGAGGTTACCATCAGTACCAAATACCTTCGTGCCAGAATGGAACAACATAATGCAAGCACAGATAACTTACCGTCTTATAGTGGTAGACTGACATTGACTGGAAACTTCTTGACTTTCAAGGATAGTTATGATCCGATGGTTTGTTCTTTCATTGTTGAATTGTTGACGGTGCAAAAGATTCAAAGGCTTAGTAGAGCATATGACTTTGCTATTGTACTCTTCACCACCAATGATTTGGAGATAATGATTCAATTTATTGGGATTAAGTCACAATGTGAGAAGTTCGGGCAGAGTATGACTAAAGTTTTGAAAAAAAGCTTGGGCGAGGTTTCAAAAATGACTAACTTTCAAATGGGTCTCTATTCAGAGTATCTATTATACAAAAACAGCTCATCATCTTTGAAGATCGAAGCGCCTCCACCTGGAGGGTTGGGATGGGTGTTTAAATTTCCAGGAAATTCGCTCAAGCTGAATGATAGATATAAGATGAAAAAGTGGTTTGATTTCTTCAGGGAATATGGTAGACATTTTGCTCTGGTTCGTAATATTCCATTTTACAAGTTGGTGAGTTATGGCCTACCTAACAAATTGAGGGGTGAAATTTGGGAGACTTCTTTGGGATCAATATACTCAAGATTCCTGAACTCTGATGAATACAACAAATATTTGGTTGATTACGATGGGAAAGCCTCATTAGCAATCGAAGAGATCGAAAAGGATTTGAATCGATCTCTACCCGAATACCCGGCATATCAAAATGAAGAGGGAATTAACAGATTGAGAAGAGTCTTAACCGCCTACTCTTGGAAAAATCCCGAAATTGGATATTGTCAAGCAATGAATATTGTTTGCGCAGCATTATTGATATACATGTCTGAAGAACAAGCATTTTGGTGTCTCAACTTGTTATGTGATGATGTTATTCCTGGCTATTATTCAAAAACAATGTATGGTGTTTTACTAGATCAGAAAGTTTTTGAAGGATTGCTTAAAAAGACCATTCCAATGCTAGGAGATCATTTTGCAAATCAGGACATTCAACTATCGATTGCTTCTTTGCCATGGTTTCTGTCATTTTATTTGAACTCTATGCCTTTGATTTTTGCCTTCAGAGTTGTTGATATGTTAATGTTACATGGAGTTAGAGTGCTATTCCAAGTTGGTTTGGCCATTCTAAGAATCAACGGTGATAAGTTGATGAAATGTGAAGATGATGGGGAGTGCCTAGCCATTTTCAAAGAGTATTTCATGACTTTAGACGAACTAGAACCTTCGTACCTAAGCCCTGAAAAATTGAGAAGTAAGTTTGATAATTTATGGGAAGTTGCCTTTAGGGAGTTTTCTATCATCGACGAAAAACTCATCCTCCAATATAGATCGAAATACAAAAACGAAGTCTTCCAAGGAATTGAAACTTTTGTCAAACGTGCCGAACTAAGAAATTTACCAAAGACTCCAAATTTGAATCAAGATCAGTTATCCAACCTATATGACCGTTTCTACAACGTTGTGAGCACGGATGGAAATTTAGCACCAGGCAAGAGTAATTTAACAATGGATTTTGAGTCGTTCGAAATTTTCTTATCACAGTTGGTTGACTGGGTCGTTTTTGAAGACAGGGAATCGACTGATCAAAAAAGATTCTTGCAAAGGTTATATTCACTCTGGTGTGAGAACGATGATTCTCTAACGTTGGAGAGCGTAGTTTTAGGAATAAACAAATTGATTGATCGTGATATTATGACTTCATTATCCAATTTTATCGAATTATACGACACGGATAAGACTGGAAAGATTTCAAACGAAGAAGTTCTACAAGTTGCTGAAGATCTTCTATACATTACCACACCATGGAGGGAAGGATTAATATTTGATGAAATAACAAACAAGGCTATTGAAAGTGAAATTGCTAAGAAAATTGTGGAACGTAAGAATATGATGAGAGAGCAAGGGTCTTCGATAACTGATGAAGAGATTAGGCTGCCATCTGAGGTTCGATTCAATGAAGAGAAATGGAAGACGAAACAATCAGAAAGGTTTTTGTCATCAGGTTCGAACTTCTTACAAATGGCTTTTAAATATGCACAACCGGTTGAGGATCCAAATGAGCCATTAATTGATCTGTTCGATTCAGAACCAGAATCTAAAAAGAAGCAAGATGATGAGAAATTGACATTTAATAAAGCACTTGATCCTCAACATCCAACTTATATTACAGCATCTACATTTAGAATGATCATTTTGGCTGATGAAACATACGAAGATTTCTTTCAAAATCAATTCTGGAAATCGTTCCATGTAAATGATAAAATCAATGAAAATATAGCTGTTTCAAATAACATTAGAGGAATATTCAACAATTTCTTAGCTGATGGTAGACGTGTTGCAATTGAAGTGAGGAAACGAATGGATGATGCCAGCAATTCATTGAATTCAACAAATCCTCAAACTACGTCGGCAACGGGTAATTCAAGCCTAGGTGGAACCGGAACTAGTGGAAGTGGATCAGGGGATCAGGAATCAATCATAACTAGAAGTTCAAGGACTCAGACATTGTCTTCTGCTCATGAAGATGACGAAGATGATGATGATTTTGGTAATTTTGTAACTCCTACGTCAGACATCTTAAATGACGTTCCTCTTGGAGGTAATGAAATGGCTGTACTACACGATAAGAAGGAAATTTACGACGAGAAGAAACTAGCTGATCAATTCTCAAATAACTTTCATATGGAGTGATGTGTCTCATATCTTTGCCCTTTTTTTTTGTCTTTGGTTTATATCTTTATAGAATGAAAGTGTTCAAAAGCACGATTATGGAAATTAAATTATTCGGAATAACTGAATGGGCCAATAAAAGAAGTCTTTAAAAATATGAATAGTTTTGGAAAGGGAGGAAGAAATTAAAAGAATGGGGTAAGAGGAAGTATTAGAACGGAACAAAAAAAAAGCAAAAAAGTAAAATGTCCATAAAATGATCATTTCTTGGAAGGACTTGTTCCAAATAGTTTTCTCAATTTACCAAATCTCTTCTTTTTGGTCTTATCACTTGCATCATTAGAATCTGTCTTTTCTGGAGATTTAACTTGTTCACTAAAGAATCTGGTATTTTTATGACCATTGGTGTTACCATTGTTTTTTGGAACTTCAACACTAACACTTCTTATAGTACCCATTGATGGTTTGAAATTCAGCCCATTTTGGTTGTAAGTTGTAAAGTCACTGCCTCCACCCATACCAATACTTCCACCGCCAACAATTGGAATATCAGAATCAGAATCGGAATCATCGAATCTCGACTTGAATCCACCTCTTGAAGGCCTGTTCTGATGTTGATACTGTTGCTGTTGTTGAGGTGGTTGTTGTTGGTATTGATATTGCTGCTGTGATTGAGCCTGTTGTTGATAGTCATCCCTTAACGTCAGTCTACTCTTTCTTTGAGTTGGAATCTCTTCAGTAACTTTCTCAAACGATGATCTTCTCTTCACTTGGGAGTCGATATGTTCCGGATAAGGATTGTTATAGTATGGGTTAGAACTATCTGCACGCTCATGAGTGTTTGCTTTCTTATAGAGCTCTTCAGCACGAAGTTGGGCTTTTGATTTTGGTCTTTGTTGACGAGATGGTGAAGTACGTTGCTGTTGTTGTTGCTGTTGCTGTTGCTTTTGTGCATAGAGTTCCGGATTATGCTGTTGGACAGCTTTAGAGGCAGCAGCCAGATAATCAGATGTGCCACCATTAACACTGATAGATTGTGGGATACTCTTTCTGTTTGCTGCGGAAGGTTGTTGATTCCTCATACTTGATTTGAACCCATGTTTTTGGTCTTTTTGTGGTGATTGTTGTTCTGTTTGTATAGGTAAAACAGGTAAAGGAGGTCTCATACTCTTTCTGAAACCATTTTGTGTAGGAACTTGCTGGGATCCAACAGATTGTTTTGAAGGGGACGAGGTGGATGGAACAAGATTTAAAGATGATGATGAAGCCATTGCGTTCAGCCTTGTATTCTCTGCCGTTGCAATTGATAAATAGGCAGTAGAAGCAGCAGACGTATTGCTCAATGATAATCTTGAGCCATTGGAAGTACTGTTTTTCAAAACTGATTTTCTTCTTGGTAGCTCATCCTTTGCTTGTTGAGTTGGGTCTGGTGGGAAAGAAGTAATGGTTCCAATTAGAGGAGTTCCGGACTGTGAAGGAATTGAAGAAGAAGAAGATAGTCTCTTATGGGAACGTTCGGGTATCTGAATACTATCAACATCAATAACTTTGGTTAAACTTTCGGATGGAGAAGATTGCCCATCAAATGTGGACTTTGAAACTGTTGGAGGTGTTAAACCTAACGTTGGTCTCAATCTTTGTGCCATACTTTGATGCTTTCCTTCAGTTGAGGTGACAGTAGATAGGAATGGATCAAGGACAGGAACTGTTGAAGCAATTGGGGTAGTTGCAGTGCTGTTTTCTGTTGGGGTCAAAGTTGTATCAACTATCAAATTTTCTTCATCTTGACTTGCAATTGCAGTTGTGTCTGAGTTCGAAACACCAAGTAAATTAGAACTGGAATTGTTTTTGTCCGAATCTAAAGTTTTCACTTTTAAAGTATCTGAAGAAGCAGCAGTGTTGGAATAATCGTTGACAATTTCCAATTCATTATAGTTGCTAGATGTCAGACTTGCAGAGGATATAGTGTTCTCCTTAGGAAGTTGTAATAGCGATTTCTCTTTAACTGCAGATCCTTCGCTGACAGCTGAAACGACAGGTTCATCTTTCAAATCCGGCACTAACTCAGAATCTTCATCAACCGAATCAAAGTCCTTTGAATCAAATGAAGTATCATTAACAGGATTACCAATCAGTGAAGATTCATCAATCTGTTGAATTTCTGGGGCTTCGCTTTTAGCAATCGCTGGGATATGTTCATTCTTCTTTTCTTCCTTTTCTGCTTCCTTTTCTTCTTCCTTCTCTTCATCCTCTTCAGCCTCGCTCTCTTCCTCTTCTTCATTTTCATCTTCTTCTTCCAATTGAGACGAAGTCACAGAAACCAAGGATGAGTCCAAAGCCATTTTTTCTTGATTCTGTTGATGAATTGTAGCCAGAATCTCTTGCTCCTTTTGCCTGATTATTTCTTCCAATCTAAGTTCAGCAAGTTGTCTTTCAGCATCAGTGTATTCCTCATCTTCCAGTTCATCATTCATTTCGCCATCTTCCAGAGGTTTAGCAATATCATCTGGAATATCAACAGATTTAACAATCTCTTCGAAAGGTTGTCTGTCTACAGCTGGACTACTGAATGCCCGTTCTCTTTCAACCAATTCTAGTTCTTCATTTCTTTCTCTTTCTTTCACCAGTTCTTCTTCATTCAATCTATCATTCTCTAACTCACTCAAGTATTCATTCTTCAACTTATCAAGATCTCCTGAATCTATTGTTGGTTTTGAAGGTGAGTTATCTTCATTGTTATCATCTTCCAAGATCGTTGGTTCGATAATAATTGAAGACTGACCTTTGGCATGCATTGATTGTAAACTTGTCTTGGGTTTTAAACTTTGGTTTGAGTTAAGGTGGGATCCATTAGCATTTGCAGGCTGTTGCTGCTGTTGAGGTTTTTTCTGTGCAATTTGTTGCTGCTTCTGCTGTTGTAAGATTTGCTGTTGGCGTTGTCTTTGTTGTAACTGCTGTTGCTGAATGTTAGGAGTTGGATTTGTTCCAGTCAATGAGCTTGTTCTTTTTTGAATAGTGGAAGTTGGTCTGGAACCAGTCAATGATCCAGCTCTTGATGGTGGTCGTTGATTATTGGCACTGGTTAGAGAGCCTGCCCTGCTACCGTTATAGCTACTTGCAGGATTTCTGGATAGAGAGTTCAAAGAGATTGTACGGGCCTGAATCTTATTGATTGGCGTACTAGAAGATCTCGTTGGTGGTTGCTGGGGAGCAGGAACTTCAACGCAAACCAATCCATGAGCAGAAGGAATCCATTTCTTAACCATCTTTGGAGTAGCTGGAACACTTTGCCTTGGTGGTGGTTGTTGTTTCCTCAAAGGTTGCTTTGATGTTGTGGTGGTTGTAGTTGTAGTAGTTGTGGTAAATGCCTCATCAGCTGAAGAACCATCAGAGAATGACACTCTACGACCTCTATTTGCTGACAGATTTGGAGTTGACTGTTTGGATTGAATTCTCTGAACCGATGAAGATGATGAAGGTCTACTAGTTAAGGATTGAGTTCTCTTTGCAGCGGTTGGTGTTGAACGAACAATAGAAGGAGCTCTATGCTGTTGGGAAACCAATGGAGAGTTTGGATGGTAATTCAAACTACCTGCTCTTGAAGGAGGTCTATTGTTTGAAGTATTAGTTAGAGAATTTCGACTTGTACCTAGTAAACTAGCAGCTCTATGAACATTTGAATTTTTTTGTTGCTGCTGAGGAAGATTCAAACCCGAAGGATTATGGTTGCTCTCCTTCAAAGCCTTTCCAATGACTGAAGCAGCAGCCAAAGCCCCTGAATCTGGAGCAGGACCATTTGATTGATTGCTCACACCAGTATAAGATAAAGGTGCTTGAACAGGCCTAGAAAGTCTTCTTCTATTGAACATCTGGTTTTATTTGCTAATTCTGTAAATCAATTGAATTGAATGTATGGACCAAAGTAAGAAATCCCTGGTTTTGGATCAAAAAGAATGCACACTAGGAAGCGAGGAAATCGATCAGCAATCTGAAATGAAATCAAAATACGGTCTCTCGGTTAGCTATTAAACACAAAGAGAAAAAAAAACTGATAAAGAGAAGAGATCAATTTCTATAATGTCTCCAGCTTGGGTCAATATGCAACAGATGTTCCAAAGATGATAAAAAAAAATTGAACAGAAACAAAACAAGCAGAAAAAATGTATTATCATCACCAAGATAATCATCATCAACTTGATCTCAACGAACAAAACAACAAAACATTTAAAAGGGGAGACAAGAATGAATGCGCCACAAAGTTGTTTTGGTTGGTGTGCCTTCCTAATTGGGAAGTGGTGGAGGCAAATGAAGGGGTGTGGGTGTACGGATGGCATAAATCACGATTACGTAATCATTTTCTATGTACGGTTACGTGGGCTGTCTTGTCGTCTAATATTCAATATGAATCTCGTGTTTACACTTATAAATTAATACGGGGGTGCTTATTTTACCCCAACTACTGCCTCCCCCTTCTATTAATAGATAGATCCAAAGAGACCCCCAGATCTTTAGATTTTATATCAATACCCAGATACATTCAAAAAGTTTTTAGCCCTGATCTATATATATACACACATATCCACCGTATATACATAATTAGGATACAACATCCACATAAACATTTAAGCTTTAAATGGCACGTTGTTCTCCGTGTTCGTGTACGTGAGAGAGAAAGGAGTTCAGTAATTTTCCATCGAATATATCCCGCATCTACTCTATCATGATCATCACCTTATCCCATCCATGTCTTTTCGCTTTTAAAGTTATTTTTGTTCTTATTGTAGCCCAGTTGACACCATCCATCTTTTTCTTCAATAATAATCAGCCCATTATTCCCCACACACATACAGGGACACTTGGTAATAAATTAAAATTAAAATTTCAGTATGCCAATTACGCAAATAGATACACATATTCTAGAGTTTGATTTAGATGGTACAGTTGTTGATTCAACTAAGGCAATTGAGAAGTCATGGGGATCGATATTGGAACAACACCCAACCTTAAATCTGGATCATCAATTCTTCCAAAAAATTCACGGAGTTAGAGTTTTTGATGTTTTTGAAACTATGCTACCTGATTATTTCCCATCTGATGAAGCTGCCTTGGCTGCAGCCGAAGAATTTGATAGAATCGTTAGTGTCAAATATGGTAAATTGAATTCCCCAATTAATGGTGCCCCTCAACTGTTTCAATCCCTGCATAAATTACCAACAAAACCATTTTGTATTGTCACATCTGGTTCTTTAGTGCTTGCAAATGGCCATTTTGAAAATGTTTTAGCTGAAGCAGGTGTTGAAAAACCGGATATTTTTATTACTGCAGAAGATGTTACTAATGGTAAGCCTGACCCTGAAGGATATTTGAAAGGTGCTGCTTTACTGCAAAAAAGATTAGATTATCCAATCTCAAAAAAAGTTGTCTTTGAAGATGCTCCTGCTGGTTTAAAAGCTGGTAAAAGTTCAGGTGCTATTTGTATTGGTATTTGTTCAAGCTTTGATGCCCAAAAATTATATGAATCAGGTGCTGATTACGCAGTCGAAGATTTATCAAAAGTTACAGTTGTTAAATACACTGACGGATTAGTTACTCTGGAAGTTGATTTCATCCAAGTTTAGAAAACACATTAAGGTGATCTAATTTATTTACAAGATCATATTATATTTATATACAAGAACATACTATATTCAAACCACATCTTCGGCATTTTTTTGATTCTCAATGAATTTCTCATAGAAATGATAAATCTCAAACATTACTTCGATTGTAATCAAATAAATAATAATCCATTCCAATCTTGTACCCGATCTAGTTGTTAGAATATCCATCAATGCTTTAGCTTCATCACTTGAATAGTCCAATTTTCTATTCAAACTGGATATTCTAACATTAACATCCAATGCTTTTGAAATATCATTATAAATCGCTTCTAAATTTGGTTCGGACCAATAAACATCAGGAGTTTCAACCAATTCAGAATATAAATTCAATTTACCTCTTAGTAACATTAATCTACCTGAAGATCGTAAAACATCTTTGGCATTGACATTCAGTTGCATACCTTTAGATAAATTCTCTGTTGTTTTTTTAGTCAATTGAATATGCTTCTCCAAGGATGTTTCCAAAACAGCTAACCTCGTTGATCTTGAAATACCATATGAAAAGGCAACTTTCTCCAACAATCTTTCCCTTGGATCATTCCCATCTATACAAATTATTTCACCATCCAAAAATGACCCTGTCTCTTTATTTTCTTCATTCTCCTTTATTTCAACATAATCCAAATCTTCAGTCTGAATCAAATATGGGCAATCAACGGCATCTTTGAAAATCGGTATAAGCTTATCAACAACCTCTGATTCTTCCAAACCCCAAGAGACAACACTACCTGATTCTAAGATAAACACATCGACAACATTACCATCAGTTTCAATCTCCCTGTTATACCTAAAATGAATAGCTTCATTCTTAACTATCTCTTCACCTGAATAATTCAAAGATTTCAATATTTCTTGAACTTTGCTCAACTTATACGTTTCACACGTCGTTGCAGAAATACATGGTTTCAAAAGATATCCTAAATATGACGAAATTTGACCGTCTTTGTTCTTGTTCGATTGGTGTATCAAAGACTCATTATTTTGTCCTATCCTCCTGATGTACTTTCTAGTGGTTGATGGGATAGGTGAAGAGCGAGACGTTGTGTAAAACCTCGTACCTGCTTTCAGGGGTATCCCAACAGCTGCTCTGCTAAACAAACTCGCAATCGTCATTCTCTCGATCCTTTAAGCTATCTGCAAATATACTATAATCATCATACAATTGGAGTTAGATGGTTGAATAAATCTGACTTTGATTTAAAAAATCCCTTCTCGATGCCTTCTGCCACATTGAAATCGTGTGTCCCGCATTAGCATGGGGGCCACTCTACAACTGGAGATGGATCAATCGGTAGAATTCACGGAAATTAGTTGGATAAATTCCTTAGATTTGTAGTACAGTCACTTTTTCGTATAATGAAGATTCTTTGAACCGTATATCAACAGCTCAATTAGAGATATAGAGATATAAAACTCAGTTGGAAACAGTAAATCTGTGTTGTTTGATTAATAAGGAATTTCTCTCGTTAGATTTATTTCCCGCTAAGATTTTTTCCGCTTCTCCTTATCGTTGATCAACCCGCTTATCAGGATCTCGTTCTGTCACTTGAACTGGTTCATTTTGTTGATTTATTTCTTCCTACTTTATGTTTTTAGAGAAACTCCCTTGGTGTCTGTATCAATTGAGAATTAATCAAGATGTTGCTTGAATATAAAGATGAACTGATCCAAATTTCTCTTGTGGTGATCGTATCCTATCTCTTCTTTTCATTGTTCATCTATCCTTTATACTTCCATCCGTTATCCAAGATCCCTGGCCCAAAATTATGTGCCTTGACAAAGTACTACATCCTATATATCAGTTGGTCAGAGAATAGAAACAGATTCGTTCATGATTTACATTTAAAGTATGGTTCAATTGTTAGAATTGGACCCAATGAAATCGACATTTCAGACGTGGATTATCTTAAGGATATATACGTCAATAATTTCGACAAGACTTCATTCTATGCTCAATTCACCAATTTCAATTCATTCAATACATTTTCAACTGTCGATAAAGCAGTTCATAGAAATAGTAGAAAGACCAGTGCTAAATTTTACTCCAAATCAAATGTCATGTCTGAACCAATTCAATTAAAGGTAAGAAAAGTGATGGGAACATTACTTGAATTTTTAAACGAAAATCAAAATAAAACACTGAACGTCTTTTATATTTGGTCGATGATGGCAATGGATGGAGTCACAAGCTTTTCATTTGGTGCTCAATCGTATGAATCATTATTAGAAGATCCATTCAATTTGGGAACTAAGATTATTGATAATTTCTTACATCAATCATCGTCTTGGTTTTGGACTACTCAATTGCCTCAATGGTACAGTTTAATGGTTCCAAAGAGTGTTGGCAAATCAACTAAGCTTGTTGGTGGTTGGATTGAAAAACAATTCAAGGATTCCTGCTCGAAATTGGATACTCATAGTTCAAATACATTAGTTGGTTCATTACTTTCTAAGGATGTTAAAAATAACATGTTTGATAACGAAAGGGCAAAAAGTGAATGCTTCGACCATATTGCAGCTGGTCATAATACAACTGCCACTACTTTGAGTTATCTGTATTATGAGCTAGCAAAGGAACCTGAAAGACAAACGATCTTAAGAGAAGAACTTTCAAAGTTCAACAATGGAGTCTTAAAGAAAACTACAGATACAAAATCCTTTGAATATCAAGATATTGAAGAATTGCCATACTTATCTGCAATTGTCAATGAAACATTTAGAAAATATGCAGCCATTCCAGGTCAAGAACCAAGGGTTACTCCAAAACAAGGTATGCAATGGAGAGGATCTTGTGATACACCATCGACTTTTATTCCTAGCGGAGTTACAATCACAATGCAACCATGGAGTTTACATAGGGATGAAAAAGTTTTCCCCGATCCTGAATCATTCAATCCAATGAGATGGATGATTGATGATGAGGCTAAACTAAAGGAAATGAATAAACATTTAATGCATTTTGGTTCTGGTGCTAGAATGTGTATGGGAATGCATTTGGCAACTTGTGAAATCAAGCTCAATTTGGCTAATATCTTTATCAGATATAAAGCCAAGTTGGATAAGGACTACGACTATGAAAATATTAGAATGAGGGATATATATACTACAGTCCCACTTTCTGCGAATGTCCCAATCATATTCGAAGGTTTAGAATAAGCTTCTGATATTTAGCAGCTATTTATATCGAAATACACTTTATTTCTTCGAACTTTGTACAGGAGACAGATCGCGCGGGAAATGATCTGCTGCTATTCTATATTTCCCCGCCAAATATTCTTATCGCGTACCTTTTGATTACCATTAAATTAAGAATCATTGGATAAGTTTATATACATGTAGAGTTTAATATTAGAACAATCAAAATACAAAGAATGATCATAGAGATACTGAAAAGCTATGATCTCGTTCAACTCGGAAGTCTCACGAGTTTAGTAGGAATCGTCTACTGGTTCATCGTTTTTCCAATATATCTTCACCCTCTTAGGAACATTCCGGGTCCAAAATATCTTTCAACTTCAAGATTCTTCATTTTGTTCCTTACTTGGCTAGAGAAAAGGAATAGATATATTCATCACTTGCATTTAATATATGGTCCGATTGTAAGAATTGGACCCAACGAGATTGATATATCAGATGCCTCATATCTGAAAGATATATACGTTGGGAATTTTGATAAGACCAATTTTTACAAAATGTATGATACCTATGGAGAGTATCATACATTTGCATATTTAACCAAGGAGAAGCACAGGAGTAGTCGCAAGATTTCAACGAAATACTACTCCAATACAAACGTTGTCTCCCCCAAGAATCAAAGACTTGTTGGGAAAGTCATATCCCAATGTATGAAAATAATCTTCACCAAGTCTCAAATTGAGAAAGAGCCAGTTGAAGTGCTACAGCTTTTCCAACGAATGGCAATGGACGTTGTGGCATCTTTCAATTTTGGCGAGGAGCACTACGATTCCTTACTATCCAAAGATGACCCTCGAGATGTAATTTTTGCATTCAAGACAATCTCCAGGCTTTGGTTCTGGGGTAAATTTTTCCCAAATCTAACAAAGTATATTAGCACAGATCAGGAAAAGAAGAACGGCCAGTATACTATTGACTGGACAGAGAAACAGTTCCAAAAATCTCTTCAGGATAAAGAAAATGAAACTTTGGTGTCCATTCTACGTAAAGGTGGTAAAAACAGAAATCAAGGTTTGGCAGAAGCATATGATCATTTAATTGCTGCTTATAATACCACCTCTGTTACATTGACCTTCTTCCTTTACCAATTAGTGGAGCACCCTGAATGTCAAGATGCTCTCATTGAAGAACTTAAACATCTCAGAAGTGAGAATCGAAATTCTTTTGAGCCACCAGCCATGCAAGATCTTGACCACTTACCGTTTTCCAATGCTTTGATAAATGAAGTGTTCCGTCTCCATGCGGCAATTCCTGGTCAACAACCAAGAATTGTTCCCCCACAGGGAATGAAATGGAGAGGATGTAATCAATGCAAAGAGCAGAGCATACCCGGTGGAACAATTGTAACGATGCAGGCGTGGACCTTGCATAGGGATCCACTGATTTTTCCAGATCCAGACAAATTTAATCCTTATAGATGGTTAAATGCCACTGATGATCAACTAAAGTTAATGAATAGACAAATGTTCACATTCGGATCAGGAATAAGAATGTGTATTGGGATGCATATTGCCTTGGCAGAAATCAAAATGTGCATTGGTGATATATTTACCAGTTTCAGAATTGAGAAAGATCCACAATTTGACTATGATAAAGCAATGTATATGATTGACAGATATACCACTGCACCTTCTTCTTATTGTACAAACATTGTATTTAGACAGTTAGAATAAATTGTCACAAATATAATGTCATAAGCATTTAACTCATCCCGCGCACCGCCGGTAAATTTTTTTAATTTTTTTTTATTATTAATTTTTCAGCTCCTATTTAATCTCTCTTAAAAATAAACTTTATATGGCTTGATTAGTATTCTTCAATACTAAAGATATAGTACACAACTAAGGGATGAGTGCACAACTACCGGGATTAGCAACTGACGCAGTGTTCGTGGCCTCCAAGCCAGTTCCTGAAGGATATGAGGAAGTTAAAGGTGTTGACTATTCAAAGCCTGAATCAAGAAATGCAAGAGCTACCGATTTAATAAAATCCATGAAAACCATGGGATTTCAAGCATCATCATTATCCAAGGCCTGTGACATCATAGATGAGATGAGATCATGGAGAGGTAAGAATGTCTCTGAATTGGAAGACCATGAGAAGAAAGGTGAATTTGATGATGATGGATATCAAAAGACTACAATTTTTATGGGTTTTACATCAAATTTGATCTCTTCAGGTACTAGAGATACCTTAAGATTTTTAGTTCAGAATAAGATGGTCTCTGCTATAGTTGCAAGTGCTGGAGGTATTGAAGAAGATCTAATCAAATGCCTTGCACCAACATACATGGGTGAATTTAGTCTACCAGGTAAACAACTAAGAGAAGAAGGTATGAATAGGATCGGTAATTTGATTGTTCCAAATGATAACTATTGTAAATTTGAAGAGTGGATTGTTCCAATTTTGGATACAATGCTAGAAGAACAGAATGAATTTATCAAGTCCAATGGATCAAGTTGTATGGATGCAGATGTTCCATTCTGGACTCCATCCAAAGTTATTGATAGATTAGGTAAAGAGATTAATGATGAATCATCGGTGTTATATTGGGCTCATAAGAACAAAATTCCAATCTTCTGTCCAGCCTTAACAGATGGTTCAATTGGAGATATGTTATTTTTCCATACTTTTAAAGCATCGCCACAACAATTAAGAATTGATATTGTTCAGGATATTAGAAGAATCAATTCAATCTCAATGGAAGCTTCAAGAGCAGGTATGCTAATTCTTGGAGGTGGATTAATTAAACACCATATTTGTAATGCATGTTTGATGAGAAATGGTGCTGATTATGCAGTTTATATTAATACAGGTCAAGAATTTGATGGATCTGATGCAGGTGCTAGACCAGATGAAGCTGTTTCTTGGGGTAAGATTAAAGCGGATGCTAGATCAGTCAAAGTCTTTGCAGATGTTTCATTGGTCCTACCATTAATAGTGGCCGCTACATTTGCAAGCGAGTAAGACTTTATTTTTTCTTTCTTTGCGTGATTGTCAATCAATAAATAAATAAATAAATAAATAAATAAATAAATAGATGAATAAATAAGTTAATAAATATAAAGGGTGATGGTGCAACTATATTAAACCGTAACTTTTTCTCTAGTGGCAACTTTCGGTTCCCATGCAGCAAATTTTGGTTTTGCTGTATTATAAGGGATATAAGCACCTTTTGTAAATGTATAATTATAGGGATGAATATCTGTTAGTTGAAATGATTTAGCCTTCTCTTCAGGTTTCAATTGGGAAGGAGCAGTATCGGTACCATACGCCAACCAATAATGCCATCCTGGTTCGATATGGGAGACATCATAATTTGGGAAATCTTTATACTCAACCCATCTTGTTCTCATATGAATCTCAGCAGGATCATCTGTCTCATAAAACTTGTTTCCGTAATCATCTTCACCAACTAACCAACCAGATTTTGTGTCATTTATCATGGCAATTTGACGTAAAGATCTTTTAAGACCCGTCTTCCAGATGTTTTTTAAGGTTCTTGCAAATGAAACAGACATCTTGTTAAAATCACCAAGGGTCTTTTATCACCTGATAGAATACAAATGATAGATGGTTGATGTTGTCCTGTAACTAACTTACAGTCAATTCTATACATAAGAAAAAACCCCACTTTTGATGAGAGAGCTAGGCTTCAAACATCCTTGCACACTTGATCCAATTTTTAACTCTGCACCATTCAAATGACATAATGACTTATATAATACATTTGAAACTCTCCGGTAACCGGCCCGTTTCTCTATTGAAAAGTGAAAAATTTTGAAAGTTTTTGGTCGACGATACACGCAAATCATTATTGAGTGGTTGTGAAGAATTATTACTCACTCAATGGTGATGATCGATCGATGGACAGACATTTAAATACATTTTTTTCTCCTCTTTTTTTCTTTCTTATCCTTCTTTTTTGTTTATAATTTATTGAAAAGTCCAACAAAAACTTTGCAAGAAAACACACAATCACAATGTACAGATCCGCTGCTAGATTAACTACAAGAGTTGCTACCACTGCTGCTTCAAGAAGAGCTTTATCTTCAGTTGCATTAAGACCAGTCTTAAGAACCCAAAAAGCTTCATCTGCTTCCCAAGTTAGAGGTTTAAAGAAAATCAACTTCGGCGGTGTTGAAGAAGTTGTCCACGAAAGAGCTGACTGGCCAAGAGAAAAATTATTGGAATATTTCAAAAACGATACCTTAGCTTTAATTGGTTACGGTTCCCAAGGTTACGGTCAAGGATTAAACTTGAGAGATAATGGTATAAATGTTATCATTGGTGTTAGAAAGAATGGTGCTTCATGGAAAGCTGCTATTGAAGATGGTTGGGTTCCAGGTGAGAACTTGTTCGATGTTGTTGAAGCCGTTAACAAAGGTACCATCGTTATGAACTTGTTATCAGATGCTGCTCAATCTGAAACATGGCCAACACTTGCTCCATTATTAACTGAAGGTAAGACCTTATACTTCTCCCATGGTTTCTCCCCAGTTTTCAATGACTTGACTCACGTTGTCCCACCAAAGAACATTGATGTTATCTTAGCTGCTCCAAAAGGTTCCGGTAGAACTGTTAGATCATTATTCAAGGAAGGTAGAGGTATTAACTCATCTTACGCCGTCTGGAACGACGTCTCTGGTAAAGCTGAAGAAAAAGCTATTGCTTTAGCCGTTGCCATTGGTTCTGGTTACGTTTATCAAACCACCTTTGAAAGAGAAGTTAACTCTGATTTATACGGTGAAAGAGGTTGTTTAATGGGTGGTATCCACGGTATGTTCTTAGCTCAATATGAAGTTTTAAGAGAAAATGGTCACACTCCATCTGAAGCTTTCAATGAGACTGTTGAAGAAGCTACTCAATCATTATACCCATTAGTTGGTAAATACGGTATGGATTACATGTATGATGCATGTTCAACCACTGCTAGAAGAGGTGCTTTAGATTGGTACCCAATCTTCAAAGATGCTTTGAAACCAGTCTTCCAAGACTTATACAGCTCTGTTAAAACCGGTAAAGAAACCCAAAGATCATTAGATTTCAACTCTCAACCAGATTACAGAGAGAAATTAGAAGAAGAATTAAAGACCATCAGAGCTATGGAAATCTGGCAAGTTGGTAAAGAAGTCAGAAAATTGAGACCAGAAAACAACTAAACTTGTTCATAAGTCATCATATTTTCTCTTCTTTTCATAATTTTTTCTGCCTCTCTTCCATTCAAGAATAACAATTAAGGAACGTGGGTTTTCATATAATGGTCTTGAAAGACTAAAAAGTAACCTATTCCGAAAATTGCAATCATTCTTGTTTCATGCCCCCTTCATTCTTCTCCTGTTTAAATTTGGGATTTTTTTTCACGTGGTTTAAAAAAAAACTCAAATCTATTTTTACTATTATCTAATATTTATGCATTCCTCTTGCATTTAGGAACGCCCTGTTTAATGAATAAACAAGTCCGAATTATTGCCAGTTATTAACTTATATTTTGAAATGTAATATCACCCTGTAAAAATCATCAGCTACGCCCCTAATTTCATGAAATTGCTCCTCCCCCACACATTGTCTGAGAGCTATAATTAATTTGGCCCAAGAAAAATTGAGTACTGTGAAATTTGAGATAGGTCGATGTAAGTCGATTATTTGACACAACGGCGTTTGAAATTTTAATTTTCCAAAATTCAAAAATTTTTCAATTTTCACGTGACATAGCGTTTTTATCTGGGGTTTTTATGTATGGAGGAATAAAAATTGAATTTGTATTCTATGGTTTGATCTGACAATTGGTTGACATTGGGGGTATATAAATGATCAATAATATCCATTGATATTCAATGCGTTAACATATTTATTCTTTCTCCCTTTTTTTGTTCTCTTTAGTTAGTTAGTTAGATATCTTTCCAAATACTACAAAATGTCCATCCCAAAACCAAACGATAGCTTAAGATTAGGTTCAAAAGTTCCAAACTTCACCACTGATTCTTCCAATGGTCCAATCACTTTCCATGATTACATTGAAGATTCATGGGCTATTCTTTTCTCACATCCAGATGATTTCACCCCAGTTTGTACAACTGAATTAGGTGCCTTTGCTAAATTGGAACCAGAATTCACCAAGAGAGGTGTTAAATTGATCGGTTTGTCCGCTAATGAAGCTACTTCCCACAAGGCTTGGATTAAAGATATTGATGAGATTACCGGTTCAAAATTATCCTTCCCAATTCTTGCTGATCCAAAGAGAGAAATTGCTTTGAAATTCGATATGATTGATTTCCAAGATGCTACAAACTTGGATGATAAGGGAGTTCAATTCACCATTAGATCTGTCTTCATCATTGATCCAAAGAAGACCATTAGATTAACCTTATCTTACCCAGCATCAACTGGTAGAAACACCGCCGAGATTTTAAGAGTTGTTGACTCTTTACAAACCGGTGACAAACACAGAATCACAACTCCAATCAATTGGGTTCCAGGTGATGATGTCATTGTTCACCCAAGTGTTTCAAATGATGAAGCTGCTACATTATTCCCAAAATTCAGAATCATCAAGCCATACTTAAGATTGACCCCTTTAGACTTGTCAGAAGCCAAATAAGCAGTAAGCTTTAATTAATATTATGGAATAAGTACCTCGCTTCTTTTTGATATTTCTTTGTCTTGTTCTAATTTTTATAGGTAGTTTTGTGTGTATTTTTGAGAAACAAAGTTCCCTTTAGAGACACAGGTTCTGTCTTGCTCCCTTTATTATTTTCCAGAAGTACGTAATCACTCTTACGGGCGCACTGCCCATACCCTCTCCGACCCACGATGCAGCCATATTGAATACACTCGTGCCTTTCGCACAGTTACCCGGCGGCCCTTATATCCATCCTTCGCACTCTCTATCTCCTCATACAAATTTCACATCTTCCGGCCTTCTAATAATAGATTTTGGTAATAAATTTTACACTATTGATCCTATTATTTTACTTTGTCCTCTTCTATTATTCATTTAGATATTATATTCATCCCCCCTTTCAGATTCCATTTTGCTTAGAAGGATCTACACCCTCTCCCTGAGATCAACCCATCTTGCGTTGAGTTCTCTTTTTCACCTCCTTTCATTTCCCTCTTTTTCTTCTTCTCTTTTCTTTTCTTTCTTGAAAAAAGCCTATCCCCCATCGGTTCATTAATTAAAATCTTAAGGTTTAGTCACTCTAACCAGCTTGCTCTTTTTTTCTCCCCCTGTTTTTATTTGTTTTATTTTAGATCGACTCCTGTTTGTACTCCAATCAGTGATACCCCTTGGACTTATTTTTTATACTTGGTCTTCCCTCTGCATTCCTTCCTCACCTTGGTTCAATTTTCAGCTCAACCTCTTATTTATAAAGATCCATCGCACATCGTCACTTATCCGGAACAATCATGTCAACTTCACAAAAAAAAGAAGAAGTTGTTGAAGAAGCTTCCATGGCTGAGAGAACGTCAAAGTTAAAATCATTCCCAAAGTACAAGCTATTAATACCCAGTATAGCCCTAATACTGTTTCTGATATTTTCTTTGACTCCACTCTTGGTAATATGCCGTCATGGCCACAAACATGATTCTTCCTTGGCTGAGGATAAATCTATCTTTGAAGAATTGAATATAGTGGTACATCTTCATCATCCTTCAGGCGAACCATGTGATGATGATATTGATAAAGCTTTCGATAATTTGTTTGCCACATCATCAGGTGATTCAGCTTTTTCATTTTCAACAGCTTTTGAAACTGTTCATTTGACCCAGCCAAATGATGAAGACTTGATCAGTTACACTTATGACTCGCAACCTAAAGTTCAGTTAGCTGCAAGGGATGATGCAACCAATGCTAACTCATCATCGGTTCCAGCTCAAGATGTCTCATCCAGTGTGCCATCTTCAAGTCTCGAGGCAACATCTTCGGCTTCTTCGTCATCAACTCCCGTTTTTTCCTCAGGCCCAATTACTTCATCCTCGTCATCTATTTCATCTTCATCAATGATCACTTCCTCATCTTCATTATCATCATCATCATCTCCTTCTCCAAGCCCTTCTTCTTCATTGTCAAGCTCCTCAACTGGTGGTTTCGTCTCCCAGTTTTCACCATCATCGTCCTTATCTCCTTCATCATCGAGCGAATCCCCTTCTTCCTCGTCTTCTTCAAGTTCAAGATCGTCTTCTGATTCGTCTAGTGAATCATCTTCCAGCCCATCATCCTCTTCGGAAAGTCCTTCATCTTCGATTTCGGTGTTCTTGGAAGCCTCAACATCTTCTGCATCCCAATACACTACCACAGTTGGAAATTCAGTTTTGACGTTGACAATGAGTGCATCTGTGATTACTAAGACAAAAACACTTGGTCAGTCAACTGCATCTTCTTCTCCATCTTCTTCAGTCCAAAATGCCTCAGCTGATTCGGATAATTCAGGCTTGTCCTCAAAAGATAAGAAGATTGTAGTTGGTGTTGTTGTTGGTCTTGGTGTTCCACTTCTCATTTTGATTCTTGGTCTCCTTTACTTGTGGTTCCGTAATAGATCCATGAAGAGCCAGCAATATGTTGATTCAAACGGTAGATATGTCGGTATAATGGAGTCTAACTTCTTATCAAAACTCGCATTCTGGAAAAAAGGATCCACCAGTTCCAGCGGCTCTGGGACAGGAAAAGGTGACTTCAATAGCTATGGAGATGAAGAGGAAGAAGAAGATCTGAGCGCATTCAGAAATAACCCAACTGGTGAAACTGGTTTCTTCGTCAACAGAACTCAAAGCATGAGACAGGCAAATCATGCAACTAATTTTTAATGAACAAAACAAAAGCTTTTGCATTTATCCCCCTGAGAAGGGACTTCTTTCCACCTTCAATAATTGCCTCGTTTACCTAATATATAAGCGTTTTTTTATTTTGTTTTATGTGCTTGCACATAAATATTTCTTTACTTTCTTCCACTTGTGTGTACTTGTTAATATCTTGAGCTAAGTCTCAAACTTTAACGATCTTCTTAATATTCAATATCCACGTTTAGCAAGACGATATAAAGGTAAATAGAAAATATAATATATAGAACAGTATCTAAGAGAACTAAGCCATCATGATCAGAACACTGGAAAGCAGAATAATGGCATGAGTATATATCAAAGAGCTTAAGGAAGAACCAGCACCTCCTTCGAATTGGAATATTGAGGCAGTTGAAAATGAAGAATTAGAGAGAGACACTGAGGATGACGACACATCAGAAGTGGACA
Organism: Ogataea pinus; assembly: GCA_030567935.1. Taxonomy (NCBI): domain Eukaryota; kingdom Fungi; phylum Ascomycota; class Pichiomycetes; order Pichiales; family Pichiaceae; genus Ogataea; species Ogataea pinus. The sequence continues at coordinate 202,606 of JAJLSY010000002.1, read as the reverse complement.
AGGTGATTGTTGTGTACTGGAAAATCTTCACTGTGATATCCGAAGATGATGATAAATAATACTCTTCTTTAGATGATGATGTTGTTGCTGTTGTAACTTGAGTTGTAGCTCCCGTGAAGATGGTACTTTGAGGAGAATCTTGGGCGTGCGACAATTCAATAGTTGTCGAGCTTGAAATAGTGGTAGCCAATTCAGCACAACTTGAGCAAGATATTGTGACTTCGACTGTAGACCTTGTCTCTGTGACACTTTCAGTGATGACAGTAGGGGTTCCAGATGATGTAGTTGGTAGATCAGTAAGAGTTGATTTGAGAATCTCAATTGAACTTGTCGTCAAAGTTTCAGATCCAGAAAAAGAAATAACAGTCCAGCTTTCTGAAGACGAGCAATTGGTTGTGAGATCTGTTGTTGAGACTTCAGTAACATAATGATTAGCGGACTCAGCAGACAAATTTGAAACAGTGACACCCTTCTCAAAGCATTTTCCGTCTCTTGTGCACACGGTAGTAGTGGAAGATGAATTCAGTTGGATTATTTCTGTGATTAGAGCTGCTGTAAACGAAGTAGTTGAAGAGCTTGATTCGGAGCTTGCTGAAGAGGTAATCGTAATCGTAATCGTCGGAGGAGAAGAGATTGGTTTGCCTGAGCATTCTGGACTATAAGAAGAGTCGACATCCGAGCCATTGATTGCCATTTCACCTGTACATCCAGCTGCTGAAAATGTATTGACTTCGAAGCTTGAGTAAGTGGAAGAAGAACTTGAAGTTGAAACTGGCTGCGATGTGAGTTGACTGGATACAGTGGTTGTTGCAAGACTTCTAGAAGATGAAATATACGACGATGAGGATGACAACGATGAGGATGATGTTGATGTTGTTGATGACGAAGACGAAGGCAAATGAGAAGACGAAGAAGAAGAAGAAGAAGAAGATACCACCGAGGGAGAAGTTGGAGCTGGAATTGCTGGAGAATATGTAGATGAAGACATCAATGATGAAGTTGAAGTTGAAGTTGATGAGGTGAAAAAGAATGAAGACGATGAAGTGGGGGAAGATGTCAAAGAACTGGACGTTGAAGGGCTAGCAGACAGCGTGGAAGAAGTCATTCCAGTGCATGTATTCGAAGAAGTCGACGAACTCTTGGCTGATAAAGTGGTAGTTATTGTTAAAGAATAAGATATAGTTTCCTTGTGAACGGTGGAAGTAGTAGAGGTAAAGGTATCACAAGAAGAGCAAATAACTTCAATTGTTGAACATTTGGTACAAGTGGTGATCACATTTTCCTCAACATTATTCTGAGCTAGTCCAATTCTATCTCTCTCCAAATCAAACACAATATAAGCTGATGTTAACAATGATTGACCCAAAATAAATTCCGAGTTGTCTGGAGATTTTAACAATGCTAAATAACAAACACCTTCAAAGTCGATTGATAATTGATTGGCAAGAACTTTGATTTCCACGTCATCATCAAAAACTAAGCTTACTTCTTGCTTTGAAATTTGCATTGATTCACAATCAACAGAATAAATCCCGTCACCATTTGAGGTTGCATCAAAGAAGGTAGCAATGCTGGTAAGGTATTCACTTGGGACGTAGGAAAATAACGAAGAAGTATCAATGAAAGCACTATAACTACCACTGCTACCAAATGAATCTCCAGAAGCGTTCTCCACATCACATAGCGAGATATAATAACCACCAACAAAGTCAGCTGGTGGGTCCAAAAGAGGAACATACTTAATGGCTTCTTCGAAATCTGAGTCGATACCTCCAAACGTGATATATCCAGTTGATTGAGAGTTTCTTAAGTGCAAGGAGAATACTTCCTCACCAATCAACCCTGCTTCTTTCAATGTAGGAATAAGGTTTTGATATTCCTTGCTCGAGCCTTCATATTTTGCCGATCCCAATCCAAGAGATCCAGGAAAACCATAATCATTTTCCTCTGAAGCAACACCAATTTGAAAATTTCCCAACTTCAATATTCCACCAATGTTAAAGCTGTCAACAGTTCCATAAATTCCAGATGTTTTTTCTCCACCATAATCTGTGAGAGTGAAATCATATTCCAACGAGGTAAAACAGGCAGAAGAAGAAATCTCAGTGCTAATCCATGAATCTGCTTGACCAGTGTTGATCACAAATGAGTAGTTTGTATTATCGTTCAAAGCAACATCGATGAAAAAGTAATTATTTAGCAAGTTTTGCAAAACAAGCTCAGTACCGGAGATATCCCTTTTGTTGAATTTCACTTGGGATTTGAAAGAAGATAGGCGTGGTGACTTTTCGCCAGGTAGCTCAAATAAGTTGAAAGCCAAAGCCAAATGAAAAGTATGAGACATCAAAATGAAGCTTTTGAAAAGCATTTTGGTAGATACAAAGGAAATTGGCATTGCGTAGTATATGTTCTGACCGAGTTGGATAAAAATAATTTATCAGAATGTATTGTGAAGAGAAAACCAACTTGGTTAAATACTTTCGACTTTTTCGGTTTCATATTGTAAAAAGTGGGAGTTTCCCATATTGTTTCCACCGATGGACTTAAGGATCTGTTTTACTTTTCCCAAAAATAGAACACCTTTCTTCTGAATCTGATCAAAGATATGATTACAATAATAGTCCTGTGTATGAGCTTGGTTTCAAGGTCACTGATTTTCAGCATTTGTTAGAATACCATAGTAATCTATTGAGTTCCGATTGGCATGCTACCATTGTTCTGATTTCCTTTATTTTGCAAGGATCAAATCGCGAAGAGAGAGAGATTTGGAAATGGAGGTAGCAAGTTCTCGAAATTACTCTTTTGGGAGGCCTCAATAATTGCGAATGTGAATCAGATGGTTTAAAATCCCTGGGATTCAAATATGTAACAGCTTGAAACATTTACGATATACATTTTTTAGAATTTGAATTCCCGTATTTATTTTAAAAGCGCCAAAGAAAAAAAGATTTTGAAACAAAAACAGATACAAAGTGGTATTTAGGTGTCATTCAGGAAAGCTTTTAGTTCATAGGCAAAGTCAAAGCCGTCATTGTCAGATGGAAACCAATTTTTAACCTTTCTTACCCATCTTACCTCTTCATTACTCCATGATTTGTACTGTTCCTCAGTGATTTGGAAATAAGAATCTGGATCTTCTACGTGACCATTTGCTGACACAAGTGGTCTGAAATTACTAATACTGGCTGATGAAGCGAGACTTGAAGTAAAGTTGGTCTCTGCAACAGATTTTTGTCTCACAGGCGATCTTGTACTTGACCTCTTCATTGCTGAGACCATCCGAGGGGATGCTTGCACTTCTGGTTTCTTAAAGAAAGATTCATCTTCGCCATCTTCGAATGGATCATCTTCATATTTTCCAGTGAGACTCACCCATCTTAATTTTTTATCATCGTAAATCATATTGCCAATAATTTGGGCATTCTTGTTATTTTTCAGGTCAGAAATGGAAGCATTTGAAGTAATTTGTTGTCTGATGCTGGCGGCTGTATTTCTGATCAATGTAGGTTTTTGAGAGGCTTCGAACATCTCCAAGTCTTCTTCGTTTCCGACCCATCTCATTTGATCAGGATCATAAATCATCTCACCATACTTGTGTCCTCGAACAACCTGTCTTGATTTATGCTTACCCATGGATCTAATCATTTTAAGCTTTCCCTCTTTGCTTAACCGACTGTTGTTTGTGCCAGGAGTGGCAATATTTGGTGGATCATTTGCATGTTGAGGAGTTTTATAATGAACATGATGATAAATGTGATGATGATGGTGATGTTGTGATTCTTGTGGATTCTCATTAGGGTGGTGATTTGTCTCTACATACTTTGAAAGATCGATTCGCTTGCTTTTACTTCTTTTTAAAATTCCTTGACTCTTGCGAGGCTTATCATCAATTGGTAAATCATCTATGTCATCTAGTTCATCACCTTTGTTGTATCCTTGCATTATTGATCCCTTCAACAATCGCCTCGAAGTTCTAAAATCTGATGATGCATCAACAAACGGATTGACTGAAACATGGCGAGGTAAGTCTAAAGTTGATGAATATTTTCTTATGGACTTTCTTGGTGATAGGGATCCTGAAATGTGGTTATTGCTTGTGCTCTTTCTCATCATTGCAGGCATAGAACCCTTTTTACGGAGAGTTGAAGATGAAACAGGAGCATTGAACCTCCTCAGCTTACCTGAATCAATTTGACCAAAATCTTCGAAGTCATCAACAATGGTAGAGTATTCACGTTCAAAGAAATCACTGGAAGTACTGTTTTGAGATTTTAATTTTCTTCTAAGATGATCATGTTGCTCATTTTTGTGCGCCTTGTATGTGTCAAATTTGACTTCCGCTTTCTTCTTTCTTTCGGCAAATCTATCCAACAGGTTATTTCCTTCGTCGATCAGCTCTTCAAAATCATCACCGTAATCACTATTTTCAGTCCCAGTCTCAGCATATGATGATGGAGCCCTTGAACTTAATTTGGAAGAGACTGATGACATGGAACGCAAACTTTCTGATCTGGGAAGTGAAGAAACTTTGGCACTCGCCCTTACTGTATCTTTTGATATTGGTATCTGATATTGGATGGCTGATTTGCCCTTATTGGTTCTGTTCGATGGAGGTGGCATTTGGGGTAAATCGTTATTATATTTTTTGATCTCTTTAACTTTAGAGACAAGGTCAAAATTCTGGAAATCGTCATACTCATCCTGATCCTCCTGATATCGTGCAAGCCTGGAACTTGGTGTAAATCGTTTGGGCTTGAGCGTTTCCTGGTAAAGGAGATCTTGTATTGATTCGTTAAATCGTTCGACATTCTCCTGAGTTAGAGTTGCAACATTGTAATTGTCTTCATCCTCCTCCTCCTCATCATCATCTTCTTCTTCAAATTCGTCATGGTCATCAGATTCATGCACTGTTGACAAATCAGCGGAATATCTGGTCGACTGGACATGGTCCTTAATGGATAAGTTGTCCACAAGCTCAGACAGTTGACCAGGCGGTCTATAAATCACCGATTTGCGAAAAGTCTTGTCATCCATTTCTAAGTCATTTTCGCCGTCATTGTCACTTAAACTCTCAGTAAACCGCTTCGAACTCTTGGCCAGGTAGTGCCGGCTATTTGGAGCAGACATTTTATCTCGTGCAAGCCAACTATCAGATCAATGATGATCTATAACCTTAATAACTTAGAATAGTTCAAAAAGTAAACAAAACATTTCAAATGGGACTGTCTTGCACCGCCCTGTGGCTGGGCACCCCCACCCATCGAAACTCCCACTCCGAGGTACGTAGCAAACATAAGAGAAGAGCACAGCCACAGAGACACGCATACTCTCACACACACACGCATTTCCCAATCGGGTAACCAAAAACATAAACAAGCATCTCGCAAATCCTCTCACTAAGTAGATCAGAATTGTTAGTTGAGACGGTTGGTTGCTAGTTTCATTCTCATACCAAACCATCAAATAATAACTAGAATAGTCAAAGGTCCAGTAGGTTGATCCATTGCGGTAAAAAGGTAAAAAGAAAATAAAGAAGAAATACTCCCGAATTGCGAGTGTTTATCCTGTGTTTACCTTTTTTTTCTCTTTATCTACTTGAAGCATATAAACAGGATAGCAGGCACTTTTTATAACAGACCCCCGGTGAGGAAACAATTTTGTGATAGATCATAGATTTTATTCTTCTTGGTGCCAATAAGTCCAAATCTTTTATTTTCACTGATCATATTTTCCAAAAACACACATAAGAAATGTCATCATCAAGTGTAAGATCAACAAAAAGGCACGGATTGCTGATTTACACCCCTAATGGGACAATAACCAAATCAGCCTCCACCTTGTCTCTTTCAATATCTGAGGAGTCTACTTTTGGATCTCTGGCATCTCCAACTGCTGAATTGAACAAAAAGAGATTTAGTAGCAGGCTACCTACAACAACTGCAACTAATCGAATTGGAAATTTGTTGAAGACTGAGATTGACTCAAACCCACAAAATTTCTCAATCCATAGTGATACAAAACCAGAGGACGCTCAAGAGTACAGAAATCAGGCTCTACTTTCCCTTGCCAAAAATAGAAATGGTCAAATCGATAAGGAAAACTTGATTCCCAATGACAGTGGAGATCAATCTTTGAGCAAGTCAAGAAGGCCCAGCCTTCTCAAGCGTAATTCGTCAAGCTTGAAAGAAAATAGACTCTCATCATATTCAATTACCTCTTTGAATACTTTATCAACAAGGTCAACTAGTTCTAGTATTCGTACAATCGCTCAAAAGGTTGCAGATACCGTCAGTGGTGGATCTGACAAGGAGAATACATCTGATAGTGCAACGAAAAAGAAAAGACATAGTTTAAGACCTAGAGGGTCGATTGCCAGTAGCGAATCTGTGTCCATTCAAGACAAGAAGTCGCATAGGAGCGCTTCATCAACATCTGGTGAAATCAAAAGGCTTGGAGATCCAGTTCCTTATCATAACGATAACAATTCTATTACAGAGAAAGAATCCGAAAATGGTGGCCAAGAAGCTGATTCTCCAAAGTTGAAAAAGAAGTCCTCAATGTTCAGATTGCGACATTCAATGTCCCTCAGATCACTCTCTGCTTTCCGTGGATCTGAAAACGACTCCATTAATGCCAATAATGAAGGATCAGATCCACAACCGCCATCATCATCTTCATCATCGTCATCTTCGAGAACATCTGCGAGAGGTGTAAACTTGGGAAGCTTGAGAAGATCAATCATCTCGTTTGCAAGTAACAGCAACTTGAATGCCGCACTTCATTCAGGAGCTGGTAGCGGTCCCTCCAATAGGTTATCGATGGATTCTACAGTTCTAATAAATAAGTCGAATATCTCCTTACCTGTTCCACAACAATCTTCAAGAGAGAAGTTAAGGACAAAATTGAAGAATTCTTCGTCTTTACTTTCCTTATCATCCAATTTATCTCAACCCCCTCTCTCAACAGTTTACAAAAGTGGCGAAGTTATAGCTGTTAGTGCCCCAGAATATGAAGAGATACAGCACAAGCTGCTTTTAAAGTTGTGTAAGCAACAAAAAGTTGGATCTTTTGAATCATTTCTCAATAGTTTTACATCGAAAGGTAGAATACTTGAAAAATTGGCTGAAGCTTCCTTTAGTGAAGTTTTCTCCGAAAGTAAAGCAAAAGAAACTGGTCCTTTATCTGCTTGGAAAATTGTACCATTTGGAGATGATGAATTTAACCAACAATCATTGAATGAATTGATTCAAGAATTATCGATCACTCTGTTGATGTCATCAGTTCAAGGATTTGTTAAGGTTAAAAGTGCAACTGTTGTAAAAGGAGTTTATCCAAATAGATTATTAACATTGTGGGATGATTATAAAGAACAGAAAGGATCAGAAAATGAGAGACCTGATAGCTATAGAAAGACTCAACTATATCTAGTTATTAGGATGGAATATGGAGGTTTTGATTTGGAACATTATGAACTCAAGAATTGGAATGATGCCTATGATATATTTTGGCAAGTGGCATATATATTAGCAAGAGGAGAAAGGTCATTTGAATTTGAGCATAGAGATTTGCATTGGGGTAATATTGTTGTTAAGGATGAAAAAACATATTCAGAAAGTGATAATGAATCAACTGAACAATCTCTTGCCAATTTGAATCTTTATGATACGTCAGATGAAGTTGATAATTCCGATAAAGAAATATCAACAAAACCAAAAGTTACAATGATTGATTTTACATTATCAAGGGCCAAATTTTCAGATAAGGTATTATTTATAAGACTTGATAATCCACATTTCTTCAAAGGTGCTGATGATTATCAATTTGAAATCTATCGAATGATGAGACATCATTTATCATTGATACAACAAAGGAGTAACAGATCCAATCCTCGTGATGGAGAATTTGGATCGTCTGTTAATTTGAATGATCAACTATTGAAGAACCTTTCACATTCAGGTGAACAAATCGACTGGTCATCACGTTGTCCAATCACTAATTTACTTTGGTTACACTATTTATTAGATAGATTGATTAATCACAAAGGATTGAAACCTATAAGGATGAATCCAATAACGAGATCTACTTCCTCAATGCTCAACCATAATAGCTTATCCATAGAAATAGAATCTCACGAGAAACTTCTACATCTTTACAAGATACTTGATCCTAAAAAGAAGAAGAAATTCTCCAAAGAGTTTAAGAGTGTGCAAGAATTAATAGTCTGGGAGAAGTCTTACAAACCACACCACTAAGAGCATTTTAATTATTATTATCATCACTATTATTAAAAGACATGAGAATATATAGACATTTTGTATTTTTTTTTTTCGACATATATTCTTGAAACTTCATCGCTATAGAGACAGAGCAATATCAACTAATTTGAAACAATCTCTTTTGTAGACTCACCCGCAGGCTCCTTTGTTGGTCTTGCAGATCCGCAATCAATAAAGAACAACTTTATAAATTCTGCAAACAACCAAAATACTTTATTCAAGCAAAAACACCAAAAGAAAACACCTACTGAACCTCTAGTTAAGAATGGGAAATTGACTACAAACAGTTCAATATACTTCGGGAACAAGCCACGGGGCAAATAGAATAAGCTGGTTCTACTATACCACACCTTCAAGACATTGATTGGAACGTAGATCATAAAATAGGTTAGTAACTTAACATGGGAGGTAATTCCTGATTCACTACCTCGTAATTCTGATTCCAATTTTGAAATATCCGATCCTAACTTGTCAAAGGTACGATTGTACTTTGTCCATTTTGCATATTGGTCTTGTGCACTGATTGAATTTCTTAGTCTATTTGTCTCAATCTGTTCCTTCTTCAAATTTTGAAGGGATTGATATTTTGATCTTTCAGACGGTGATACTCTCAGAAAACATGTGTACACCAGATGCTGTATTTTTGAGAGTCCAACCACCGATAAGAGGTTGGACAGTATGGTCAACACTGTTATCAGTATAAGCACAAACGAGTTCTCCATGGATCGGTGTCTATATGGAAAGGCTACTCTACAACTGTGAAACAAGCCAGTAGAGGAAGCATGGTCAAGACTTCTACTACTACTACCACTACTACCACTAACAGCTCGAAATTGACACTCTCCCAGGGCGAGCCGATCGACCCGGGGCGACCCGCAGGTAAAATTTGTGAAAGTAGTGAACATGTATATCTCTTGAGATAGTGGAGGGTGTGTGCCACTTTGGGTGGTTAGAGGGATCTGTTGAAACAGGGTCTGGTTGTTAGATCAGTTAGTTTGTCGAGTGACATAAGTGAGTGTCGTGCTGTTGTACCATTGGGTTGTGTTATCGGGGTCTTATATTTCTTCAACCTTTCAGCGCTTCTCGACCATTTTAAATCCATTGCAAACGAGAGAAAGAGACCCGAGTTCATTACCGCTTTTTACTTCTGTTTGTTTTTTTGTTGTTTGTTCCAGGTTGATCTCTTGTGATATTTGATCTAGAACTTGTCTGATAACAGGGCAAAGGACTGCCATATAGTTTCCATTTAAATTGCCCTATACGGTCTACATCCTTTGCAAATAAGCATAAAAGAAGAATATAAGAGAAAACATAACAATCGTTTCATAGATGTCGTCGATGATAAGTGCAAATAATGATTCAGAATCAGAATCCAGCGAGGAAATGGACACATGGATTTCTCAATATTGTAATATCTTTGGACACGATTATTTTGTTGAAGTTGCTCCTGAATTTATAGAAGATGATTTTAATTTAACAGGATTAAATAGTACTGTTCCATTTTACAGGGATGCATTAGATATGATATTGGATCTTGAACCAGAAACTCCAATAAAGACATCGACGATTCCATTGGTTGAACATGCAGCCGAGCTGCTCTATGGTTTAATCCATGCCAGATTTATATTGACGAAACAAGGATTACATGCCATGGCTGAGAAATTCGAAGAGAATTGTTTTGGTTCATGTCCAAGATATTATTGTGAAAGCATGCCTTTAATACCTGTTGGAAGATATGATCAAGCGGGTGTTGAAACTGTTAGATTATATTGTCCGAATTGTAATGATATTTATTTACCTTCATCATCAAGATATTTGAATATTGATGGATCATATTTTGGAACTTCATTTGCTGGATTATTTCTGAAGATGTTTCCAGAAGTGGAAAGACAATGCCAAGAAAGAACCAAAAGGCAATTTGAATTAAGGCTGTTTGGATTCAAGGTGAATGAAAGAGCGCCGTCAGGTCCTAGAATGAAATGGGTGAGACAATGTCCCAAGGGTAAAGAAGAACTAGAAGAATTTCAAAAATGTGAATTTGAATTACCTTTAATTAGTGATGTTACAAAAGAAATTATAAAGAGTGGAGGAGTAGATGATGATGATGAAGATGATGAAGAAGATGAAGGAGATGTAGATGAAGAAGAAATAGACGACGACGATGACGATGATGATGATGGAGTTCAGAGAAAGCAAAGTGGTTCAGATGATGAAGATGAAGTACTCGAAGATGCGGATATGAAAATGGAAGATGGGAATGAAAGTATGATGAGCTTAGCTAAAGATTAAAAAACAAAAAGACAAAGAAAAAAATAAGTCATTCTTCTTCATGACTTGACCTTTTATTCTATCTTGTATTCTTCTTCGATTTTGCTTCATCTCCTTGTCCTTTCTTATTTTCTCCTATTTCAATTTAATACTTTTTTTTCTCTCCGGGATTTGCTTATTTTTCTCTTTTTTCTTTTGTAATCTTTTCTCCATTTTACTTTCATGTTCATATATAATGCTTCTCTTCATTGCTAATTCAGGCCAGTATTGATAATATTTATGGTTTTTTTCTTTCTCTCTCTTCTCCTCCTCTTCCTCCAACTACTACTATTTTTGATACTCTTTTTGTTCTGTGAAATTTATTTATATACACGTTAAATAGCTATATCAATCAATTAATGAAATGCAAAACAACAAAATGTAATATCAAACTAGCGAAAATATAATCACCAAAAGCCCTCTCGTAGCCAACCCATTTAAACAAACTTTGATTATCTTCAACACTTTGTAATCTTAATCCAACAGTTAAAACAAATTGACCAACAGTTGATGAAAATCCAGCCAAAAATGCATTGAATGGGAAATTACCAACCAATATACAGAATAAGAACTGTAGAATTCCGAGTAGCACAAGGAAGATCAAGAATATATCTATGAGTCTCAATTTCTGATTCTTTGAAACTTCAGATAGGTATGATTTATAGGCCACTTGAATTGAATTTGATAAATCTGTCAAGATTGATGTTGACGAAGATGATGAGATCGAAGGTGAAGAAGAAGAAGAAGAAGTTGTGGTAACTCCTCCCACTGGAACTGGTATTTTTACTTTCGCATCTCTCTTTGCCATTTCTGTGTCCTTAATTGATAAAACTCTGTAGATCTATACAATTCACCAACTGAAACAACTGCCAAAGAACACTATGAACAGGTGGTGTCTGATTAAACGAAAACTCGCTTTGTGGTTGAGGAGCCTCTCGTCGCACATGTGCAGAGAGACACAGAGAGAGAGAGAGACTCACACAGAGAGATTGGTTCATTGATACTTTACTACTCATCGTTATTTTTATTGGTTAGAGGGTAAATAGTTGACAGCTAAGGGATTGTGATTGATTGTTACCCCTTCCAATTCATTTGATAAGGCCCAATCATTCAAAACTTTCCTTCAAGAACAAAATGGGTGAAGATAAAGTGAAAGGTGAGAAGAAAGAGAAGAAGGAGAAGAAAGATAAATTACCACCAAAGGATGCCATACTTATTGAACAGTTACCAAACTATTCAACAGAAAATGAAGCATCTACATCAATAACGATAACTACACCTCCAACTTTAAGGATCGTTCCACCTTTAAATTTTACACCTGTTGAAAGACATCTATATAGATCGGGTCAACCATCAGCAATCAATCACTCATTTTTGGATCAGTTAAATTTAAAATCTGTTATTTGGTTAGCAATTGAAGATCCTCAAGATAATTTCGTTCGATTTATAGATGATCGAAAAATCAATTTCTTTTATAATCTAGGATACGATTCAATTGATTCGAATTCTTGGGATGGATTATCAGAATCTTCAATAAAACAAGCATTGGAAATTATAACAGATAAAAATAACCATCCATTGTTAGTTTGTTGCGGTATGGGTAGACATAGAACAGGTACAGTTATTGGATGTTTAAGAAAATTACAAGGATGGAATTTGGCAAGTGTAAGTGAAGAATATAGAAGGTATACAGGAGTTAGAGGTGGTAGAATCTTGGTTGAATTATTGATAGAAGCATTTGATGTTAGTGCCATTACAATAGATAAGGAATTGGCTCCTGATTGGTTAGTTCGATAAGAAAGAATCAATTATTTGTTTTTGGGTATGCAAGTACACTATATATAAGGATAGATTTGAAACCTTTTCTTTTCATGGTTTCCATTGTTGTGTTTTTTTTTCTGTTATAGCTATATACAAAGTTTGAACAAAGTTTTATGTTGTGATTGGATTGTAAAGATCATAGATCTCATCTCTTTCCTTCTTCTTCCTCTTGTAACATCTTCTCAATCTGTCGTTTCTTGAACCTTTCTTGGGCTATTTGAACAGTAGTTTGAGAACTTCTTCTTAAACCATTGCATTGTTCCCAGGCAAATACACTACCCAACATCAAACCTCCAAAACCCCAATTGGCTGCCCTCCTCACATTCTTATGATACATGAACATAACTGAAAAAAATACAAAACATGATGAAAAACCAGTCAATCCAGCTTGTCTAAAACATGGTATCTCAATAAGATTGGAGATAGCAAAATCCGATAGTTTAAGCTGACCTAAGAATTTTTTGACCTCCTTCGAAGTTGATATTTGCGCCTCATTCTGCTGCTGTTGCTGCTGTTGTTGGATCATATCTTTGGTTGCACCTGCATTTGGAAACTTCGCCGGAACATCTTCTAAGAATATCGGTTGAGACTTGCTCGATGAAGAATCAAGCGAACTCGAGGACTCTTCTGACTTGGATTTCCTTGAGAATGGCCACACCATAACAGGATTCAGTTGTTTACCTAGAGACTAGCAGCTGATCTTTTTAAGTACGATTTCGTCTCCCACTTTCAATCCCCATCCCCATCGCTATAAAATCACCATCAACCAATCAATCCATCGATCGGTGTTTGAGAGTAAAGAGAGTAAAGAGAGTAAAGAGAGAGAGAGACGATGAGATTGAGAGCAGAGAGAAGAACACACATCTCTACACCAGGATGCATCCTATCTTCAAATTGAGTTTCTCTAAGACGATATTGAATTGATTGATTGATTGATTGTCATCCCTTCCCTTGTTGAACTAATATACTGGGCTTGCTATCTTGCTGTTGAGTTTCTTAGAATCTGGATTGCAAAATTTATCTCCTGGTGTTGTGGACGAGTGACACCTTTTTCTTTTCTACCGATCGTTGCGATAATTCAAATAGTATTTCCTGGGTAAACAATGGCGGGGCCAGAGTCACCAATAAGGAAACAGTCTAATTCCATCCCTATAGATGATCCTGATTTTGGATCTTCAAGGCGGGCATCTATGGCAAGGCTAGCAATTTCTCCATTGACTGCTGGTACTTTGGCCAATCTCAAAAGACATGGTGGACAGGAATCTTCTGCATCTTCTGTAATCATGGATGATAAGGCAAGTGTTATGGTTCATACTCCAATAGGTAGATCTGGTTTGATAAGGCAAGCATTTTCTAGATCTTCATCTCAGTCCCTTGATAATCATGAATTACAGGATGATGATAACTCTTCTATTGGCATGGGAACAACTGGAGCACTAGGAACTTCTGCAGATGCCAATATTTTATCCTCTTCATACGGTTCCACCCTTGATGATCCATTAATAATCAAGAATTTGACTAAGCATCTTGCATCTGATTCCAGATCTTCATTGAAGTCTCCTGCTGGGGATATAACAAGAGATCTATATACCCTTTCCCAACAGCATCAAAGACCAATTAGAAGATCAAAGAGTTTAACAGGAGGTGATTTTGCTGCATTAGGCGAGAGAAGAGGTTCTCAAGCTTCTCAAATGAGATTACCAGGTGGATTTAGAAGAGATTTCATCAAGCAAAAGAAATCATTATATGGACATGAATTAGAAAAATCAACTTTTTTAACAAGAAACTTCTTGGAATTTTTATCAATTTATGGCCATTTTGCAGGTGAAGATTTAGAAGATGAAGATTATCTTGCATGTAGTTATTATGCTGATAGAGAGTCATCATCTGATGAAGAAGCATCCATCCCTTTGTTAAGCCAAAGAGAACAACCACATGGTACTGCATCTACAATGAAATCCTTTTTCTTGTTGTTGAAATCATTCGTTGGTACAGGTGTTTTATTTTTACCTAGAGCTTTCTATAATGGAGGTTTGCTATTTTGTATCCTACTATTATTATTTTGTGGATTACTATCTTACTTCTGCTATTTAATATTGGTTCAAACAAAAGATGCAACTGGAGTTTCATCATTTGGTGATATTGGATCATTACTCTATGGTAAATCCATGAAATTTTTAATTTTGGCATCCATAGTGTTATCTCAAATTGGATTTGTTTCTGCTTATACCGTATTCACTGCTGAGAATTTACATGCATTTGTGAAAAACTTCTTTGGAGTTTCTATTTCAATTGGTAGTATCATCGTACTAGAGTGTATATTGATAATGCCACTGTCATTAGTTAGAAATATTACAAAACTTTCTTTGGCTGCCCTATTGGCAAATATATTCATCTTTGGTGGACTGATAATCATAGTTTACTTCTGTTCAATTGATCTATTTACATATGGACCAGCACCAGATTTAGTTTCTTTCAATTCAGACAATTGGTCTCTATTTATTGGTGTTGCCATTTTTGCTTTTGAAGGTATCGGATTGATTATTCCTGTTCAACAATCCATGATGTATCCTGAACAGTATCCAAAAGTCTTGTTTGCCGTTATTCTGGTGTGCTCTATCTTATTTATTGGAATTGGATCCTTAGGTTATGTTACATATGGATCAGCCGTGGAAACAGTGGTTATTTTAAATCTACCACAGGATTCACTTGCCGTCAATTCAATTCAATTATTCTATGCAATTGCAATCTTACTATCTGCACCTTTGCAACTCTTACCAGCCATTAGAATAATAGAATCTCGTTTGTTTAAAAGATCCAAATCTGGAAAATCCGATATCTTAACCAAATGGAAGAAGAATTTCTTCCGTATGTCAATGGTTATTGGATGTTGTATCTTGGCATATGCTGGGTCCGATAATTTGGATCAGTTCGTTTCATTTGTTGGTTCCTTTGCTTGTATTCCATTAGTCTACATGTATCCACCAATGTTACATTTCAAAGGAGTTGCCCAATCCAAATGGATGAAACTTTTGGATGCCCTGATAGTACTTCTTGGAGGCATTGCAATGATCTACACATCATACCAGATCATTACAGGCTAAGAAAGAAGAAAAAGAATTATTTATAGAACCATTTAAAAAATAAAATATCATATTCCCCCATTGCACACACCCATTTTAAGTTGGTTAGAGAGATTACGTAATACCCACCCTCTCTTCCGAACAAACTGCGAAATTCGAAAAGCTCTTATGAACGGTCCAGTACCCACCAATGTGGTTAAGTAATTCCCGTAGGTTAATAACACTGAATTGCTGAAATTATCAATTGGCTTGAAAAAGGACAAACCTGTACCAGTCATGGCTCCAAAGAGATCGTTTTATGCCGACGAGGAAGATGTTGTTCCAACTCCAGGATTGAACGAAGCTATTCCAGATTCATTAAAAGAAGCAGAATCAAAACATTTCAATTCTGAATCAACTGTTCTTGTGGGTGGTAAATTGATCTGGACCAATAAATATCTAGAAGATTTTTCATCCCAAGTCCGTGGTTATCTTGCAACTAAGGCCGATTTAGCAAGTGACGAAATTGCAAATTTGAAATCTGCTGCAAATAACGAAATCAACTATATTAAATTAAGATACAGTGAATTAATAGTGGAAGATCTATTACCTTCGTCATTATATGGCTTAACTGCAACTTTAACAGGTGCAATAGTTAGTAGAAGACGTGGGTTGTTCTTACGTTGGACAACTCCTTGGGTCTTTGGAGTTGTTGGATTCGCCTACTTCATGCCTAAATCAACAGCTAATGTTTTCAGTTGGATTGGTTCAATACAGGGGAAATATTTACCTGAAGTGACAAAGTTTGAAGAGGAAGCTTTTAGTAAAGTCAGTTATGGTGTTGATGAAATCAAAAAAGTTAAAACTGAGGGGAAAGAATTGCTTGTTGATGGTGTTAGATCTACAAGACTTTCAGTTATTGATTACTTATCAAGTGGTAAAAAGGATTGAAATCAATAATTGCTTTTTCGAAGATTTTATCTTATAAGTAGAATTTATTAGACAGACATATACATACAAACACAAAAAAAATGCAAAATCGATTATTAACATACAGGTTGTAGTATCTATGCTTTGTTTTCAAAAGCACTCATGAATCCGAATATTCCTCCCATATCAACATACCTTCTACCACAGTTGGCCAAGTATTTCTCCACAACCTCCTGGTGGACTTCAAATAGATCCCTGTTCTGTTCAACTGTTGCATTCAATTCACCATCGTTCAATGGTACCGGTTTGTTTTCTTTATCAGCATCCTCTAACCAGGATTCTTCATGAACTGGCTTGAGTTGCCTCTTCTTGGCTTTATCAACATCAAAGCATGATTTTAAAAATAACAATTGATTATAAAGTTGTTTATCAGTGTAAACATATTTCATTATTCCTTTACATCCATGTGCCTTACCAGATTGCCCAATACAACGTCTTCCATAGACAGACACTTGCCTTGTAACTATTCCACATTCATCACAGCTTAGCCAACTTGCGTAATATGTAGATATTTCCAACCTTAAGAATCTCTCAAGTTGAACAGATGTAGATAGTGCCGAAATCATATTTGCACATTTTAGACATCTAATACCAGAATAAGTCATTTGATAGTTTGAAGACGCTTGAATTCCACCAAATGAGAAGGAGGAATGACATGATGGACAATTTAATTTGAAAGGTTTGGTATCACGGAATCTTTCAGCATCAGAAATAGTTGATTCTAAAGGTTGAATGGCACTTTCATTCTGCTGTTGGATTAATCTTGCCCTACTTTCATATCTTTTAGAATCTAATCCTAAACTGGATGCTAATCTAACAACATCATTTCCTTCGATTTTTTCCAACAATCTTTCAACGGGAGCAAATATTTGCTTTTCCAAATAGTACATAGCATCAGGCTTATAATTGTTACCTTTGGCCAAAACTTCATGCATTGGTCTGGCCCTTTCAGCAACAGATTTTCCTTCTTCTTGTCCTTCATTTGTGATAACAAAAGTAACAACAGAACCAGCCTTGACAACTTTACCTTGATCTCTCATCCTTAATGCAACTTGAACAGATGGCATACTTTTACCACCTGGATATTGCTTAGGATCCTTGGATAATCCAGTATTGATTTTAAGTTTCACCATTGGGATCTCATTATTATTAAACTTAAGAGCAATTTCTTCAAGGTAAGCATAAATTTCATTTAATGCCTCTTCAGGATCTGAATCACCCATAATTTTCTCTAAAACAAAAGTTGAAATTTCTTTCGAAAGAGGACAGTATTCCCTTCTTCTCATATCCAAACCTTTAATTTCCAAGACTGACTTTTCTATACCATCTGGACCTATAGTTGAATTCATTGCAGCATACTTCTTCTTAGCATGCAATAAGATACTTTTGAAAACATTATCAATATCAATCTCCAATAATCTATATCTTTCGTTGACCTTCACTTTGAAGTCTTGACCGATTTGAACTGCATCTTTCATGTTGTCACAACCAGTATCAATCATAACAGAATCGGTATCACCATAAATAACTCTTAAACCCAAACTTTCTGCCAATTGTCTTGTATCCATTAAAATCTCTCTTCCTCTATCAGTGACCAAGGTAGCCAAGGGTTTAGCATAGAATCTAGAATTCACATACCCTAAACAACCATACATGGAATTGGCTGTTAGTTTCAATGCCTGTTGTTTGATGTCATATTGGGCTCTTTCAGATGCAGTGATTCTAGAATCCTTCATTAATCTTTTAACCTCATAACGTCTGGTAACCAATTGTTGTAACAATCTAGGTAAAACACCTTGCTTAACATCAGATTGTGGAACAAGAGGTAATTCATCGTCATTTTTAAGGTTGGATCTGTTTACCGTTGTAAAACAGATATTGAATTCTTGAATGATGGATGGATATAATGAGTTGAAGTCCATAACTAAAATGTAATTTTTATGAAGACCTTTTTCTGGCTCAAACACTAAACCACCACGATATTTTGCTCCTTTTTTAGACGTGGTATTGGAAGCTTCATCTACTCCATCATCACCATCTTGATGCTGTTGTTGATGTTGCTGTTGCTGCATTTGAAGTCTTTGAGCTCTGGTTTCTTTATCTGGAACAATGTATCCTGATCTGTTGAATTCATGTAGCAAAATGTATTCATTTCTACCTGCTCTCGTACCTCCAAGGGTACGAGACCATGCATTACCTGCCAAATTTGTAAGTTGCTTAGAAAGTGATAAGATTTGCATCTTACGTGAAATTTCTGCAATTATTTGAACACTGACACTGTTTTGGTTGAAAGCAGCAAGGAGAAGGGCTGCATCATCTGCAAGTTGAGGGTTTGTCAAATTAACTTCCATTGGCTTGTATTTTTTATTACAAACAACTTCATACATTTCAGGCAATTCCCATGATTGACATTTCATTGTCAAAGATCTACCCATTTCATTGGCAATATCACATAATAATCTACCGGCTAATATTTCTCCCAAATAAAAGAAGTTAGCCCTTCCTGTATTTTTACCAAATTTATCAGGCCATTGCTTAGAATTTCTTCTTCCCATTGAGGACCAAGTACTCACATTCAAATCGTACATTCTATGCAAGATCACATCCATTGAAACGGTCTCCAATCTATGACCAACAAAAACATCCGGATCAGCTTTTTTAATCAATGCAGCAAGGCAGTTCAACAAAGTCTTTTCATTGTTAAAAGACCTGATTGAAACACCTTTCTTTTGTGCAAGCTGAGTTAGACCTGCAGGTAAAGTCATTGCACCACCTACAGGTCTGACTAATGTAATCAGCTCTGTTGGTTTCAAATCATCAGCAACTATCGCATCCTGTGGAATGTCCTTGTAGACAGCTAATGAGACAGATCCAACCTCTTGTCTGCTATCTTGAAGATTCATGATGGATTGAACATTGATACTCATAATAGTAAGGTTTGGCGCTAGTTGGTTAGTCTCCATAGGTTTTATGAAGTTTGGAGAGGAAACTGTGATCTCAACAGCACAATGAGAAGTGTTTTGGAGAGACTTAAAATCACCCTTCTTGATCTCTAGCCAACATGGTCCCATAATATTTCTTTGTAGCACAAATGATTCAAAAATGTTTGCATCTGCTCCAAAGACATGAGAAAAGGTCTCACCTTCAAGATCTGAAGGAATCGTCTTATTTCTAGATTTAGAGGTTTGGTAAGGAATTAGAACCTTTAAGTATTCAGCTTCTTTTGGAATACCAGGTAATTCAAAGGCATATTTTCTTACTTCAGGTTTAGTTCTTAGCTGGGGCAAACCATATTTTTGCATAACCAAAGGTGCAATTTCCTCATAGACGTCCTTTGTTGTAATCTTTTCCTTTTGAACTTCATTTTCATTTCCACTCTCAACTATTTCATCACTATCATCATCATCGTCGTCATTTTGCCTGTGTTCTCTCGGTAAAAAGTACAATTCCCTGTTCATACCATTCACTTGGACCATACCTGAGACCAATCTTCCATCCGTGGCCAATATCTTACCAAACAGTAAGAGAGAGTTTTCAACCTCGATGTAATCCATCCAGTACATTTGCACTGTGGAATCCCCATCTTCCGTCTTTGTTGTGACTTGTTCTTCGTCCAATCTATCAAAACTTGTATTGGAGAACTTTGTAGGTGATGATGATAGAGCCACTCCATCTACTTCCTTGGTTGGAGAAGAGTCAACTGGCTTCATTGAACCTTTAACGGAGCTTAAGTTGACGGAACGATTGGCAACGACTGTTGATCTAGGTCTCTTGGCGATCACAATGTCGTCATCATCATCATCGTCATCGGACCCGGCAATTCCATCAGCCATCTCTATATCATCAAGAATATTGGTAACGGTCGGTTCTGCTTTGACTTTGATTGGAGAAGAAGGAATCTCGAAGTCTTGTGAGAAGTCATTCATATCATTCATCTGGTAGTTGGAATTGTCAGCTTCTGAGTTCAACCTTTGTTTCTTTGCTGTTATTTTGAGATCATCATCATCCATAACATCCTGCAAATTCTTCAACGGTTTAACATGGGAAGGTAGAGAATTAGAATTAGATTGTTCGGATTTCAAACTGGAAAAGATATCTCTCTTTTTAGAGGAACCAGAAAAGAAAGGTGTTGATTTGGATCTTGAAGTGGCGGAAGACTTGAAATCAGTCAGGATGGAGTCGAAATCATCAGCACTGAAAACCTTCTTTGGCTTAACAACCTCAGAATTTTGCTTGAAGAAATTGGATATCTTTGGATCATTGGTGACAGCTTTCTTTGTCTTTCTAATCTTTTTCGATTTCTTGCTGATATCACCATCATCACCAGCTTCTTCTTCTCCTTCCTCCTCTTCAGAGTAGTACCTATGTGAATTGTCCCATTCATCAGCACCTGTTTCAGCATATCCTTCACCATTCTCTTCGACAACAAAATCATCATTCAATAGTTGATCCCTCTTGTGTTTTCTATATTCCATCTCATCAACTTCATCATAGATGTTGTTGTCTAGATCTTCATCATCGGATACAATCTTCGCTCCTGATCTAGCAGCTCTAAGCCTTGCTAGTTTATCCTTTTTACCCATTGCAGGCCTTACTTGATTGAAAAGAAGTATCTCCTTGATAATGTAATAGCACTGATCAACCCAAGGATGCTTTTAATCAACGCGTTCAAAGTAGAGAAACGCGTTTAAGACAAAGGTAAATATCTGTGGCTGAAGATACAAAGTGGCGTAGTAGCATTTCATTTCCATCAGCCACATTTCGGAGAGCCGTTTGAAGAAGAAGAGCAAAATGGAGATTGTTATAATTAGATTAGATATCTTAACCCATTGGAATGAATAAGATTTGCTAAAAGATATATAGAAGGAACATAGATTCCCATCACTAGTAGTCAAGATAATTGCTTTTGCTTCTTCATTACACTGAAAAAATATGTCATTTGCTAATTTTGATGTTGAGGCACAGCGAAAGACGCCTACAGTGGACTCCTCCGATGAGCCTAATACATCTGCATTGAATACAATCTCTTATAAATTATCCGACTTGATATCTAACATTTCAAGATTTGATAAGTTACAACAACAGCTTGGGACCAAGCGAGACAACTCCAATTTACGTGCAAGATTGAAAACTTTGAGTAAAACCTGTGCAACTTTGAACGATGAGATAAATCTTAAATTGGATGAGCTATCATCCTCATCCGATGGTACCAACCAAAAATTGGCTTTCACTCAAGAAAGGCTCAAAAATCAATGCCATGAGGTGTTTAACAATTATCAATTGATAAAGAGGTCCTATAATGAAAAAATTCAATCTGTTGTAGTTGATGAAGAATTTCAAAAGAATGAACAATTTCAAAGAGAGATGCTAATGGGGCAATCGACTAATACAGATGGTGAAGGGGTGGGTGAATCGACTCCTTTATTACAACAGCAACAAGCACAATTGCAACAACAGGAACAGGTATCACAATCGGTAAACCAAGCAGAATTGAACTATCATAGTTCATTAGTGAATCAAAGAGACGAAGCAATTGAGAACATTGCTAGAGGAGTTCAGGATATAAACAAAATTTTTAAAGATTTGAACGAGATGGTGAACCAGCAGGGAGAACAGATAGATACAATTGAAGGAAATATAGTAAATTATGCAACTAACAATCAATTAGCAAACCACGAATTGATCAAAGCTGATGAGTATCAAAGAAAGAAAAGAAACTGTACATGTATATTACTAGTTATCTTAATGGTTGTTTTGGCAATTGTTCTTGCTGTGATAAGTTAAATGATACCTGATTATCTATGATTACACACTTTTTTTAATGACCGATAAATAATACAAAATTTTAAGGGCTGAATGATTCTTTGAAGAATTCTTCAGGAGTATGAAATTTAAGTCCAAGAATACTGGCAAATTTTAAATCTGAATCACTGAAATCTGTTTTTCTACCAGCTGCATCACCAACATAGTAACTTTCTTCAAAATCAACAGAATCATGTTTCAATTGGAAATCTTCAAGGAACTGGAAAAACATTCCAGAATTTGGTTTTCTAAAACGTTCATGTAATACATCATCTGATCCTAGTTTGTCCTTCTTTCCTTTCTTTGTAGCAGCATAAATAATCACTTCAATTCCTTTCTCACATAGCATGTTAGTTATTGATTCGAATTTTCCAATCAAATTCGCTAAACTTTTGGAGCCTGACTGATTAACAACAGCACCTTGGTTTGTGAAAATAATGAAAGTGTGATTACTTTTATCGTCTTCCTTTTCAGCATTGAATCTATTTGATAGCTCCTCAATTGGCACCGTGAAAGTCCAATCATTTGGTCCTCTGGCAAACTTCCCGCCTGATTTTGTCTTGATTAATGTTGAATCTAAGTCAAAGGCAGCAAATTTCACAGGTTTATCAGTGGAAGGAGGTTTGAATTTTGATGATTGATAAATAAGGCAATGCGATCCTAATGATTTACACTTTTCATTATGTTTCACAATACTGGGATTATCATCTCTGGGCACCAAAGATCTAATGATCTTCGACTCTTTAGCTCCTAACTTTGCGATTTTTCCTGAATCTGAAATCTGTTTTGAAATCTTATAGGACAGTCCTCTCTTAGAAGACATCATCAGTTCAAGTACTCCTGATTTCTGTACCATTACCGGGTCTTGATTTCTGATGAGATTGAATAAGTGGTCGAACAAGAGTGCGTGTGAGTTTGCTATCCAATACTTCTGCTATCATTGCGAGGTGCTTTAATACATGAATCATTCAGCTATTCAGATTTATTTGATATTTTTTTCGAAATAGAGAATCCGATTGTATTTCTAAATACTTCTTATATACAGATCAATAATTGGTGGTATTGTATAGGAGTCTTATACCAAAGAATCCCAATCCACCTCTAAATATTTTTCAATTTTATATGTTTCATACCACTATAACAGACACCAACAGCAACACCAGCACCCAGATCTTATTCTAATAAACTCTACAGAGTAATTCACCATCTAAATGTCTCTTAATAGCTTCATGAACATTTAAAACTTCTCCTGTTTTTCTAGTCTTCACAAAGGCAACTTCACCAGGCTCCAAAGGAGTGACGAATCTGAATCTTCTTCCAGAGGCAAACTCAGCCAATTGTTCAACACTACAGTAAACTCTTCTATTTGGCTTTGAAATCAATTTGAATTTACTCAAGATTGGTTTATTATCTTTGTATTTTAAACCAAGCCATAGTCTTCTTGAAGATATATTCTCCCAAGTCACTTCAACCGGTGTTAAATCAGGACCTGAAATCGATCCTCTTTGTATCGAAGATATAAAACCTTCATTGTATAATCCTAATGCCACTTGTAAATGCAATCTAGTATAGGGTATCTTGGCCATTGAAATCTTGGCCATTGTGCAATTTTGCAAATGTGCTCCTATATTTGCAAGATTCACTAAAGACATTGTATGTATATGTAGGTGTATCTATGTATGACTGTTGTAATGACTATCGGTTATGGAAGTACCAATTTACAGTCCTTTATTAACTTCAATCCTAACCATCCATTCCAGCATCAAGTTAAGGATCTCGAACTCTGTGTGGAAATTTGAAAATTTGGAAAAATCGACAGCGCTTAACTAGATGGTGTAGAGATGTGAATTGTCATTAGCGCCGATTATAATTTCGATTTTCATTATAGATATTGGAACCATTCAATTGGAAGCCATTAATGGTGTGTAATTTTATCTTAAGGAGTGAATTTATAGATTTGATCATATACTGGAAAATGTTTGGTAGAGTGTTGAGATCTGGTAGAAGTTCTCTCAATAGAAGCAGTGTTGGCTTTTCAAAACTTGCCAACTGTGATAGAACATTTCAGATACAGCAGAAGCGAAACTATGCATTTACCCAACGTGATGATGGACCAAAAGTTCGTAATTTTTTAGTTGTTGGATTAATCGGAACTGTTATATTTGGACTTGTTGTGAGGAGAATCGAGATGGAGGATCCTGCTAAATCCTTGGCCAAGAAAAAAAATACCTTCTCCGAAGAAGAATGGGAAAAACAGTTATCTGCAATCAAGAGAAAGACATTAGTATTTGGACCTCATAGTCCAAATGGAGATGCAGACTGTTATCTTGTTCCTATTGGTGGTGGTTCCAATGGAGGAAATTTGGTCCTATTACAGAGCAAATTACATGGGGCTACAATAATCGATTTGAATAAATTGATCCAACAACAAATGGATGATCCAAATTCGAAATATGGTAGTTTGTTGTTACAGAATATAGATAAAGTTGATAGAAATTCCAATGGATGCTATTTCAAATTTACTTATAAATTGGCTCCTGGTATTTTCACAAAATTAGTTACCGATGAATTACTAAACATCAGAAAGAAAGATGCAGAGTTGAAACAATTTGTTCTTTTGAATTATCCAAATACAATGCAAGAGGCAGTTAAATTTGAACAGGATGTTGCTATCGCAAAGAGTCTAGTTCTACTGGATTCGGATGATGATTCAGATATCATTGACTACTTCAAAACTGTTAACAAAGTTGCAAACATTAAAGACTTGTAGATAGAAAAAAAAGGTCAAATAGCTGTAATTAAGAGTATATATATATATATGTATAGAAAACGAAAAACTAAAACTCAAACACCCTCTCACTTAAATGCATCCTTCGCAATCTTACAGAATTCGAAATCCTTCTTTTGGGCAAATGAATAAGCATATGGATTTTTGTCTACGTTGATAAGTGTTTCCAACTTGGGTGCATGCTGATCTCGATTGACTGCCCAATAGGTAATGAGTCCAATTTCGTGACCAGTCACAAACTGTAGGACTGTCCACCAATCATCCAATGTGAAAAAAGTTCGGTCATCATTCAATCCAATCATTGGACAAATTCCCATGAATCTCCAAACTTCAAGATCTGACTTTCTTGGAAATAACCGTGAAAGTTGAACGTGGACCTCCTTTATAATTCGTATATTTTCTAAGCCCCATGATGATCCTTTAGGTAATGGGGTATAGTAATCCATGATCATTGAGTTGATCAACTTCAAATCCACACCGTATTCAACAAACAGATTGATTGCATTTATTGCAGATTCACTTAATCCTCCATTGAAGTCAACGGGTAATGTCAGTGAAACTTTCAATGTATTTTCAAAATAATCCTGAACCGATTTTATTATTCTAACGAATTTTTCCAATCTTTCCAAATCATCCAAATTTGAACCTTCGATATCCAAATCCAAGGATCTAATACCTGTTATACCCAACAATTCTCTCAACCTCATAATCTCTTCGTCAATGGTCTTCGAATTGGAAGGATAAGTACCAACTGCACCACCTATTGAGAGAATCACTTTACCATTATAGTTTTTAATCTCTGTCGTCCAATCCAAAACTTGGTCAAATGTTGAATCTGTGAGAAACGCCAAGGTAATATGTGAGAGTCCTAGGATCTTGGAAACATCGTTCAGGTTTGATATTTTAAAATGCTTTGAATCATCCTTGCTCCAAGCATAAATATATGGAGCAAAGATTGTCATAGAATATTAATCTACCTGCAACCAGACAAAAACGGCTTGTTAATTATATTGCTTTAAAAGAAAAGACCATCTTAATCAAATCTAACAAATAATAGCAAACTAATCCGCCTGCCGAATCATGGCAGTGTAATAATCAGCGTGTGTGGGGAATCGAATCCAATGAGAAGTTGCACTGGACAGGGTAGAAAGGATTGATGGACTAAAAGAGTAGAGTATGATAACAATACCATCCCAGATTATCTTACCAGGTGCAACTGATAAAATCATCCAATCGCTATTCTGTAACTTTTCAAACAAGTCGATTAAACCAATCGCTATCAGTTGTTACCTTCCCTTCCATTCCCGTCCCTGTATTCAGGGACACTTCTTTCCATTTAACTTACTTACCGCTCCGCTACGGAGTAAATTTATTACCCGAAACAGTAACAGCGCTTAGGATGATCCGGGATTTTCGATGATCCCGAGAGAGTTTTCAGATTGTCTGATCTGGGTGTGTGCAATCTTTCACTTGATTTGGTTAATCGTCGAAAGGGAAGGGAATGGGATAAGAGTGGCTTACACCAATTGTTCATATTTCTGGATATATATAATAATAATTATCACATATTTCGCTGAAAACATATCTGTTTAATTGAATATGAATTGGTGAAAGATTCAAATCATTCAGTTGCAACCCAATTCAAATGACCGCGTTTTCCTGCTCATCAGAGCCTGCCTTGTTACATGATTCAAGAACAGCCAGGCACTTGGAAAAGGTTAGTCGTGTTGATAATTTCCAATGCAAGTTTAGTCCGACACCGATTTTGTCAAAAAAAATGCTGGCTTTAATATTAAACGAAATTTCAAAGATGGGTAATAACCAGGTATTATCCTTTAAGATCTCAGATATAAGTTTCGAGAATTACAGGTCTTCGAATTCGATGCACTCTATATTTTGTGAGATCTTAAGGACTTCAAAAATAAAGAGGTTAGATTTTGATTTTTCATCCTTTAAAACAAATAAAAAAATCATTCATAAATTGATCCAAATGATTCATAAATTACAGAATTCATTCCAATATAATTTATTCATCAGTTTAACATTCCCAACAGATGTCTATTCTTTAAAGCTTGCACAAAACTCTATGGAGATTATCAAACTTTTCACTGATGAATTGGTTCATATTTCAATGATTAAATTAATTTTACCCAAGAAGTCAAAATCAAAATATAAGAAACAATGGTGGGAATTAATGGAAATAGTCAAAAATAACGTGAAATCCCAATTGACGTGTAATTTCAATTCCGATTTCTTTGGAGATTGTGAATATTCATTAGGATTTATTTTATCATTATTAAACCTTGGATCTTCTGCCATGAGTACCAACAACAAGGATGAATTTTTGAAGATATGGAAGTACGTCAATGATTCAAATATTGGGCTGCTACAGATGGATTTCCATTGGTATAATTATAAGGCTATGAGTCAGACAGTCTGTGATAATTACAATACCCTGAATAACAATCAAACACTTATACTACCCCACGATAAACTGGCTAGTTCCAATTTGCTATTGGATGATGGGTCTTCAGTTTCGGACATTTGGAGTCTGCCTAGCTATGAGTCAATCATATGTGAAGGTGAGAACATTCATAGACTACCCAGCTATTCCTTTCCCAATGACAACATGCACAAATCTGAGGTTGATTTGTATAATTAGCCAGATTAAAAACATCATATATTTTTCAAATACCCGAGTCATTCACTCACTAGTTTTATTTCTTTCCAAATTCCCCGAATCCCATTAAATTAATCATATCCAGGTCCCCGTGTAATCCATCGCCCATTTCTTTCTTCCTCTTTTTCTGTTCCTGCCTCTTTAAGCGTCTCTTCAATTTCAGATCTTGATCAATCTTTTGTTGAATCTTTACTCTGTCCTTTAGATCTATCCATTTATTGGCACCTTTGCCATCCTCAAGAGCAGAGGCAATCCTCCTCTCCTTCAAGAACTTTAGTCTTTTCAAGACATCATCCAAAGTTACATTCCTATCGATTTCCAAATCACCAAATCCTGAATTGACCAAATGTTCTTTGGAATTCAAATGTTCGATGAATTTTAAATTATCCTTGAATTTTCGCCTACATAAATCACAAAAGAACCCAGCTTTGGAATCAGTCAATCCTGAAACAAATGAAAATTTGTTAAGTTTATCAATTTGATCGATTTGTTCCAATCTTGATTTGTGGAAATCACTTGGTTTTAAAACACCACCGTTTGTTTTGTCATCTTGTTCTCCATCGCGTTGCTTCCTCTTCTCCAAACGACGATCATATGCCTTCTTTGCATACTCATCCTCATCCCACGTCCTACGTCCATAGTTATCGGTAGCCTTCGATGCCATTTGTGGGTACCACTTCACTCCCTCTTCTTCAATTCCCATCACAATATCCTTACCATAAGGCAATTTTCAACTGTGACGAACTTTGAATTTGATTACACCGCCTTGATGAATTTTAGATTACATAAGCGGAATATCTCGGATATATTCTGTAACGTTACTAAAAGGGAGTTGGATGATCCCATCTTCCATGTCTTGAATTTTCTTTCATTTATTTTTGACATACACATAAGATTAACTCATTCATATCACCTTCTTAACACTTGAACCATCATCATCGTCATCGTCATCAATGATCACCGAACTATGACTTTCACCTATTGATCGCCTGTTTTCCAATATTGTTGGAGTTGAATCAAATCTTAAACTTTTCCTCTTTCTCTTTGTCGAAAATTCATCATTGGATAATGATGACGATCCGTTATCATTACTGATCAAATCCACCCCTGTAGTTTGTTTACCTGCTGACACTATTGGCTGTAGATCAATCACCATTGATGTTTGTGGTTGTTGCTGCTGTTGCAAACCTATAGAACCAGCGGTATTGTTGTTTGCTGGTTTTTCAGGTGGCACCAATTCTGCACTTCTTATCCATCTTCTTCTTCTTGTATATTTACTGAACGAATCTTCAGTGGTTGGGTTTTTCCAAGTATTGTCATAGTAAATAAAACCATCATCATGTTTTGGATCGGCTGTTGATTTTGATTTCGAAGAAGGTAATTGTAATGAACCATCATTTGTTAAATCCAATCTCCAAGTTTTATCGATCCATCTCCAATACATTCCAGAATCATCATTTAATTGAGGTAATTCAAAAGATTCAGGAGATTCACATTCATTTAAAAATTCATCTGTCCATGGAGTTCTTTCATAACTTAATAAATTTGGAGTCCAGCCAATACCAAGCCAACGACGTTGGTTTTCATAAAGAACATAAGTGAACCTAACAGGACCTGAATTGTTATTATCTGATGATCTCTTCATGACATCATTTAATTTTGTTTTATTCATTGCAATTTTGAACAAGGGATTCTCCATATTAGTACCTTCAAAATCTTGTTGATTTGATTGGAATTGTAATCCGGTAATATAGAAACACAAAAGTCTAAAACTTTTTGACTTCCAAAGTAATTTTCTTGTAACTCTTGACCAACTTGAATGATAAGTTAATAAGAATAAAACAGAAATTAAAATCATTGTTCTTGGACTTAAAATGAAATAACTTATCAAAAGATAAGCTGGTGATAGAAAGATTGTTGTGAATAGGAATCTTTTCAAATCATTTGAAGATAAATTTAGTGCAGATATTGGAGACAATAAAAGATCAGATTTGATACTAACTGTAGTTAAGCAATGAACAACATCATCCAAAGTTGGATTCAATTCTTGTTGATCAATCATATAATTTTTGAATATTGAACAAAGACAAATCAAACCAACTACAATCAAATGACCAAAATAAATAATTATATTTTCAAAATATAATATAATTAGAGTAATTGAAGTAACATTTAAAATTGATGAATAAACATTATCATCTGTCCAAGTCAAAATTCCAAGAATTTTATTAGCCAAGATCAAACAAGGATATGAGCGTATCAAACTTTTACTAACAGTTGGTGGAGTTGAAGATAATAAAGGTGATGAAATTGGTTGTTTTGTTGGTAAAAGGCTTGATTTTTCAGGAGTTATCAATTTTGATCGTTCACTAAAACAAGCAGTTAAATTATCAGATTCGATAATTCTAACTCCTCCTGGACCTATTATTGAATCATCAACAGCTTCATGATCAATGGTAGAATTGTTGTTATAATTATTGGTAGTTGTTGTATTATCAATTGATACATTTATTGGAGTTGACGTGGACTTAGAAGACATAGGAGATGATGAAACGGATGATGATGGGGTTGAGGAAGTGTAATCCACATGGCTGTTGTCTTGGATTATCGGAGTAGGGTGTGTTGAATCAGTATCCATATTGATGATGACTTGTATATTTATCAATCAATGGAACAGGACATCAAAGGCAAAAAGAAAATCAGTTGATCATCATCCTTTTGTATGACAATGATGTGGTTTTGCTCTTTTTAAATCGCCGCCATCCTCTCTCTCTCTTCTCATTGTTCGCTCTCCTTTTAAATAATTTAAAAAATCACATAATTAAAATATTATACAATACACACAAAATGGAAAACAATAATGAAAGATAGAATTCTATTAAACTTGGGCTATGTCTTCCATTTCGATATCATCTAGATCATCGTCATCATCATCGTCGTCATCATCATCCATTCCGCCTCCTCCCATATCGTTATCACGACGTTCTCTACCTAATCCATCAAGATCATCATTATCATCAAATCTTTTCTGATCATTTCTTTCCACTTCTCTACTCCTTTTATATTCATCCTTTAATCTATATTTTAATGCATACGTGCCCTTTTTTTCCATCAAAGCAATTGATTCAAGACACTCTTTTAAATAAGCTTCAGGCTGGTTAGTCTTTTCTTTAATACCTTTTAAAGTCCAATATTCATAATCATTAAACATCTTGAATAATAATTTCATTAAATCGTCCTTTTCCATTCTTGATGCTCTACCTTCATTCTTTGCAGCATCTCTCTTGGCTGCCAGTTCTCTCGATAATGTAATTGTTGCACCGGTGTGAATATTTGGACCTGCTCTTCCTTGCATTATACCTGCATTTTCATCTCTCATATAATTAATGGTTTTCTTTTTAACAATCTGTTTCAATCTTCTCTTTTGTTCCAATAATTTCAATTTATTATTTGTTGATAATTTAGTTGGTATAACTTGACATTCATGAACAATCTTACCTATTATTGAGGTTTTCTTAGGAATTGTTTTAGCAAACGGTATAAATTTTTTGAATTTACCTTTTAATCTTCTTGATCTTGTTGTACCCATACCTGATTCAGGACGTTCTCTTTGAACAGGTTTTAACTTTCTTGTCCATTTGGCAGAATGATTCTGTGCTTCTTTATTCAATGCTTTTAATCTTGGTTGATCAGGCATTTGACTAACTTCAGTTCTATACATTAATCTATGTTTTAAACTATCCAATTCAGTTTCACTAAAGATATATTCATTTTCAACAACTTGTTTAATCATTTTTAATTCATATTCTTTATCCAAAGATTTGTGTTCTTCTATTGTATCATCCAACTCTAGAAAAATCTTGGCTGGGGAAATATCCTGTTGAATCTTGATATTACCCAAATTTTTACCATCTAAAAATTCATCATCCTTCCATAGATCAGATAATTGAGGAGGTAATTTAACCAACCAAATTTGGTTATTTGAATTCTTCAGGTCAAGATTTAGTGATTCACCATTTTGCTCTAATTCAGCTTCATCAACATCTTCAATTCCATTAGGAATTATTAAATCATCTTCATCATATGTAATACCAGAAGGTTGAGAATCTATCTGCTGAGAATCATTATTTTGCGTGTCCGCTTGTTCTGATTGAGCAGCAGGGGGGGAAGAAGATGGTACAGGCAATGAAGGCTCATTTATGGGTTGTGCCAACGAACTCATGGCCAATAATTTCCCCTAGATAAGTATCTTAATAATAACCAACCATTTCTTAGTCTTATTCTTTGTTATTTTGCCTCTTTATTTTATTATAAGGATCGGTGGGTACTGCGAGCACGGAATTGAAAAATGGCAGAATTACAGTATAAAAGAAAGATTTTGGAATAGAGACATAATATAGTAACTATGTCTAAGTAGTAGATTGAGAGACTTTTTCATCGGGGATAGATAGGTTGTATCGGCAAGGATGGATTTCTCTGCAATTTTAGCAAAGGAGATAGACAAGAAGCGAAAAATCATAGATAAGGTTAAACAAACCGATGATAAAGACCGAAGATTTATCAAAACTTCAGAGCTTCTCGATAGAGATTACCAAGAGACTACAGTTAGTGGTTTGAAGCGAAAAAAGGAAATTGGGCAGGGCCAGGAACAAGATGATGAAGATGGACCTGAATTAAAAAGAGCTAAAGAGGATGATCATGATGTGAATAATGAGGATAATCAAACAGAACAAAGTGAAGTGAAAGTGAAAATTAACGATGGCATTGAAAAGACAGTTCAAGGCAGAGCCAAATCTGATGAGGGTAGCCAAAAGGGGAAAAGTCTTTTAATTATAAAGGAGGATATTTTAGATGATGGGAAAGATGAAGAGAACTGTGAGAAATGTAGAAATTATATTAAAGATATTTTAAGTCGATGGGAAGCAGAAGAAGAAGGTGAGCAAGATAGAGAGATATTAATTGAGACTAAAAAATGGCTATTCCCTCTATTAATCAAACTTCGAAAGAATAAGTTGGAGAGAGAATTGTTGATTAGTTTATCAACGATTTTATTCAATTTACAAAACAAAAATTATCTTAAATCACAAGAAGATTATTTAAAATTGAGCATTGGAAATATTGCATGGCCAATTGGAGTTATTAATATTGGTATTCATAGTAGGAATGCTCACTCGAAATTAAATCAAAACAATAATTTAAGTAATATAATGAAAGATCAAGAAACACGAAATTGGCTATTGGGATTGAAAAGGGTTATAAATAAAGAAGAAAACTTAATTACTTAAAAAGGAATTATTTGAATCGATATGAATAAGAATTCTAGAACTTTTATTGTAAATTTAACAATAGCGTGTATTGTTAGCTGAATTACGTGTCCATCAAATCAAATTAAAATTGATTTGTTTGGTGTGAGGTGATTAAATGACGTGCACTGCACAAATCATACTGCGCCATTTGTTTCATATCTACTGAAAGATATAAATAGCTGTCAATTTGCCCATTTTAAAGGGCATAGAAATTTCACATCAAAGTTGCCCTCTTTTGTTCTTCAGTCAATTTTCTTCTTCTTCTTCTTCTTTTAGTAGTCGTGGTTGTTAAGTGATACACTTTCGCATACGTTTATTAATCAATAACAAATACCCCTTGTCCACCCCTTTCAAATCAGATACCATAATATGTCATCCGATAACAGCGTTGTGTCCACCACCCTGGATCAATCATCCGCCTCAGTTGCCGTTGCTTTACCACCAAGAAAGAGAGCAAAGACTGAAGAAGAAAAAGAACAAAGAAGAGTTGAGAGAATATTAAGAAATAGAAGGGCCGCTCATGCTTCAAGAGAGAAGAAGAGAAGACATGTCGAGCACCTTGAATCATACGTTGAAAAATTGGAAAATGCATTGGCAAATTATAAAGTGAATGAATCAAAATTGTTGGAAATTCAAAAAGAGTTGACCTCTAAACTATCCAATAATAAGATTGACTTCGCCAATGTTGACTTTTCAATCAAGAAGATTGAAGATGTTAAGAAACCAGATGATTTAGATTTTGGTTCTTCTTCTTCAAGCTGTCCAACTACTAAGAAATCATCTTCAAAATCAGAATTACCTTCACCAAGTTTTGAACAAGATTTATCATCTGTTGAAGACGATAGTGATGATGATGATGAAGATAATAATAGACTCACTTTGATTGTCCCTAAAAAGACAGCACAAGTGATTAGCAATAACAATGATAACAACAATAACAAGAAGAGAAAATTGGAAGAGGAGAGTCAATATTTATCACCTCCAAATTCAACATCTCCTTCAAAATTCAAATTGGAACAAGAAGAACGTGAAATAATGAATCATGCATACTCAAATTTATTTGATGATCATGATGAAGAAGAAGATGAAGATTTATTTTCAAGAAGTTCTTCAAGTTTAGAATTATTCAGACAAGATGATACTTTTATCAAGATGGAGGAAGATTTAAAAATCTTTCAAACTACAAATAATGAATTTGAATCAAATTCTATGGAAAGTCTCTGTGCTTTTAATGAAGTGCATCATCCAGCAGTGATGGTTACTTTTTAAATATTCATTCTCAATTTTCAATAATAACAAGAACTTTAATAAAATCCAACAATTGATTAGTCAAATGAAAATCCTTTTGTTTTTTTAAATAGGGGTATTTGTTTTGTTAAATGATTTTCATTTTACTAATTCAATGGATGTTTTTAGAGTTTTAACATTTGTTATTTTTTGAATATTGAATTTGAAAATGGTCCGCAGCACCATTAAAGACAGAGAACTTTGAGATCCCATTTGATTTTGATCAATTCTTATCATAAAAAGTTGAAAAAAAAGGTAAAAAAGTTATTTGTTTTGTTTTGTTTGGGGTAATAGTTCAGTGGTTGTATTTTTTGTTGTTTTTTGTTTTATTCGATGTTGGAAAAGGGGATTTTATGATGGTAATTATAATTACAATATACAAGCATTTGATTCCAATACTGAAATTATAAGGATGTTTACAATTATCGTCGACGCGAAGCATTTGTGGCGCATTAGTTAAATTTGCGACTGGTTTCTGCGATACCGATAATGCTTATACTGAATTATTGGGGTTAAAAGGAGTATGTTTATTTATTATCATGAGATATATTATCCTTCAATCATGATGGAAGAATAAAACTGGTTAATTTTGTTGTTGTTTGTTGTTGTTAGTTGTTTGTTGGTTGTGTTTTTCTTCTATTTATATAGTTTTAACTCTTATTAGTTAGTTCTTTCTTCTTTTTTTGTTGTCTAGTATTCTACTATCTGCATATGTCATAATTTTATTTTATGGTTTCACTAATTTTTTGTAAAAAGAGTAGTAATGGCCATGTAGGTTTGTAAAACTGACAGAGAGTAAATTTGTTACGTAATATGTTACATTCATCTCAGTACAGTTTAAGTCTTCTAACTCCTTACTGGTGATTACTTTTCAATACACAGATTAATCACTTGACTACATTTGAATAAGGGCCAAGGAAAACAATAATAAATCGATAGTAAAATCAACTTAATGTATATCCAATCCTAAGCCATTCCCATTTATCCTAATTTAATTTTATTTTATTATTATAAATTTGTTTTATTTTGAGGGTGGTGAAGATATATATTCTTTATTTAGATTTGGGTAACTTTTAAAGTTGGTGGTAATGATTGAATTAATTTTTTAGCTTTGGTTTGATCATTAACGACTAAAGTGTACAAGTATCTTGAACCTCTGACTTTGAATTTTGTTTGTTTGAAAACCTTACCGTTGATGGCATTCACTTTGGAATTGGTCTTGATGGTTGCGGTCTTGACATCTTGTCTTCTTGCTAATTCAACGAATTGTTTAATGTCTGTAATTTCTCTCTATAATATTAAAAAAAAAACACTGTTAGTATTTGGGTATTTTGAAGGTAGATGGGAGGATGAATGTGATGATTCTAGCGGGAGTTTTTCATTCAAGATTCCGATTGTCTTATGTTGCAGGTGATATCTGGAGATGTTGTAATTCTAAGCTCTCTTTTGATCTTGAGTCATGTTGTTCTACGCTAGTTGAAACTCAACTTTGGGAATGTGTTGTTCATGTTGTTGTCGGAAACTCCTCTTCAAACAAAGTTGAAAATCATCACTCATGATTGATAAATAAAAGACATACAGCCATCTTGATTATATATGTTTGTTGTTTAATTTAAAGGATTATTAATTTCAACTAGTAAATCTAATATTAGTTACTTACTTAAATTAAATATACTCCTTTCTCACCTTAGAAATTTTTCATGAGAGAGAGCACAGAGAGAGAGAAGAGGATTTGTTAGAGCAGAGAGCTGAGGGCGTGGAAACCCTATCTTAACATCACGTGATTGAATTGATCAATATTTATAGGATGTGCAGGGGTGTGTAGGCTGTGCAAATGAGTTTTAAATTTATTATGTAAATCTCAAATATATTTACATCTGGAAATTCTGTAGATATGGTTTTTGGTATAAGTTAGAAAAAGGATAAGGGATTATGTTCAAAAAGAGAGTGGTTAAGGGAACCACCGTTTCTAAAGAACAACCTCTACAGCAGCGGAGGGCGAAGAGGAAGTTGGAGGATACGCAAGACAGCTTCAGTGACTCTTCCAATAGCAGTAGTGATGATGATGATGATGATGATGGCGTAGGAGAGGCAAATGCATCAGCTACACCTTCATCAATTCCTGGCGATCTCAAAGAAGAAAATGGGAAAGATCAGATCACTATCAAGAAGAAGGACATCTTCAAAACGGATACGTTATTAACTGAAGAAGTTGATAAGCTAGCAGATTTGAAAGAGAGAATAAATCAATCGTCATTACCTCAAGATAAAGATTCGCAAGGGTTTAAGATTTATAACGGATTAAAATCATTACCTTCACATACTGATTCTTTCACACTGAAAGGTAAATTGGCGCCTACTCATATCAATAGAACAACAGTGATTGATTTCCAAGCTGATGTCTGTAAAGATTTCTTAAAGAATGGTTATTGTGGTTTTGGAGATACCTGTAAATTTTTACATTATAGAGATGATTATAAACCAATTAAAGCAAAATCAAATGAAATACCTGAATGGGAAAAAGTTCAAAAGAAGCATAAAAAATATTAGTTAATGGTGTCATTTTTGTTCTAAGATACAGTCTATGATACGCTCAAATCCCAATTTCAATATTTTTTTGTCATTGGTATTAGTGATTATAGGTCTTTCGGAGGTTTCATTATTGATTGATAATGACTTTGATTTCTTCATTAATCTACTGATTAACATCCTCAACAATCGGTCATTGTTGAATTTGTTAATTATGCTTTGAATATATTCATCATCATTCAATTTCAATTGCTCAAAATACCAAGGATCAAATAATTGAATCCAACAGTTTAAATCATTACTGAATTGGAAAACATAATCATTGCTTAAAACAACAATAGGTAATCCATGGTTATCAATCTCAATTGATTTTATCTTTGTTTCGGATAAATCGAATTTTTTCTTCATTGGTAAATCAACTACAATCTTAGAGAGTTGATTCATTATTGGAGATATTGAAATTCCCGAACAAACATTTTTAAAATTCATTAAATTCCATGAATAAATTAGTCCATTAGAAGTCAAACAAATTAGAAAATTCTTTCTTGAGAATAAGTCAGTCAAATTACAACCTAATTCAATGGTTGGATATACTTGACGTCCTTCTTTTGATAGGATTATAATTGAACCAATGTCTGTGGAAACACACCAATAATTAATGACAGTGTTATTATTCTTGGAATCATTAAATTTCATATTGCATACATTGGAAAATTTGCTGTTGTTAAAAAATTCAAACCTTGATTTTACACTTGATGATAATTTATTATCATCTTGTTTTGGATCCCTAACAAACAATCTATTAACTGAATCAAACTCTTGGAATTGATCACCTTCATTCTTAATTGTTTCATCATCAACTTCGTTTCTAATCTCCATCACTTCTCCAGAATATAAATCATTCTTGTCAAATTCTAATAGAACCAAAGGTTGATTTTTTGAATCAAAAGAAGTTAACGAGTTAGCTAAATACGTTGGATAATCAATCTCTTTTTTCCTTCTTGAATTCAAATACCTTGAAGTAGTTTGTCTCTTTGTTGTTCCATTATTCTCCGTTATATGATCAATTTCATTATTTTCATTATTGTCATCGCTGTCTAGAGATTTTTCAACTATCATATTATCCCGTATCGATGTAACCAATGTCTGTAATCCAGACTTGGGTATCCTATATGAAGATCTAGATAACATCGAGGCCAATCGTTTTTCTTGTCTTTTCAAATCACTAGACGTGGAGACCGAGATTGGCTTACTAACTATACTTGATGATGGAAGTATTCCACTTGACCCACCAGATACAAGCATTGGTGCAACTCTTTTTTTGCCCGATTTAGTTATTGTGACTTTTTGGGATCGTGATGTTAAAACATTTATTGGCGGTCTTTGTGTCTCTTGATTTTTGATTGGTTGCTGTTGTTGTTGGTTCACCAAGGGCATCACTTTATTTGGATGCTTTTTGGATCTGGGCACTAGTGTATTTATTGCTGGCTTGGTTGTCGCCACTGCGATTTGGGAAGAGGGGACAGCTGCTGTTGTTGAACTGAATCCTGAAGATGAATCCCCATTACCTTGTCCATTCATTAGTTTCTCCAATTTGTTGGCAACAGGAGTTGAATCCTTGATTAATTTTTTAGCTTTCTCTTCTAATTTTAACTGCTCGACAGTTTCAGGTAAAACCATACTTTCTCTATCTGCCCCATATCGATGTAATTGTATATCATTTCTCTCAAGTGGAATTGGCTTCCCCAATTCGTTGGCATCAAAAAATATGGTTGTTATTGAACCATCTAAAGAACTAACAAATAATATCGACCCTGTTGGATCCCAAGCAAGATCGGTTATGGACTTCACGCTGATCTCTTTGGCAACAACCAAAGGAGTTGATGATGCTGTTGACCAAATTACCAAAGTTCTATCTTGACCAGCGGTGGCCAAAACAGCAGATACTGAAGATGATGCAAGATCACCATTTTTATCCCTCTTTCCTTGTCTTTGTTGAGAATCGTCATTACTTTCTGGATCCTCGTAAAGCCTTGGAGAAAATGAACAGACTTCACATGGTAAATCATGACCTATTAAACTGACATCACTATCCCAACTCCCTCTATTTATAATTGCAACGGAAGATAAACCTCCATTCACTGCATTTGGGGCAGCAATATGTTGGCCATCCGGTGACCAAGAGCATCGTCTAAAATAAGTTGTCAATGGAGTCTTCTTAAATGGATTTAGAACAACACTTTCGACACGGAATGAAACTTCGGTTGGCGAAGACCGATGATATCTAAAAACTCTTAAAGTTCTGTCATCCGAAGTTGTTGCAAAATATTTATTAGCAGGATCAAATACAACACCTTTAACATGGGATTGATGAATATCGAATCTTTTAATTTTTTCAAATGTTGTGCCAGACCAAACTATAATCGACCTATCTAATCCCACAGTGACAAGCATTGAAGAATCTGGGGCCCATGCCATATCTTGAATATCATTATCATGTGCAACTAACCTTTTCCTAGCTGTCCAATGTTCCAAATCAACAGACTCTATCTCATTTGAAGAAGATATATTATTTAAACTCTTTAATGCTTCATGATTCTGCCTATTTTGGGCCTGTATTCTAGTCTTCTCTTCATCCTTTTCCCAGATTAACAAGATCCTATCATCTGATCCACTTGCCAAAAATCGCCCATTTGGGGAAAATCTAACACATGTAACAGCTCCAGTATGTCTAACAATTGAACATAATGGTCTGCATACAGTCTTATCAAGTGGGAGTCCATCTATTTCGTTATTCCCAATGTTTTCCTTCTCGTTCTTCTCCAATTTCTTCTTATATTCTCTCAATGTATCAATCAGCCATATTCGAAGCTTACCATCCAATCCACCAGATGCCAATCTTGATCCATCTGGGGATACCGAAACAGAAAACACCTGATGTTTCCCTTTCTCTTCGGTATGTGATAGCCAAGGGAACTTGTAAATATGCATATTACTTCACCTTCTACTCCACCTTCACAATTGACCAACAGTTAGCTAACTAATTAAAGAAGGTTAATCAAACCTCTTTCTTTATAAATCCTTCATTGGTTTGTTTCCCTCTCAAAAATCGTTTTCGCGATAATGTATTTTTACGCTATGTATAAGAAATTTTATAATGAAATTCTATTTTCTAGAAGAGATTTGCTATATAGTTTATAGATAGAATAATAAAAATAGATGAAGTAAGATTACAAACCAAATTCAAGGGCAATTGCCTTACCGAATCTTTCGATACCAACACCCAGTGTTTCCAAAGGAACAGCGGCATAAGTACCCCTGAAGAAGATCTCGCTTGAACCTTGAGAATCAAAGTTTGGAGATCTGAACCAAGAACCAGGAATCATCAAACAACCTTGTTCTAATGCTCTTTCATGGATAGCATTTTCAACCTTTAATGGATCTTTACCAAATTCGGTTTCGAATTTAGGATGCTTTTTTGTATCGATTAAGATAGTAAAGAACATACCTGCAATTGGAGGTTCATATTCCACCAAGCCCTTTGGCATGAATTTATCCAAACTTTCAATGGTGTAATCTCTCTTGATAGTATATTCTTTTCTTAAACCAATTAACCAATCAATATAACCATCTTGTCCCCATCTACCCAATAAACCTTGGATCAAGGATTGTGCGAATCCAGAAGGAGTTTGAATTGAAACTTCGTGTAATCTAACAAATCTTTCCAATAGTTTCTTTTGGGCAACAATCCAACCTAATCTCGAGCCAGGGGCTAAAACTTTTGAGAATGAATCCAATCTAACAACACGTCCTTCAACATCCATTGAAATGAAAGATTTAACCAAAGAATTAAGGAATTCTTCATGAGTGATAGATTTTGGTTTTCCTGAAATTTCTGAATCATATTCACCCATTTGTAAGAAGTAATAAGGTTCATCTTCAATGATGATGAAATCATGTTTACATGCAAGTTCATAGACTTTTTTTCTTCTTTCGTTGGATAATGAGGAACCTGTTGGGTTTTGACCAGTTGCAATGGTGTATAGCAGTTTTGGTTTTGGTTTTGAAGAGTCCCAGTTGGTTAATAATTCGTCCAATTTTTCAGGAACTATACCAAAGGCATCCATTTTAACAGGAGCAAATTGAATATCAATTGCTCTTGCAGTTTCAATGGCTGATGAGAAAGTATATTCTTCAACCATGACA
Organism: Ogataea pinus; assembly: GCA_030567935.1. NCBI lineage: Eukaryota > Fungi > Ascomycota > Pichiomycetes > Pichiales > Pichiaceae > Ogataea > Ogataea pinus. The sequence continues at coordinate 161,552 of JAJLSY010000002.1, read as the reverse complement.
TATTCACCTTTATTAACAAAAGTTCTCAAAGCTGCTTCCCAAGATTGGGTATTACCTAAACTTGCAATGACATCCCATTCATCATGTGGTACTTTATGGATGATTTCGGTATGTTCCTTAACGAATTTCAGCAATTCGGGTTGACCTTCGGTATGACCATATTGTAATGATCTAGCCAGAGGAACATCAAATTCTTCAACCTTATGCTTACGAATTTCAGAGACAGTGGTATCTTGCGCATTTGTAGGTTTTGCAGCAATACCATCGGCAAATGGAGGAGCTGGTGAATAAGCAGTAATCTTATCCCATGGGAAATAATCAGCCAAAGGTAATCCACCACCTAAAAAGACAATATTATCTTTTCCAAAGTATTTGAAAGCGGATTTTAAAGGTGATGGTAATCTACCTTTAGATTCCTCGGATAAAAGATGGGATAAATCTTTCACAGCCATCTTGATATGAATCTATAAGAATTTTAAAGTGGACTTGAACAAGGAACTATATAAAAAAGACTGTAGACAAAGGAAATTAACCACTCTATATACCGTTGAACAAATATTTATTATTCAAGATCCAAATGCATAGCTCGTCCAATGAGTCAATATCGAATTGGAGATCTCACCCGCCGCCGCTTGCTAACTGAGAGAAAATGTGTTGATGAGTCAGAAAGGACGGCATTAGACGGTAATCTCGGGTTTTGAATGGGGTTAAGAGGTTTATTTTTCATTCATTTTATTCATGTTAGAATTGCTATTTGGAAAATAGTTTAATAATTGAAGAAAATATACTCACTTGGAAAATTGGGAGGGGGAAAGAGGAAAACTAGGAATAGAGGAGCAACGATAGTATATGTTTTTTTCAAACGATATTATACAAATTTATGATTGCTTCCGTTTCGAAAGAGTTAGTAATTTTCGGAGAGGGAGAAACAAATCTTGTTTGTTTTCAGATCCCCTGGGTGAGACAGTTTTGTGATTGATAATCTTTTTACGATGCAAGAAATTGGGAGATCTCGTCAGTGATTGAAATAGTCATATACTAGTTACATGGAACATGAAATGTGGGATTTTTTCGGCATAAGCACCATTCGAGTAAGCTGGTAAGCCCTTGGCTTCCTTTTTTAAGGAGCGCATGAAGTCTGTGGGGTAGGGAGTTGTGGGATATTAATATCCCATCCCGACTTTCTCTTGATTGCAGATTGGAGTATTTACTTTCGACATACCTTGTTTCAGTATTGATCCAAAATTCCATCATTTAAATCCTCAAGGAAAACTTAAAGGGAATGGTCCTACTTGTAAATACAATCCATCCTAGCTAGATCAAAAGCGGCTACCGCTCTAAGCCCGTCTCAGATAACTTATCTTTCGCCGAAAAATTGCCCAATCTTCAATTCTCGGTAATAGTGATTAGAGTTATTTTTGGTCAATCAGGAACGTTGAGAGTTTTCTCCAACTATGGTACTGTGGCCAAAGGTTTCTCATTTCGTGAAGCGCCAAAAGCTTGCTTGGAAGTTAACAAAAATTGGCGGGGTTTGAAAGAATCTTAAAACCGCATCCGCATTTTGAAAAATTGCTAAGGCCTCGGAGTGTACTTGATAACATTGGCTACTCCTTATCTTATAAAGATAAAATAAGAAATATTTTTTCCCCTGCTATTGTATTCATTATTACATCCTCTTATTCAATTTTTAACAATTGCTCAAATTGGGCATCCAACTGACATACAGTCACCTTTGCATATTCTTTATTGTACTCCTTTTGTAACGAAAAATGAATATTCACCTAAAACGTCGAGAATACCAAAGAAAAGATCATATGTTTGAGTTTCCTATTTTCTAAGGGATTTTTTTACAAACCCAAGGAAGGGGGAGGAATAAGGAAACCAAAAATAATCTTTTGATAAAACAAAAAAAACCCCAAGATTTTCTTTCAATCTGCATGTTGTTCTATTGCTACTGTATCCTCTTCCGCAAATACCATATATCTTATCACAAGCCTAATCAATCCTGATAGAAAAGAAGAATCTTGCATATTGGTACATTATTAAAGTGAGCCTATTGAAATGGATCAAAACCGTGATGGAACTGTGACAACTGCGCCAGTAATTTGAAATTTCCAAAACCTCTCCTCTTGAAAAGAAGGGGGGAATTGGGCTTTTCCTTTTGATAGGTGCACAAGAGAAGATCATGAACTTAATCCACAATCTTGAAGCGTTCTTGGTTTGGCATTTTGAGTTTCACAAAACCAATCTCCTCATGATTCTATCATTTGATTGGAAAGGCAATTTGCGATAATGAATGCATGGAACGGGGGCAAGAATGAACAATAGAATGCAAATTGAAACTGGAAACTCCGGTTATTGGAGTTACAGATGGAGAATATAAAGAAAGGAAGAAAGAAGTAAAGTGTGGTGTAAGTGTTATTCACCACAGCAATCTTGTTCTTTTTAACTAAAAAGGAAATCAAGACTGTGTGATATGGTGCATTGGCTCCCCCATTATTTAGATGATTTTCATATTTCGCCTAGTTGATGATGAGTACAAAAAAAGAATTAAGCTTGGGATAAATGTTTATTAGTAGTGGGTGATCCAATCTTTGGCGAGCAATTGTTAAAAATTTCAAACGCAATAGCACTTTGTAAGTGAATATAATTGAAATGAAGGCAATAGAAGGTTTGAAAACATATTATCAGTATAACTCGGAGGAGAAATCGCATCTCTACTCCAGAAAGCAGTTGATCGAAAGAGAGGTTTCTAGTTTTAGGAACCAATCATCGTTGTTCACAATGAAAACACTCACACTTCCTCAAGAATGAGTTTGATCATTTCTTGTAGCTTTGAAGGTATCCGTTTGTGAAAACTATCCCACCCAGATGAAATCTAAAAATTCACATCTCATTGAAATAAGACTTGATCAGTTTAATCCTCAACGAGCTCTCTACCTCTTTGAAAAGTAAAACAAATCACAGACTGTAGTCACGTAATAAGGAAATACATTGTATCTTGCTTGACGAATCCTCTATTATTTCCAATAACCCCGTACAATAGAATCAAATAATAATAGTGAAACTTGAGCACTAAAGTTCAAATATTTTAACTCTCTTATTACGTGTGTGGGAGCGCAAAGAGCGTGTACTCGATTGATGTTTGGCAATTTCCTAATTGGGAGACAATAGATTATATAATCACAAGAATTATCCTTCTTCTGTTGAATGAGAGAACAGATGAAAATGGATGTATTAATTCTTTCAGTTGAATAATCGGAGGAGAAGGGTTGAAAGACTCAAGGAAGTTTTGGTTCTCCTTGGAGTTATGGATTCAATCACTTGATTATATAGTTGAGTCTCATTTTTATAATTCTAGAAATCTTACACATTAAATCTATTTAGTAAAATTTGAAAATTTGAAATCTCGACAAGAGCTAAATCCTTTGTGATATATTACCAAATCTGTTCTTTTATATTGCCTTGGCCATTAATGAAAAGTCTTAACGATATTAACTCTTCAATGATCCTTGGTGAGTATCTCCCCCTTTCTCTAGTGTCTCACTTCAACTCCCTCATCTGTCAATTAAAGAGACGTGTTTGTAATCAAGCGTCGAATCGCGTCGGTTTTTGACTTTGTTTACTTTTCAGAAGTTTATCTTTAGATTCTCCTATTAATGGTAAACAAACAAGATCAATCATAGAATAAGAGTATACAGTAATCAATCTCAAACAAGCCATGTCTCCCTTGAAACCATTGAATTTGTCAGACAAGACTAACATCCAACCACAACCAGAAGTGGAGTCTGTTGGAAAACCGTCCCCCACAGCATCGACTCATCAACCCTTATCAAGTGATACAATTTCCATATCCAATGCATCAAGATTAATAAATGAGAAGTTGCTCTCCAAGGGGTACTTTTCAACAAGGCCAGAGAAGTTAAAGAAAATCTTATTTTTAACTGTGGATCATGAATCGCTACTTCCTGAACAACAAGAAAACTTGGAAATTAATGAAAAAATGTATGAGAATGATAAGAACGTGATAAATATCATTTACGCCCTTTTGGACGCTACGGAAATCTCCAAGTTGTTCAAGGAGACAACCATGAAGAAGCTGCACGACAAGGACATAGAAATAGAAAGGTTAAAGAACCAGATAGCTTCCCAGGAATTAATTATTCAAGAGAAAGAAAGAGAGATCCATTCATTACATTTGGAAAATTTGAAGAGTGGGACAAGGATAAGTGATTATAAGACAATGATACGAAACAAAACACAACAGAATAAAGAACACGAGAGAAATTTCAAATTGTACATGGATGAGGTTCAGAGGAAGATGAGACGAAATGAAATGGAATTTGGCAAAATGGAACACCGTCTTGCACTCTCAACAAAGAGAAAGAGAATGGCCAGTGGTGCTAACAGTAGTGAGGATGAGATTCATGAAGAGTTGGAGAATGAAAACCTTATTACCAAGAGACTGAAAGCAGATGATGATAAGTTGGTCGACCTAATAAGCAAAAATCAGGACTTGAACTCACAATTGCAGAATATTCAGGGAATGGTGTTCAACATACTAAAATTTTTGAAACCGTTAGGTAAGAGTAAGAATACAAGACTGATCAACAACTTGAGAAACAGTTTAGAAAACGATGGAGAAACCATATCAATTACTAATCTATTAAACCTTCCCTCCAGTTTCATACCATCCAATGAACAATCACTCAAGATGGATTTCAAAGACTTTAAAATAAAACAGATAGATTCAGATTTCTTAAAATTGGTTGATGAATTTACTAAATCATGGATGAATGTTAATCCTGGTAGTAGTAATCCAACATTGTTGAACCTTGGATCGGAAACTATGGAAGATACTTTCAAGCTGAAGCATACTGGGAAGGAAAGAGAAGTTGAGATACTTAGATCCAAATTGAGTGAAATGGAAGCAAACTACGAAAGAGTACTTACAACAATGGAACAGTGGAAAAAGTTCAACTCATCAGAATAATAATAATAATAGTGTTAATGGGGTTCTTGGAAATTTTATTATATGATCTTTTTATATTTAGTTAAGTAAGCTTGTAATTTTCTCTACACTATAGCATATGAAGCTGATTGGTTAATTGGTGGATCATAAAGCTTGTAATAATCAACCAATTCACCATTCAAATTACCTTCTCCAAAGATAGGTAACTTGAATATATTTCTAATCGAATAACCATCACTATCTGATCTTTTTAAGAATAAGAAATCTAACCAATTCATCCTCAATCCATAATTGAAGCTTAGCTTGTTATCTTTCTCTTTACTCATTAAATCATCAGTTGCTATTATAAATTGATTGATTCCAAGGATTTTAGAACATTTAGAATTCAGTAATGCGCCAGGTAAACAGCAAAATAATTTAGACAATGAGCTTGAATGGGAATGATGATGGTTATGTCCATCATGGGAGGTATTGTTTGAATTTTCATCAGTAGGAACAGAAGAAAAAGTTTGATCTTTTGATTTATGCATTGTACTCATTTCAAATGTTGTAACACCTTTTGAAATTTGAACAATTTGAACAACAAGTAATAAACTTAACCAAACCAATTGGAATCCGGCCCAAATCATCAAATTGAAGATGAAATGTGATTTATAAGATCCAGTACATAAATCCTTTGACAAAATCAAACAAGATCCAATATCATCATCATCTAACTCATCAAAATGTTCCAAAGCAATATACCAGTATAGAATGATAGCCAGTTCTAAGGAAACTGTGAAACCAAAGAATAGCTTATGATTTCTAATTCCAACATCATTGTAGATCCAAGGACAATAATGATCGAATTTTGCAACATATTTATTAGTTATTCTGGATAATCTGGAACGTAAGGGAATTCTAATTGAATTCTTGATACAGAAGTGTTGTGCATCAAATTTTCTCAATTTGATTAACTCTTCAATTGTTGTTTTAATTTTTTCTTTGTTTGATTCATTTGGAATATAACCAGGATCGATAAACATGGATTTAAAAAACAGTCCAAAAACAGAAACTGCAGAGCAAGAGAACAAAAAGTTGGACATTGGAGTTTCCCAAAATGTTGATGAGAAAAGTTTGAACATCCAAGTGACAACACACCAAAATGCAGTTGCTGAAAAGACACCAGCAAAGAACGGCGAATTCACCAATCCCGATTTGTCTGTTATATATCTTGGAATCACCAGTTTAACCAACACCATATTTTGTAGGACTAATAAAATCATACATGGAATAACCTTCAGAAGAATTAATTCGCCAGATAAAAGATCCAAACAAATAGGTAATGAAAAATAAGGTGCAAAAAATGTAACCAGTTTTGCAACTTTTGGTTCAAGGTACCACCATTTAACAAACTGTTTTGTCTTACCACCATTTTTTTCATCCAATCCAACTTCTTTCAATGCCAATTTTAACATTGGAGTACATTTCATATCATCAGCAATACTCCAAGCATCTTTATTATCGGTAGTTTTATGATTTAAATCACACCCTTTTTCAAGTAAGCTCACCATAACCAATCGATTAGGTCTAACCAATCCCCAATATAAAGGATTGAAACCGGTACTATCAACCATATTCACGTCTGCTCCATATTTGATTAAATATTCAACAGATAATGCATCTCCTTGATAAGCGGCCCAATGTAAACTTGTTCTACCGTGTGGATCAGTTAAATTAATATCAACATTGGTGAAATTTAAAAGATAAACAATTAACATAACATTACTTGAATGTGTTGCAAGATGTAAACAGTTAAATCCTTGAGAATCCAATATTGAAGGATTTGCTTTTGCTTCTTTAATTAAATAATCAGCAATATAAACAAGACCATATCTACAAGCCCATTGTAATGGAGTTGATTTTAAATCTCCACCTTGATAATTCACATCGGCACCTTTTGAAACCAAATATTTCACAGCATTTAGCTTATTATTTATAGATGCCCAATGTAATGCACTGGTACCATCTTTTGATTTATCATTAACGTTAACTTTACCAGATTCTAAAAATTCTTCCAAGATGGGCAAATTCCCCATTTGAGAAGCCTTGAAGAATTCTTCTATGGCCTGAACTTTTGGATCAATCTCTTCAACCTCTTGCTCTTTGTTCTTATTCCCTTCTAGTTCATCCAGGTCAACTTCATGTAATGCATCTGTACTATTCATCGATATCCCATCGTAATTTGAACCCAATTGAGAATCATCAGTTGGTGGTGTTAATTCTGGATGATCAGCCAGTGTGTCCAATTCCGTAGTATCTTGCATACTCAATGGATCATCGGTCATTTTTCTACTCCTTTCCAGTATCCTTTAGAAATTGGTAAGAAGACAAAAATATGTGATTGTCCTTTGGTGTTTGATTTGGTGATGAATGATCAATTTTAAGTATGGTCCTCTAAGCCTTTAAAATGCGGCTGACTTTTTCCAGAGACGATCGACGTTTTTTCAATAAATAATCTTGTTTTCTTATATAAAGAGGATTGGGCTGTAAACTTTGAAAAAAAGGGTAAAAAAACAAAGGTAAGAGTAAGATAAAACTATAAATAGATGACTGGAAGGAGGGTAATTGATGGACAAACAATAAAGGATTTCAGAAGGACAAAAAAAAAAAGAGGCAGATAGACAGACACTGACACACAGACAAAAAATAAAAAGAAAACCGACAACACCAATTTAAGATTTTTAAGTGGTTAGGATTCTCATTGTGTTTGTGTGACCAATACCTCTGGTATGACCTTGGATACAGACAATTGGATCACCTTTTTGTAGAATACCTAATTGAATAGCTTCATCAATACCAAATTGTAATCTGTTTTCAATATCTTGATTCCAGTCCTCCAATTTTGGTTGTTCATAGACGAAAGGATAGACACCTCTATATAGATGACAGTATCTTGCAGTAATTGGATTTCTTGTAATCATCAAAATTGGACAGTTTGGCCTATATTTAGAACATAATCTTGCAGTTGTACCAGAAGTTGACAGAACAATAATTGCTTTACATGATTGTTCAAACACTGCAGAAGTTGCAGAGATTGCCAAAGTTTCTGAGGTTGAACAAGGTTTTGGAGTTGCATCCTTTAATTCATTGAAGGTTGTAATATAAGGTAATGCTTGCTCTGCAATCAATGAAGTATGATGCATCATTGAAACGGCTTCTAATGGATAGTTACCCTTTGCGGTTTCACCGGATAACATGACACAGTCAGCACCATCCAAAATAGCATTACCAACATCTGAAACTTCAGCTCTTGTTGGTCTTGGGTTATAAGTCATTGATTCCAACATTTGAGTTGCACAAATGACTGGTTTACCTGCAAGATTACATTTAGCAATCAATTGTTTTTGAACAATGAAAACTTGAGGAGCTGGGATTTCAATACCTAAATCACCTCTTGCAACCATAACACCGTCTGTAACTTTTAAAATTTCATCGAAATTATTAACACCTTGTTGATTTTCAATTTTTGAGATAATTTGAACATCTTTACCATCTTCACCTAAAACTTCTCTAATTGATAAGACATCATTGGCAGTTCTAATAAATGATGCAAACACCATATGAACTTTATTTTTAACACCAAATCTTAAATCTTCTTTATCCTTTTCTGATAAAGCTGGTAAATCAACATCTGTATTTGGTAAATTAACACCTTTATGGGAACAAATTTTACCTGCATTAATTGATCTAACTTTCAAAGTTTTTTCATCAACAATTTCTAAAACTTCAAATGATAAAACACCATCATCAATATAGATAATTTTACCAGGTTCAATAACTTGTGATATATTTTTATAATCCAAAAACATAATTTTATCATCTGATGAATTTGAGTATTTTTCATCTGTTGTGAAAATCATTTCATGATTTGGAGGAATTGGGTAATCTAAATTATCAATTGTTGTACCAGTTCTAATTTCAGGACCTTTAGTATCCAATGCAATACCTAATGGTCTACCAGGATAAACCTCTTCAGATTTTCTTGCATTATCAATGACAGATTGATGATATTCATAAGAACCATGAGAGAAATTCATTCTAACGATATTTAAACCTGCTTTTCTTAAATTTATCAAAGTCTCAACATTGTTTGTCTTTGGGCCAATGGTACCAATGATTGAAGATCTTCTGAAAGATTTATCAGGTGTCAAGGTTGGATCCAAAGAGATCAACCATCCTAATTTTGAAGTATTCATGATTGCAATTGATTATTGTTAATTAAATATAATAAAAGTTAATATATATCTAACCTAGAAAGAAAGAATAAGAGAAGAGAAAAGTGAGGAAACAAAAGAAGAAGTATTAAAATAGTAAAGGAACTAGATTTATATAAGTAGATATTAATTAGCTATTCTCCCCAACCACCTAATACTTTACTACACAGACACACACTAACTTAGACACAATACACATCATTATACATACAGACATGCACGCACTCACTCACTCACCCCCAACCTGTATTAAGCAGTCCATTTAAAAATGAATGAGTGAAAAGGAAGTTTGTTATCCGAGAGAGAGAGATAGCGTAAGGGGGGAGGAGGATTATGTAATTGCTATTGTAATCCATCGTTCGATCTCTTGGATTAGTCACAGCTTACATAGGCAGTGTCGGCTCACTTTATTTTCCTCTCTTTACCCGCAATTTGATAATACTCAAAACAAAACAAATGGGAAAAAAGGCTATGATGGGGTTATTATTATAACTGCTACAGCTTATTCAATTCTTATTGTATTTCTATCAATTGGATATATCTATAAGAACTATTTATAGGATTCAAATAACTTTGTGTTTTTTGTTCGCAATTTTTAGTTGAAAACACCACACTGCTATACACTGTTTCATCTCCTCCCCACACTATATATCCACACACGGTCCTTCTTGAAATAGCCTGTGATATTTTTCTTGTGTGTGTGTGTGCCTTTCTTTTACATTTGTCTTGGGCCCTTTTCTCACTTCAATTTCCACCCCCCTCCTGCCTGCTGATCAAATTGAAGCATTTTTAAAATCATCATGACAGATACCTCAAGGAATATATCATCCACGTCCTTCAACGATGATAATTCAGATGCTGCAAGTTTGACCAGCGTTATGATACGAAGATTTCAAAACGAAATTAATGGAACTTCATCACAGCCTTCTCCAAAGACGCCCCCAATAATATCAAGGCCACAATCACAAATACAACAGGTGCAAAAGTCACCACCTTCTACTATGTCAAGATTATTATCCCAAAGAAAGAGTAAATCTACACCTTCATCTTCAACTAATATAACCAGCAAACCATCAACAAGAACAAAATTTCAAACAATGTTTACCAAAAAATCATCTTCTAATAAAGAGCAACAGAAGAGATCTTCAAAATTGATTGAAACACCTCCACCTCCACCGCGTCAGTCAAATGTTGTTACAAGACCAACAGATAGTAAAATAGATTCAAATCCGATAGAAGTTAAAGTCGACCCAAAACAAATAGAAGCTAAAGTGGATTCAAAACCTCCTGAAAATCGTCAAACTATATTTCAATTCAACGAAACAAAGATAACTGCATATAACGGAGGGCCTAAAAGTAGTTCAAAATCCAATGGAGATCGATTATCTCAGGGAAAATTTGAACTATATCAAATTAATAATAAATCATTGACTTATTTGACATGTGGTAGTGTTATTTATCCAATCATGCCAAGACTGAAAGTTTTAAAGATAAATAAAAATTCGTTTATTGTTCCTTTATATAATCCTGAAAGATATTGGAAAATTACATTGAAAACAACCGATTCATCAATAATTAAACTTTTGGAAGAAAAGTTCAAATCCATTTGTGACTTTACCAATCTATCATTTGATGATGACGATGAGGAAGAAGAAGTTAAAAAGGAAGAAATCAAGAAGGAAGAGGAACCAATTAATGAATTAGAAAATGAAAGAAATGGACAAGAAGAAGGAATTGAATCCGATAATACAGTGACCGAGAAAAAGGAGTTAATGGTGAGTATACCTAATTCCAAATCTTATAATTCTATTGTATCAGGAACTTCGACATTGGCATGTTTTGATATTAATGGAGAAAATGAAGAAATAATTGATACTGGTCCTTCATCATCAACCACTACTCCACAACAAGAATCTTCGAAGAAAGCAGAACTGGATGAAGAATTTGAAAGTGAAGATGGTTTACAACATCCAACACCTTTAAAACCTCCTTCTTCACATGGTTCCTTGGATTCAGTATTGGATTCTTTTGATACTCAAAGTGATGTAGACAAAGAAGATGAGCAAGAAGATGAAGAAGAGTTCGAAGAAGATGACGAAGAGTTAGACAAATCTTTGGATCACTTGGATGATGTGAATAATACAAATACTACAATTTCGGATTCTTTATATATTCAAGATGAATCATCATCCTGGATGGAACCTTCAGATCAAGAATTTCAATCAAAAAATTTGAATAAAAGATTCAGTTTAACGTTTAAAGAATTTGATAGAAGTCATTCATCACCTATTATTTTAATGAATAGTTCAAACAAAAATAATAGGTTGTTGAACAATGATCTAAATTTTGTCAAAGAAGCTATTCTTGTATTGAATAGCAGTGGTAATAATAAAGCAATAAAGAGACAATCTTGGAGTGACAGATTTTTTGGTGCTTGGTAAGTGATTATGTAATATATATAGGCTGTCTTTTTTGTGTAATATATATTTTGTATCTTTAAAGAACTAACAGTAAATAAATAGATAAGTTCGTTTTTAATTCCTAATTTGATCAGTTTTAAAATAAAATACTTCATGAATGAGTCGACCAAATTCACAGTCACCTACGGAACATCCAACAATACCCAATGATGATGAAGAAGAAAAGATAATATCGCCAAATTCGTCAGCATTTTTAACTGCAAATTTACATAATATGGCATTGAATACACCAATGGGAGTAGGATTACAACCACCACAGTCAAAACAGCAATTGCAATCACAAGGAGATCAAGCAATACCTACTGGACCAAGTACATCCGCTGTTGAATTATTCAATTTCAAATCCGATAAACTAAACTACGAGTCAAATTTAATCTCAAATTTGAAAAACAACTATGAATTATTACCTATTTTACTTGATTTAGTTGAAAATTTAAAATCTTCAAAGATCTCACCACGTGAATTTGATTCAAATTGTGGGAAATTGAAGATTAAACTACGAGAATTCAAGAATATTTTGAATTTAATTGATGATTTAAAAGAATTGGATTATATAGATGCTGGAGAAGAGAATGAAAAAGGTTCAAACAATTCCAATGAGAATGATACTGGGATTAACGGTGGTGAAAGTATATTGAAAAAGATGGAAATTCTCAAAGTTGGGGTGGAGAATAAGAAGATACTAATTGATAAGTTGAATAGTAGGATAAGTGACAGATTGGGCGAATAAGTAATAAATTAGATAAGCACCCTTTCATTACATAATCATTTGCCAATTTCCTATTGTATTGTAAAGTGTTGGAAAATTTTTAAATTTTTCAGTGAGAGAGGTGAGAGCGAGCGAGTGAGTGAGAGAGTGAGTGAGGGAGTGGAGAAGGTGTTGATAGGGTAATGAAGGAAGTAAAGGGACATGTTGATAGTTGGTATTGAATAACAGTTATCCTCTGACATTTTTTTCTATAATTTAAAATCTGGTTGTTTGTTAATAAATTAATATTTGTTCTCTTTTAAATATTATCATTTGACCTATTCCAATTATGACTTCACCACAAGGTAACTATGGGGATCTGAGTAAATCTCTTGCTCCTTTGCCTTCATTCACAACTACACAACAGCAAGACATTACAGCAGCAAGTTCAAGTGGTTCATTTTTTACAAACAATCCAATCTTCTCATTTGTTAACAATGTTACAGAAACCATCAAATCGCATAGAAACAATTTAGATTTGATCAATCCCGGATTCTTTGAAAATATTAACAAGGAAGTTTCCAAAGATGTCTTCTTAAACCAATATCAATTTAGTGGTTTAAGAGCAGATTTAACAAAGACATTTTCAGTTAAGCCAGTTTTCCAAGTTAGTCATATGTTAAGTGTTGGAGGTCATGGATCTCCTTATTCTTTAACTGCAATGATTGCTTCAGAAAAAGCTTTTGCACAAGGTACAATCGATTCAGATAAATCATTAACTGGTCGTTTAAATTTAAATTGGGATAAACATATTAGTTCAAAGGCAACTGTTCAAATTGCATCTGGTCAACCATCAATGTGTCAATTAGAACATGATTATCAATCAGTTGATACCTCTTTGAATTTCAAACTGTTAAATCCTAACTTTTGGGATGATTCATCATTTAAAGGTGTTGCAGTTGGTTCAATTTTACAATCAATTACTCCAAAATTATCGATTGGTTTAGAAACTGTCTTCTCTTCAATGCAACCTGGTATGCCTGGTGATTCTGCAATTACTGCAGTTGGTAGATATAACAGTGGTAATTGGATTGCATCTGCTCAATTACAAGGTCAAGGTGCTTTAGTTACTTCATTCTATAGAAAAGTTTCAAAGAATGTTGAAGCTGGTTTAGAAACTTCAGTTCAATTAGGTGTTAAACCAGTCTTGAATGAAATGATGCAACCTGTTTATCAAACGGTTGTTGAAGGTAATACCACACTTGGTGCAAAATATGAATTTAGACAATCCATTTATAGAGGTCAAGTTGATTCAAAAGGTCAAGTCTCATTCTTAATGGAACATAGAGTCTTACCAACCCTTGGTTTGTTATTCAGTGCAAGTATTGATCAGGTTAAAAATACCGCCAATATTGGATGTGGTTTACAGTTAGAAATTGCAGGTTCAGAAGAAGTTATGATGATGCAAAATGGTATGATTGATGCCGAAGGTAATGCAGTCCAACCTCAACAACCACAATTGTAAATAAAAATATCCCTCCCCTAAATCTTATGACCTTGTCTTTTGTCTCCCCTTACTCCTTTTGTTTTGTATATAATACATATATCATCAAATCCCATCTCCAAAAAGCAGCAGTAAGAATCTGACACATCAAATCGCCACAGTGAGTAGGTTAGGTTACTCACTCTCCCACTCTCCCACGCTCCCACGCACACTCTCTCGCACACAGAAGAAAAATCATTTTCATTTTCCCTTGGCACATGTCCGTGCGGAATTAGTAGGTGGATTGATTGGCCTGCCATTGCTGCTGTATATTTGGAACATCTTTTTGTTCCACAAAGACGTTATTTGTCAATCTTTTCTCTTCTTCATATCATAATACAAGTCATGTCTCCAGCATTACCAGCAACCTTCGATGAACCTGTTTCATTGGCAATTATTGGTGGAACAGGTTTATACAACCTTGATTCATTGACACCGGTTGCAAAATTGACTATTTCAACTCCTTGGGGATTTCCATCATCTCCAATCACAATCTCCAAGACAAATGATGGATTTCCAATTGCGTTTTTGGCAAGACATGGTCAACATCATGATTTATTGCCTACCGATGTTCCAAATCAAGCAAATATCGCAGCTTTGAAAAGCTTGGGAGTTAAAGTAATTATTGCATTTAGTGCCGTTGGTTCATTAAGGCAACATATTAAACCAAGAGATTTTGTTATTCCTACACAAGTTATTGATCGTACTAAAGGTATTAGAAAATCAACCTTCTTTGAAAAAGGTTTTGTTGCACATGCTGGATTTGGTGAACCTTTTGATTTGAAATTGAATAAAATCATTGGTGAATCATGCCAAGGTATTTTACAAGGTGCTGAAGATATTCAATTACATACTAAAGCATCCGAAGGTGATGATTTGACTTTGATCTGTATGGAAGGTCCTGCCTTTTCAACTAGAGCAGAATCAAGATTGTACAGAGCTTGGGGTGGATCAGTTATTAATATGTCATGTGTTCCTGAATCCAAATTGGCAAAAGAGGCTGAACTATCATACCAAATGATTTGTATGTCAACCGATTATGACGCTTGGAATGAAGATGAAGAACCAGTTACTGTTGAAACAGTTGTTGGTAATTTACATGCAAATAGTGCAAATGCACATTTGATTGCTGAAAAGTTGATCAAAGTGTTGGAACCAAAACTGAAATCAGGCGAACTTGGTAATGATTTACAAGGATCAATGAAATTCTCAGTTAGCACACATCAAGATGGTAGAGATAAAGAGCTATTAAAGAAGATGCATTACTTATTCCCTGGTTACTGGCCATTATAGATAGAGATATAGCTTTATATAGAGGAATCCCATCGTCGCGTCTATCGACCACTCACTCACTCTTTTTTTTCCCCTGTAACTTCCAAAGCTGAAATATAGTAAATAATAATGGAATTTGAAGGACAGAAGCTAACAGCTGTTTTCATTTCAGGATAGTGTAACTCATCAAATCGACAGTATGTCATCATCATCAAGATTCGAGACACCTCCAATCTCTTCCAAGAATGATTCGTTTTTCACTCCCTTGGAAGACACATTTCTTCAGACAAGAAGGAAAATAAATTTGCATGCTGGTGAAGAAGATGATGATTTTCAAATACACAACAGCTCAATATTGAAGAAATCTTCAGCTTTGGAATTCAATCAGCCTCATTATCCGGGTGTTTTGAACCCAGAAAGATCATTCATGGCTGCAAACAACTCCATCATCTCCACTCACACCCCTATTAAACCACTTGTTGGTTCTCCCTTTAAATCATCGATGAAACTACAACAACCACAACAACAACCATCATCACAACCACAGCAACCTTTTTCATACAATCCAATAATATCATCAACTCCTCCAGCTGTAAGCTTGGGACAATCTGCAGTTTCCTCTCCTTCACTCCTTGGTAGAAAAGTTCAAATGGTTCAAAGACAGCAGCAACAGCAACAACAGCAAGCAACTCCTTTAAGATCATCAGTTATTGATTACAATATCTTGCAAAGATCAATATTTAGATCCAGGAGAAATAGCAATATAAACTCTCCAATGCAGAAAACTGCGATTCAGGGAAATCCTTCAGAAGATATTCCACAACAGCAACAACAAAATCCAACAGTTGTAGATTCAGAAAATGCGTTGGATAGTCCATATGTTGAACTTGCTTTGAAGAGGATAGTTAGTAAAGATTCAGAATTAATAAAGTTGTTATTGAATTCACTTATTCTCTTGATTTATCAATTTGTTCAAGCTCTATTGAAGTTGATCGATGCGTCCTTGAAATTGCGAAACATTGATCTTTTGAAATATCCAGGGATGACTAATGTTTCCTATATTTCATACTTTATTTATACAATTCTGTGCTTCAATATACTTACATCACTATTAAAATTGTTAAAACCTCAGGATAATTGTCTTGATCTACCATTGACAAACGTTCAAAGAAAACTGATTGGATTACCTCTAACTTCAATTTCCGGGGCTGAAGAAGATGAATTGAATGAACCTAACAACAATTATCTTCTTCGTTCCTTACCAAATCAGGATACTCCCTTGCATTTACAATCTTCCTCATCTGTTGTCCCTCCAACCAAAGTTGAATCACCATCTACCCTTTTCAACAATCCTGATTTTTCAATGCTTGCAGTGGACATGTCAAGATCATTTGCGAATCTGAATCTAAAGAAATCCGAGTCAAATAGAAACAACAAGAAGGATGTTGAGAGACCATCAAATGTTCAAGTTCGTCAAAATTACACCTCACTACTTTCAAAACCTTCAAGTCTTTCCACGAATAACAACAGCAGCCTTAAGCCATCCAGTGTACCACAACAAATTGATAAATCACCAGCTATAAAGGAGAAATTGCTCTCTTCAAAAAGACTTCAGATGCAAAGACAGGAAAGCTCAAATGATTCAGCAATTTTTGCAAAACCTCCAACTGCTGGAAGTCCAATTGGTTCTCCAATGTCAAAGTTGAAAACACCATCAAGAAAGTTCTTGTACGAAATGAATAATAAAAACGATGGTGGATTCTCAATGAACAGCCCCGGAGATGTTTCATTTTATTAATGTGTATAGTATAATTTAGAAGAATTAATTTTTTTTTTGTTACGAATAAATTGCAATAGTAAGAATTTCCAGTTTTTTTTTTGTTCAATTCCTTGGTAGAGAAATAAAAGTAATACTAAACAAAAATTTATATAAAGAATAAAGGATAAACAAACATACAACAAAAAGAAAGATGAAACAAAACGGATAAAAAGCTTATTTATTTCTTTCATTGTAAGCAACAGCATCACTTTCAGCCAAAATATTAGCAGCACCAATCAACTGAATCACATTCATAACTTGTTTAAAGAACCAAACAGGCATTGAAAGAATAACCAATATCTTAGGGAAGGTATAACCTATCAAAGGTAATGAGTTATAATCATAGTAGTCCAAATATAATGCCATGTAAAATAATTCATTCAATGCACAAACAAAGAACAAAACAATTCTATTCCCATAGTATAACCTCAATAAGATATTGCTGTCTTTTTTCAAACTTTTGTGACTTTCAGAACCACTAATCATTGAAGCATACATATGAATATAATGAGATGCTAAATCCAACGAGATTAAAAATTGCCAAAGTATGAAAAAATTTGGATATATAACTGCCAAATAAACAATCAATGAAGAAGTGGAACATCTATCAGTAACCATATCTAAAACAGCACCAAATTTAGTTGATTGATTGAATTTTCTAGCTGCAAATCCATCAAATGCATCTAATAAACATGATGTTGAATATAATACAGACATTGTAAAAGTTGGATGACTTTTCATTGTGAAATACGATGCTACCAACGTTAAAACACGGAAATATCCTATTTGATTTGGAATGAACTTATAAATCCCTGAAGCCGTAATTGGCTTCTTTGGGGTGATAATTGATGATGATTTATTACTCATTGTATTTGTATTCCGAGAATTTGTCAAAGATAAAACTATCAATCTCTTATCAAATTATGCAAAGAGTCAAGGGAAGGGATATACTTTTTGTAATGTATCTGAAAGCTCTTGCTATCAAGTTGAAATCTCAGATAAATGAAAAATAAAACACACACTAAATGTAGCACAATTCTTGAAGTTTCGGTGAAAACGCCGATGGGAAAGGAATATGGGGGCTTCCAAATTGCCGGAACTCAAGACTTGCAAAGAGCGGATTTTCAATGGGATAAGGGAAGTGAATAACAGACAAGAAGGAAGAATACAATTCACTCACTCACGCACACTAACAACACCTCTATTCAATTTCCATGAACCAAGATCTGGATACCAAAATATTGCAAAATAACAGCAACACTAACTATGTAACTAACTGCAGTTGATTTGGAGTGTGGAATAGAGATTGGCCAAAGAGAGAGAAGATTTCAATTGACACATAAAGTTGGCTGTCAGAATGAAGGGTGAGTAAGTCGGAGGTGGTGGTGCATCATGTGTGCATAGGCTGGCAAGGGGTTTGATAGCAAGTGATAGATTGGATATATTATCTGCTGCTGGGTAATTGGAGGACGTATTTCTGGTGATACAGGTCTATGGCTGGCTGATTGAGTGACTGGGTGTTTGGTTTGGACTCAATTCGGATTTTCATTGCAGGCACAGCACTGTACTGCGTTGAGAGCTAGTTACTGTGAAATTGCTTCTGCTACCATGGATGACTCTACAAGTGACATAAATAATCTACTCCATCTTCAGAAACAATATGCGTCAAGGGCAATATCTTCTCTGTCTTTGAATGGACCAAGACCTGGACAGAAATCTGTGCCCAGGTTGAAACCGGTGGTCTCTGAAATCTCAAGCAAACATGATCCTTCAAGACAGAGAAATGTTATCAAACTTAGACGATCCGATGGAGTATTCGTGAAATTACATTGTCCTAAATGCAATCGGTTCAAATTTCAAAATCTTGATAACTTTTTCCAACATGTTGCTTCTGATGAGAAGCTTGATCTCTTCAATGACCCTGAAGAATGTGATATTATTAAGGAGATGCCCTATCTGCTTGCCTTAGAGTTCGGTCAAATACTCCCGTCAAAGTTTCAAAACCCAAAATTACGAACATTGCTGGAATTCATGACAAAGAACAAACTTGATCTAAGCAATACATTGATCAGTGACTTACCCGATGAAGTCCTCTCCTTTTTTTATTTGAAAAGAGACTCATTGTCTCAAGAATCAATCTCTTCCACACCTGTCGAGAATTCCCAAGTGGAAATGATAGATTCAGATTCCTTGCAGGGTGAATCTCAGTCAACGATGAATGACTCAAGTCACAGCGATAATGAAAGTGATGAGAGCGGATACATAATTTACGACGATGATGATGATGATAACTCATCAGACAAGGATGTTTCTAATGAAGAGGATAAAGTCAAGTACTTGAAGAAGAAGTTCCCTGGTGGAAATTCAAATGAATTCGAATCATTGATGAGTGAAGTGCTTGAACAACTTTCAGAGTATGATTCTGAATCAAATGACGAATATGAAAACGAGCGAGATAATATGGCTGATGTTCCTGTGTTTTGAACTATCGTACTTTGGTTTCCGATCCCCGCACACTTCATCAACCGATCATGCTTTTCTACCTGTATCTTAAATATGAAAATACAAATAACCTGGTAATTTATGACAATTACGATACTATCGATTGAAAAGTAAAAAATTTAAATATACAAAAGCAAAATAGTTTCAAACTATATAACTGAACCGAGACTCCAAATTAACAAAATAGCACTAAGCAAAAACACAGAATATTATAATACAACTTTAGAATGAACTACAAAAACCTTTCAGTTTCAAGCAGAGAAAGTTTGCTCTGTTGATCCACGCTGGGGTAATGTATATTTCATAAAGCTTCTTTGTAGTTGTTTTCTGACACTGATCTTTTGAGCACCAACAAAACTATCAATTGTAACTTTAATAGCCCTATCCAAATCACTACTTAACACATATTCACTTAATCTCATCTTGGCAAATGATTCTGCAATTCTTAATATACTTTCTAAATGTCTAACAGTGATTGGGAAAGATCCAGTTGTATTACTCTCCCTTCTTAAATCCGCATAAACTCTTGAAATTTTATCCATATCCATTTGATTCAATTTTGGTTGAACTCTGGATCTAGAATAGTGTATGTATTTCATCAAGAAATCCTGTGGAATTGGGGAAATTTCGCTTTCCTTTTCTTTTCTTAGTCTTTCAGATCTTCTAGCTGATGTGGTGATAACGTCATCATCATCATCCTCATTTTCTTGATTGGCTTCATCACCATCTTTGGTGTCTGATGAAGGATGTGATCTCATATGTGAATCAATTACAAAACTTGCCAATCTTTCATCCGCTTCAGGATTAACCAAATCTCTCACAATACAAAGAATATCAAATCTTGATAAAATAGGTTCAGTTAAATTCACATTCTGTTGAAGATTCATGGTTGAATTATATTTACCACCAACAGGATTTGCAGCTGCCACAATTGAACATCTTGCTTGTAAAGTAGTCACGATACCTGCTTTTGATATAGAAATAGATTGTTGCTCCATTGCTTCATGGATCGAAGTTCTATCTTGATCATTCATCTTATCAAATTCATCAATTAAACAGACACCTTTATCAGCTAAGACCAATGCACCACCTTCTAATGTCCATTCTTGAGTAACAGGATCTTTTCTCACAGATGCAGTCAAACCAACAGCAGAAGCTCCTTGACCTGTTGCAAAGACTGCTCTACTTGCAGTTTTTTCAACATATTTTAAAATTTGTGATTTTGCAGTACCAGGGTCACCTAATAGTAAGACATTAATATCACCTCTGATTGAATGCTTACCATTAATATCCTTTGGAACACCTCCAAATAAGGAACATGCAACAGCAGTTTTGATATCCTTATGTCCATAGATTGATGGTGCCATAGATGCTATAATCTTGTCAATAATTCCTCGTTCTTTACTCATTTGTCTTATTTTTTTCTCATCTTCTTCAGACCATTCAAATGTGGATAGACCACCGTCAGTCATTGACTCGCCATTAGAAGCTCCTTCTCTTCTCTTAATAGAGTTTGCCTCAATAACAGTTGCAAAAACAGGGAACCCGTTTTTGGCATTCAAAGTACCATCGTAAGCATTCTTATAAATACCTGTAACTTCAATCTCTTCTCCAGGCCTGGCCATATCAACCAAATCCCATAAAAGAATAACTTCTTTATGACGTGGTAACCTTCCTGCAGGAACAGTTCCTGGGGATTCTTGTAAAGTAATTCTTTGATAGTTACGATATAGAGTCTTTTCTGAATTTAGTTTGAAAGGACCACGAGATTGACAGTTGGTACAATATGAAACCTTAACTTCTTGATTTGAATCTTGGAAAAATGGACCTAAAATAGCATCACACTTTAAACAATTGAATTTAACATATTTCAATTGAGGAAAAACTCCAGTACGCCTGGTAACAACGCCAGAAACTCTAACTAAGGTATTCAAATGTGATTCCCTTAACTCCCTTAAGATGTTGATTGTTGGGAAATCTGCTATTCTCGCATGAATCTCAGAATGAATTTGACTATAGTCAGGATAGTGCAATTCAGTTGCCTCCATAGCAACAACATCAAATATTTTAAGCATTTCTTCGGGACAAACAGTTAAGAATAAGGCAAGGATAGCTTTTGAATGAAGTAAATGAGCATATGATATTTCAAGACTTTCACTATTGACTTCACCCAAGGTTCTAATTCTACTACCATAGACAGATCTTCCTTGATCATCTGTATATTCAAGTAAAAATGATTTTAACTCTCTCAAGATTGATCTTGTAACGTTTGGCATCGTTATCCATTCTTGAATGGAAGGAGCTTTAACTTCTGCAAGTGCTTCTAAACTCAATTCTTCCGTCAATGGATCAACATCATCAAAGTAATCTTCTGGATCCTCATCGTATCTGTGTCTTCTTCTACGTCTTTGGATTGGCAAGCCGTATTCATCACGTGGAATATCTCCAAGTTCAGCATCCTCATCCAAATCAAGATTTGCACCTCTTAACATCTCATCCCTTGCATTCAACATCTTATCAACTCTTCTTCTTTCTTCTGCACTCATCTCTTCATATTCACGATCATCAAGATCTGCTGCCTCATATGTATCCTGTTCTGGTCTAGTTTCATAATCATCCATCATCGCGTCACCAATCAAGTCGACACCGGTTTCTTCCTCCAATCTATCTTCTTCTTCATCATCAAATAACCTTGCTTCTTCATTATCTTCATCATCCTCAAATGGTAATGCTGGAGATGAAGGTAATTGCCTTGGAGACGAGGATATCGAAGATGGAGGTGCAGGGGACGACCTTTGATCTGGAGAAGCAAACACTTCTTCGTCAGATTCATCGTTCTCGATTTGTCTCTTTCTAGGACTTCTTCTATTAGACATTCTATATGATATGAACTTGATAAGTTTCGATTAAGACAAGAAACCTCAATTGGTTGATCAAAGCAAAAATTTAAACAAGAATCAAAAACGCTCACAACCTACAGGAAGAAAGAAAAATTGAGGAATAATAAGATTGTAAAAGGGACAAGAGAATGGGTTCTGCAACACGTCTCTGACAAAACTACCCAATTAGGAATATTAATGAGACGCGTCTTTGAGATTTTCAAGAAGGCTGTGTGAGAGGATATGGATCGGCATTTGATTATGTAATCTTTGGTCCTTTGTCTTTCGTTTTAGAAGTTGATCTCTTATCCCTCTTTCCTCTTGTCTCATCGTCCAAATGAAAAGAAAGGTTTTGCATCAACAGTAACGTAACTTGTGATATTGTTGAATACAATTGGCAGTCCACAATGAGTAAGTTCTGAATTTAAAATTACCCACCTTAAATCTCCACTAACAAATTTTTGTCATTAGAAATTGTGGGATTTGGAGAGTTATTCAGGAAAGCCAAAGATTGGGCTGGATTCAATAATGAAAGGAATTCAAAAAGAGAAAGAATAGAAATGTTGATGAGTTGTTTGGGAACTAAGAATCCGTCTCCCTTTGTTGCCACCATCCAGTCTGGAAATAATCTCAAGATTCAAAGAGATTCACCCATTAAGTCTACTGAAGGTAGTGTTGATAATCTAGCCATCCCTCTTAGAGGTCCTGATTCAAGATTGGAGGCGTTAGAAGCTGTCAAAGAAACAGAGTCAAATCAGAATTTTGGTTTAAAACAACCACAGCTTTTTGAGACTCAAAATGAAAACCAAAGGGCTACTCACACAATAGGTATATGGAAGATATATTGTTACCTCGTAACATTCTGGGCCCCTCCTCCTTTGCTTTATCTATTTGGTTTCAAGACAAAGCAACGGCAATACGCTTGGCGAGAGAAAATTGGATTAATATCCTTAATTTCCGTAGTGGCTACTGTTATAGCATTTTTAACGTTTGGATTTAGAAGGGTCATCTGTATAGAGCAAGAGAAGAAGTTAACAGTAGCTGATGTCACAGAAGCATATTTGATAGTGAACGGAAGAATGTACGATCTTGGGTCTTCAAGTCATCCGCAAGCTTTAGGTGTACCTGCAGGTTCCAACATACTGTTTCCACCAGTTGGTGCAGGTGGGAAGGATGCGACTCTTTTATTTCAAAATGTCAATGGTAATTGTAAAGGTGTACTAACTCCTAAGAATAACAGTTCCATTCCAAACACGGGTGATTATTTGGCATGGTACATGCCATGTAAGCTTTTGGAACTAGATGGATCATCAACTCCCGATCTTTCTTTTTCTTACTACAATGGCTATTCATGCCATGCCTCCTTAAAAGCTAGGACGACATTTTTTACGCTTAATGTACAAGGAGATGTTCATTATACATGGAGTGAGATCGCAAATATTTCCAGAAGACTTGCTGCTTATAATGGCCATGTCCTAGATTTGGATAGATTGAACTGGCTTCTCAGATATGATCTTGACTATCCATCCATTTTAGATAGACTAATGACAGATGATCAACTAAGAGGAGTTGATATTTCAATTTTATTAAGTGATCAACGAGGTAGCCATATTGGAAACTGCCTGGTAGAGACAATCCGAATTGGGATGGTTAGAACTGAAACTCTAGGGTGTGTGATGGCTTCAGTAAATCTCTATTTATCTTTGGTTTTTGTTCTCTCTGTTGTCTTTCTCAAGTTTTGTGTAGCATGCTACTATAAATGGGTCATTGCACCCAGACAAGGATCATCACAATCTGACATAAGAGATATGACAAAAAGGGATAAGAAGCTGGATAGATGGGCAAGCGATCCTAGCAATAGTGCTCCTCTCAGTACTGTTCCGATCGAAAAAAGGGCGGACTATCAAAACAAACAGAAGTTGCTTAACTCTGTAATTCCTTGGATTAATAGTCCTGGCTCGTCATTGGAACCTCAGAGTGAGATTCCCTATTATCCAAGATTTATAACAATGAGTTCGGAGGCATACATTTTGGGCAGGCAGCTAGTGAATCGTATCCCTATAAAAGACGAGATAAGAATGTGGGATTCCAGGAGTCGAAGAGAGCTAGAGGAGTATGGCGTTCAAACTTTGGATCCAGGTTTCATAAATCCAAATATTATAATTCAACCGAGTATCAGCTATGAGCCATTTGGATACCCCTTACTACACCTAATGTGTTTAGTGACTTGTTACAGCGAGGACGAAAAGGGTATCAGAACCACCCTAGATTCAGTAGCAACAACAGATTATCCAAACTCACATAAACTTGTAGTGGTCATATGTGATGGGACAATAACAGGAACAGGTAATAAGAAATCAACACCTGATATCTGTCTTGATATGATAACAGTGGATTCCAACAGCAACTCAGCTGGTAAATCGTATTCTTACATATCTGTTGCTCAAGGCACAAGAAGACACAATAAAGCGAAGATCTACTCTGGGTTCTATAAATATGATTCCAAGACTGTTCCAATAATCAAGCAGCAGAGAGTTCCAATACTTCTAGTGGTCAAATGTGGGCTTGAATCAGAATCTTTGGGCGCAAAACCTGGGAATAGAGGCAAACGAGACTCTCAAATTGTGCTAATGTCATTCCTACAAAAAGTAACCCTTAATGATCGAATGACTGAATTAGAATTTGAGATGCTGAGATCAATTTGGAGAGTAACAGGATTGATGGCCTCCTGTTATGAGGCGGTATTAATGGTAGATGCAGATACATTGATCTATCCTGACTCTCTAAATCATATGGTAGCAGAAATGGTTAAGGACCCCGAAATAATGGGTCTCTGCGGAGAAACGAAGATATCCAATAAACACCAATCGTGGGTGACCGCCATCCAGGTATTTGAGTACTACTTGTCCCACCATCAAGCAAAAGCATTCGAATCTGTCTTTGGCACAGTGACCTGTCTCCCTGGATGTTTTAGCATGTATCGAATCAAAGCTCCCAAAGATTTAAAAGTTTGGGTACCAATCCTTGCAAGTCCAGATATCGTTGCAAAATATTCCGAGAATGTTCTTGATAGCTTGCACAAAAAGAATTTACTGCTATTAGGTGAAGACCGTTTCCTTTCATCCTTGATGCTTAAGACATTTCCAAAAAGGAAGCAGATCTTTGTCTCCAAGGCTGTATGTAAGACCGTTGTTCCTGACAGGTTCTATGTTCTATTGTCACAACGCAGAAGATGGATCAACTCAACAATACATAATTTGATGGAGCTCGTATTAGTGAAAGACTTGTGTGGAACATTCTGCTTCTCTATGCAGTTTATGATTGCGGCGGAATTGATTGGTACGTTGGTACTCCCAGCATCGATCACATTCACGGTTTACCTTATTTCCAGTGCATTTTTCATAACTCCTCCACCATGGATACCATTAGCTTTGATGGTGATCATATTTGGCTTACCTGGATTATTGATTTTGCTTACTGCATCCAGTTTCATGCTAATATTTTGGATGTCGGTATACCTTATCTCATTACCAATTTGGAACTTTGTGCTACCTGTCTATGCGTTTTGGAAATTTGATGATTTTAGCTGGGGTGAGACAAGAAAGGCCGAACTTTTGAGCAAGGAAATCCAACCACCTGAAGAAGGCTCTTTCGATGGTTCTCAAATAGTACATATGACCTGGAAAGAATTTGAAAGAACTTTACAAATACCAGGAAAGGGCCTTCATATAAAAGAAAAGGAATCAGGCGAGGACACAAGATCGGCCACTCTTACTACAGAAACCTATCACACTGCTGCAGAATATATCAAAATTACTACGAGCAAGGAAAACTGTTAAACTAAGAGTCCATAATTAATAAATAAAATCATAATTCAGTAAATCTAATTCAGTATACATTTAGGCAGGTGTCATAAGTTTTCCAAAGTCAGAGCATATAGATTCAACAATAGTTGAAATTCCTTTCACTTTTCTATCCAACGCAATGGACTTCACCAAAAGTGGGAACAACACTCCAAGTTTTCCATACACTTCCGCTCTCTTAGATGGCTCCAAAACATCAGCGGCCCTCATTATGGCTAGCAGACCCTCCAATATTTGCTTGATTTCAACTTGATGAATCTTGGGAATAGGACCTTTTTTGAGTAATCTTTCATCTGATAGAAGCTTTCTCAAAACAAAAGAACACCTGGAAATGAAATATGGTAATGCCTTATCAGATAGGTTATAATTAACATTAAAAGGCATTGAAAAGATGATGAGGTCTTTTAAGCAGTGCTTTGCAAACTGATAGCGTGGAAGCTTAGTAATTTCAAGAGTTGATCCATATGTTAGGCTAAAATCAAATTGAGAAATTCTTCTTGAAACTTCCAGAGGGGATCCTGAACTGTCTAATATAGAATTTTCAACCTCGTCTAGCAGATACAAGAATGAAGAAGTCCATATGGTAACAATGAACTCCTCTAGAGTTGCATCAGGCACAGAGGACTCAGAACCAAAAAGTGGGATTAGACTTTCTTTCATCTTATCATAAGACCTGGTATCGAAATCTTCGAATTCGGCAGATCCATTATCACCTGAGTAAATATGACAGGACTTGAAAGTCTCCAATATTGTTGGCCAAAGTTGAGTCTGTTCATCAAGGCTGATGAATTGCGATTCAGATTCCGAAGCAAATAACTCACATATCATGGAGGTGAGAGTTGCCAATAAACTGAGACTCTTCATCCACAAGTATTCTGACTCACCACGCTTAAAAGTTTCACCTTTAAGAACTGTAGGTTCAAGCAAAGCCTTGTATACTTTCAGAATGCATCTATCGTTTATCAGTGGAATAAGATGCCCTTTCCCAAGATGCTGCTCTAATAGTTCCATTGCGGTAAAGCTTGCAGCAATGAAAGTCGGAATACGAACGCCTCTGTCTCCTAATTTTTTGCTTATCAGCTCTCGAGTTGAGAATGGAAGAATGATAATGAGATTTAGCTGTTGTATCAATAGCGACTCAAATTTGGGATCCTCAAAGGACAGGCTGGAAAGATTACTGAGAACTTGTCCTTGGAGCTTGGTAGTATGAACATCATCTCTTGAATGCCCAACTAAAACAGGATATCTTATGCATGAGTTAAAGATGGTTAAAATCTGCTCAAACTGTCCGATTGTCAACACTGGTCTTAGCAAATAGTAAAGAGGTTCAAAAGATGAAATAAATGCAGATAGAGATTCTTGATATGACGAATCACTTGATAGACTATAAGATATTTCAAATTCAGACCAAAAGCTGTAGAAGTGTTGAACAAGGATTACCGGAACTTTATTAACTTCAGTATCTTTCTCTGTGAATGACTTCAAAACCTCCTCAAATGCCTTAAAGACATAGGTACTTAAATCAATCCAATTGTATTCAAGACGAATAGACTTCGAGAAATAACTGATGAAGCCATTCCAAAACTCAACCATCAAGTTTTCATCAGTTGCTTCAAAATCACTCAAATAATTGCTGAAGATTTTGCTCAAACCATTCACAATGTAGGTAAAACTCTCAATCCACTCTTTTTGAAGCTCAGAAGTGAATCCAGCAGCATCTGTTGATGGTTTGATGTTCATCATTACAGGGCCCAATATGAGACGATAGATCAAAGTCCACGACGGCGACTGATTTGCGTAAGAGTCAACCACATTGAAAAATGTCAAGATAGATCCGTTTCTGACCTGAGTTCTTTCGTCGGATGCTGTTTCGGCGAGCTTCAATATCAGGTATATCCAAAGAGCTCTGTAGAAATCACATTCATCAGAAAACTGCTTGCCGTCGTCTCTGACGGCAATCTCCAAGGCTTCTTGAGAGAGAACAATAGCTTCTAAATCATGCAATGTACCTTCAGAGACACGAGAGTCCAATTTTTCTTTCAAATAATCACTGATCAACCAAAAATAGCTTATTGAATTGAATGATATATTAAGGTCGAACTTTTGCTCAACAAAGTTATACAAACAATCAATGATCACTTTTATTTGGGTGATTGGTATTGTCAGTAGAATTTCATCAAGAATCACTTTCAGGGTTTCAAATGTTGATCTCAAGACAGATATAATGATTTCGTTCACTGTCTTCTCTTTCATGACTCCCGCATCCAGCTCCTGGATAACATTGAATGGGGAATTCAGCATCGCAGTGACAACATTCCAGTGGCTCTGGATTGTATTACCAAATCGAACTATAACACTTTTCAAGGTGTTCAGTACTTGCAACTGCATCTGAACTTCACAGTTCGTCAATAATACTTCACTAGAGTTAGGCAATTTGGAAAGATTCGTAATGAAAGAGTGAAGGGAGTTGAGAACTTTACTCTCAGTTTCAAGTCTTACAGATGCCTGCTCCTCCTCAATACTGTCTGCATCCAATCCAATCGCTAGCCCTGTTCCAGCTACAGCCTTGATCACAGAGTCAAAGTTTCGAGTGACTAGAATACGAATATCATCTCCAAGAGTTCTATCACATGCAAGAGAGGTGAAGTACATGTTGACAAAACTCCAGTTCGAGTCTGACTTGATTAAGAATTTCAAGGGATCAATTTCACAAACATCTGTAATTTTGTTAACAAAGAGGCTTTTATTGAAGAAGCAAGGCTGGACTTCGCCATATTTATTGACTGGTTCAGTATCAATAGTTGCTGTCCCAGGGAATGAAGGAGCTAAAACTTTGTCTGACAGCATGGCAGTTGCGTTTATCACATGGAAGAACACGTCAGGTGATTGAGAATGAATGCTGTCCTTTAGCTTCTTCAATGAGGCTTCCACAGATACTAGGTCAGAATTGTTCAAATATGGTGACACAGGTGGGATATCTTTGAACTTCCCATCAGAAGGTCCGTCAATATAATAGCTGATCCACTGAACGGTGATGAGTATGATCTTCCAGTCATCTTCAAGTATTGCACTTAAGGAGGAAGCTAAACTAACTAGCACCCTAAAACAAAGAATCTGCCTTGAGTTAATGCTTCTAGGATAGAGTATAAGATTCTGCGACGTTGAGTGAGCCACATCCTCATTGGGAGATGCATTGGATATACTGGAAACAGCGTTTCCAATAGTAGAACTGATGGTACCAACGATGCTCTCACTAAATGAAAGAATCCTAGTTTGAAAACCTCGTTTTCCAGTAAGTTTGAGGGTTGAACTAGCAAAAAATTGAAGGATGTCATTTCTTGTCTTCGAAATTGATAAAATACCTGCAGAATGGCATAATTTCTGCAATGATCTTATAAGTCTGGAGAATATATCTGAATCAACAGACGAATACATGGCACATCTGTGGAGGGATAATAGATTATCACCATTCATCACAATAAAAGATTTGACAAATTTGAATTCGTCTACAAATGCCTTATTCTCTTCAACCTCTTTGATGGAGTCATCTGCAGAAGATGACAATGCGACTTGACCCTGCTCATCATTAGAAGTCAAATCTAGCGCCTGTTTTGATATTCCTTCCGAAATATGCACAATGATTTGATAAATTAGATACAAATGATAGGAATCTGGAAGTGGAGGAGGGTCAGACTTGTCAAATGAGTCTATATATGCAAGTTTGACACTTGACTTCGAAGCCGAAAGTCCAGTTTTGGTATCGTCAGATTGTTCAATTGATCCTGCACTGTTGGCAGAAGATGGATTGGATTTGGGGCCAACCGAGTTTGGAGGTGGGAGTTGGGACTTGTTCGACTGAGGTGGCTGAATTACCTCACCTGTGTTCAGTAACGGCTTGCTATCATTGAATATCTGCAAGCATGTCTTCAAAAAGTCATCGATCACCTTCTTTCTCTCTTCTATCTGATTGTTGTCATATTCTGTAAATATTTTTCTCACCAGATTATTGTCTTTTGTAATCTCTTCAAAGATCTCCAACACTAAAACTTTCTTCCAATGCGGATTTGCGGTCGCTTTGTCCAACGTAAGGGTCAACAGGGATAGCGTAACCTCAGACTCAATCTTCAACACCTCAAACTCTTCCCTTATCAAAAGAAGAATTAGCCTTGAAACCCTAACCATAACTGCAAACTCTTTGCTAGAAGACAAAAAACGAAGTAGTATTGGAGCCACTCTGATCCTCAAAAGATGCCCTAATTCAACATGATTTAAAAAGATTTTTGCATTGTTTTTTATCATGCTTTCTAAAAGCTCAAATCCAAAATCTGTTGTAACGTAGTTGGTCTTAAGAAATTGAGGCTTATGGTGCTCAATCAAAGAGCATAAATCAGAGACAATTCGTTGAACATCAAAAGCGCATGGGCCAACTCTTATCAGCTGATCGGTATCACAAGGAACGGAGTTAATCACCAAATCAGAGGCCTCCTTCAAACTCTCTGCTAGCCTCTTGTCTTCTTCGTTTACTTTCTCAAAAACTATGTCAATGAGTTGTAAGAGAGTAGCTTGAGCAGTATTTATCACTGCGGCCATTTTGTTTGCACTTTGTAGCGATGTACATACCAAGAGTAATTTCGATAAAGACTCATCTCCAATGAAGAGACTATAGGTCTGGAAAAATCCCGGCAGCAACTGTAGAATCTTCAATTGAATCTCTATGGATGAACGAGTTGATTCCAATAACGAATCTATAATCAAGTCAATCTTAGTGACAGGTATTGACTGGGAAAGTACCAATCTATTTAGACATTGTAATGCAATAGTAGTGAATCTTGGATTCTTTGACTGACAGGCAAGTAGGAAGGGATTGATGAATTCCGGATTCTTTGACAATGATTTTAAGAACGCAGACTCTTCCTGGCTTCCTGCTTGGAACGTTTTCAAAATATCTAATGATTTCTCTGATGCATTTCTAATGTCCAGGTTTCTTCTCTTTGACTCCGAGGAGAGCGTAATCAAATCATTAGTTATCTGCAATACAAAACTCATCTCACCATTTAGATTATTCTCTGTCTTAACTGCTATTCATTGACTCTTGTTAGCATAGTATCTAGGCATCTTGATTGATGATTATTTACATGCAATACACAGAACATAACAACAGAGCGCTAACAGAGATATCGACGCACCGACTCAACGGTGAGATGCGGTCGATCCGAATCTTGTGATCTGAAAATTTCAGAAGGGACTTTCTCCGTATAACAGATAATCTATTTTTACCTTCTTCAAAGTCCAGTGTGACATGGGAAGAGGGAGATTAGCACTACTGACAATGATTGAAGGAGTTTTCGCTATTAATAAACCTCAAGGGGTATCTTCAAATAACTTTTTAGGTAGAGTGAAAAGATTATTATCAGAGTCAAAGACTTTCGAAGAGACCCTGTCAAATATGAAGACTCAGAAGAGATATGCCCACAAAGGAGTTCCAAGATTAGAAAGGAAGATCGATAAGATGCAGTTGAAGATGGGTCATGGTGGAACACTTGATCCATTGGCTTCCGGTGTCCTTGTTATTGGTATCAATGGGGGAACCAAGAAATTGAATGATTATGTCAATGCATCATCAAAACGATATGAGACGGTAGCACTTCTAGGAGGATCAACCACTACAGGTGATTCTGAAGGCCAATTGATTACTATCAATGAAGTTGATCATATTGACCAAGAGCTCCTTGAGAAAACAAGGTTAAGGTTTTGCGGGAATATGTCTCAGACTCCTCCGATTTTCAGTGCTTTGAAAATGGATGGGAAACCATTATACGAGTATGCAAGAAAGGGATTACCTCTCCCACGTGCTATCAAATCAAGGGATGTTGAAGTGAGTGAATTCGTTCTACATGATGACTGCCTTTCAACCTCTCATGATTTTATGTTCCTCAAATCAGAGACTGATGAAGATGGGAAACAAATAACAGAAGTATTTAGTAATAACCCAACTCTCAATGACCATCCAGTTCCAATTACAAGTGAATTTCTCGAAAAGGTCAAGACAGATGTTACTTTGAGTGCCGATGTAATTCCATCCAAACCTCATAAAGACATTTCGAAGACCCAAGATGATAGCTACAGAGCCCCTATTGTGCACATGACAGTCTGTGTTTCTTCAGGTACTTATATAAGATCCTTAATTAGTGACTACGGTAGAGCTATGGGTTCCTCAGCTTACATGGTCTCACTTATTAGACATCAACAAAAAGATTGGGAATTGGGAAGAAACTGCTTCAATATTGAGGACTTAGAAGATACAGATGAAAAGATCTGGGGACCTGTGATGACAAAAGTTTTGAAGGAAGGAACCGAAGTCAATGTCTCTGAAGAATTAGCCAAGTCAAGGGAAGAATTCGAGAAAAACAAAGTAGATGAGGATGATGGGGAACCAGCTACCAAGAAGCAGAAAACATCGGAAGTAGTTGAAGTTAAGGAGGATATTAATTGATTGTAGACTGATGACAAATAAAGAAAAATATGTAATATTATATAACGAAGAGAATTTTCATCTAGAATAGAATGAATGTTATGCATAACATGGCCCAAACAGACCAGACCAAGTAGTTTCCAGCTTCGTTTTTGAAAGCAAAACTATCAAAATCAGCAATGTTACTAACATTACCTAAGAGATTGCAAGAGACATAAGAATCATCATCTTCCAAAAATCTATCATCACTATAACTCCATTTAATTTCAGTAGGGTGCAACGGGCACATAAATCCGAAATCAGCAGGGCAGTCTCTAACTATTGCTTGACAAACATTCAAACACGGTAATATCTCATAGTATGGTTCTGGAGGATCGATTGTATTATTGACAAAATCATTTCTTCCTGTTCCTGCTTCGTAACTTTTATAAAGAGTATGATTCTCTGTTGAACATCTAGGAATGGATACCGCGCAAAGCCATTCTCTATAAGAATATGCACAATCAGCACAAGTTCTTATTGGTGAATAACGGGAATCTGCTTCCGTATCACAAGGTATTTGTTGAAGAGCGTAGGTGAAATTTTGATACATTTCTTTTGCATAATTGTCATACAATTCCTTTAAAGAATCTACATCTTCATCTTCAACAAAATCTTGAGAAACTGGAACTTTGTATGCAACATCGGAGCAAAAGTCTAAATCATAAATGATTCTGCATGAAGTAGAATCAGGAGTCTCAAATTCGAAAATCTTGTAAACTGCTCCCCCATAATTGGCAGAGGTATAATTTTCCACTAAAACTGCAGAATAACTAGATCCACTATCTAATCCATCAAGTGAAAACCAACTGCTATTACCAGAAACGCTATCCAAAGTGAGTGATCTAGAGTATGTTGGAGTAACTGAACTTGCAGCACACCAACTTTCATTCAAAGCATGATAATGTGCCGGTAAATCCCCATCACCAAAGACAAGTAAGTT
Organism: Ogataea pinus; assembly: GCA_030567935.1. Classification (NCBI taxonomy): domain Eukaryota; kingdom Fungi; phylum Ascomycota; class Pichiomycetes; order Pichiales; family Pichiaceae; genus Ogataea; species Ogataea pinus. The sequence goes on along the minus strand of JAJLSY010000002.1, from coordinate 127,824 downwards.
GAAGCCCGACATCGACTGATTCAAGTCCAATGATGAGGACAAAGACATAAGTGCAGATTGGTAATCTGTATCCAGGATGGACACTTTCTCATTATCATCATATTGGAAAACTAAAGAATTCTGAGAGATTCCTAATTGATAGTTCCAAGAATCGTAAGATGTACAATTATCACAAGATGCAGGAGTGACGACAACTTTCAAAGATGTATATGAATCAGATTTATCACATCTAGCTGTGGCTTGAGCGTATCCATTTGAGAATGAGACCTTTTTCATCTGTTCAAGATCAGTTACATTGAGATCAAATGTATGGTAAAGGTTAAGACCATTACTCACCTCTTCCCAATCTTCAGGTAAATCACAAATAGAGGCACTGATGAAGATTATAATTTCATAGGAATCAGAGATTCCAGTGGATGTATAATTGATAGGGAAAGAATAAACATCCGCATTATCAATATAAATTTCACTTTGAATTGGGCTCCATTCAGAGATTGCTGTGGTTGTATCTCTTGACCCTAGTCTAATCACAGATTTCCCATCCCAATTACCAGTAACACCTTCTTCAATTGCTTGTTGCTCAAACTCTTCATCAATGATACCAATTGGCTGATTATTGGCCATTCCATAGCTTGAATCTATACGTCTATCCAGATCATCATCATCATCATCATGTAACTGCGAACGTATTCCATTGATCCAGCAAAGAACAAGTAATATCTGGGTACATACCACTACTATTAAACGCATTGCTGCTAGCTAATAAATATGTTGCAATGACCGAGTTTCCACTTCGAAATGCTTTTATTAATTATAAGTCACAAGAGAGAAGCACTGGCAAACAGATCTATCCAGCTATCTACATCTATCTTCAAATCGCTGCACAATTTTTGTGTGGGCTTAGTTTAGGGCGGTGCTTCTACTGTAGTTTGAATGAAGATGATTAAAATGAACATTACTTGGGAAATGGTAGAAATTATATAGACAGATGCATCAAGATACACAACACTTCTGGAACTGGGTTATTTTGGTTGGTTTGTTGATTGATTGATTGATTTAAATGCTCAATCTTTCTTTAAACAACTTTTCAACAGCTGCGATAGCATCATCGATACCACCAACTTCAGTACCCATACCTTGGCAAGTATTTCCTTTACCACCTGCTTTACCACCAATGAATGAGGAAGCCAATTCAGCAACTTCAGTAGCTGGTAAAGCTGATAAATGATCATCAGAGACATACACACCTTGAGCAATCTTTGGATCTGATTTTAGACCTGTGATTAAGAACAGAGATTTACCCTTGTTTTCTTTCTTCACCAAATTGATTGCCTCTGTGATGATTTTAGCATTAGCTGATATATCAATATACTTTACCAAGAATGGAGATTCAGTATTTTCAGTAAAGTAAGTTTTAACTGTATCCAAAGCCTTCTTTGAATCTGCCTTTTGTCTGGTTTTCAATTCATCCTTAACGAGTTTTTCAATAGCTGCAAATTTATCTTTCAATGTAGCTTTCTCAAGAACAGAGATTGACAATTGACCGAGTTTTGTACTTGTTTCTTTCAATTTCTTTTCTTTTTCTTCGCCAAATGGCATATTTGCAATCTGATCCAATAATGAATCAAATTCACTTGCAATTCTTTGAACTTCATGTGCTTCAAATCCTGTAACTGCAACAATTCTTCTAATACCTTTAGCAATACCACTTTCTTCAATGATAACCAATTCTTTAATATCGGCAGTCTTTGAAACATGGGTACCACCACAGAACTCAATTGAATAGTCCAGCCATTTTTCATTTGATGGGTCATTTAATAAGTCATCAACTGAAACACCAATTGAAACAACTCTAACTGGATCAGGATAAGTTTCACCAAAGACAGCTCTTAAACCTTTAATACCTTTGGCAAGATCCAATGCAACTGGTTTTGAATAAACTGATAGAGAAGACTTAATTGATTCATTACAAATTTCTTCAACTTTTTTCAATTCTTTTAATGAAGGAGCAGATTTATGGGAGAAATCAAATCTTAACTTTTCAGCAGCAACCAAAGATCCTTTTTGATCAACTCCATCACCTAAAACTTCTCTTAAAGCCAAATTTAAGACATGTGTACCTGTATGGTTATTTCTTAAAGGCCATCTTCTTAATTCATCAAATCCTGCAATGACATCATCACCAACAGATAATTTTCCTTCAACTAAATAACCTGTATGTAAGGTATACCCAGCATAAGATTGAACATTTTCAACATTAAATTCGGATAAACCATCAATAACAATCTTACCGGTATCATATTCTTGACCACCTTGTTCTGCATAGAATGGGGTTTTATCCAAAAGAATTCCAATTTGTTCACTTTCTTCAACTTGTTCAGTATTATCAACAAATTCTTTGCCATTATAAATTGCAACAATTTTAGATTTAACATCTTCTGTTCCGTATTTGAAAGAATCATCAGTTTTTGGAACTTTTTCATTCTGATCCAATGAACCTAATGCATGAACATCCAATTTGACTAATTCTTTACCAGCTTTATGACCAGTACCTTTGGAAGCTTCATATGAAGAAATTCTTGCCTTTTCAAATCCTTCATCATCAATTTTTAATCCAGCTTCTTCAGCCATTAATCTGGTTAAATCAACAGGGAAACCATAAGTATCATATAATCTCCAAACATCCCTACCTGATAAAGTTTGTTCAGGAGTTTTAGAAGCAATTAAAGCATATTGTTCAAACAATTTTTCACCACGGTCTAAAGTTCTTGAGAAAGAAGCTTCTTCTTCATCCAAAATTTCAAAAATTGAAGCTGGATCTTTCGAAAGTTCAGGGAAAATATCTTTAACTTGATCAATCAAAGTTGGTGAAAGTTGAGAAAAGAATTTTCCAATTGGATAATTCATATATTTTCTAACATATCTTGCACCTCTTCTCAAGATTCTTCTCAAGACATAACCTCTACCATCATTATTTGGAACACCACCATCAGCAAGTGCAAAAGTTAAAGTACGAACATGATCAGCCAAGACTCTATAAGCTGTGTCGATACCATCCAAATCGTCCTTACCAAATTTACCAGAATAAGGTCTAACACCTGTAATTTCTTGAATTCTAGCAAACAATGGTTGAAAGACATCTGTATCATAATTTGATCTAACATCCTGTAAGATTGAAACCAATCTTTCAAATCCCATACCTGTATCAACATGCTTTGCAGGTAGTAATCTTAAAGAACCATCTGATTCTCTATTGAATTGAATAAACACGTTATTCCAAATTTCTAAAACATCAGGATCGTCTTCGTTAACCAATGCAGAAGCATTTCTACCACCACCTATTCTATCATAATGAACTTCTGAACATGGACCACAAGGACCTTGATCACCCATTTCCCAGAAGTTATCCTTTGCTGAACCAGGTAAGATGTGATCATTTGAAACACCAACATCTTTCCAATATTGTTTAGCTTCAAGATCTGGTTCCAAACCAGATTTCAAATCTCCACCGAAATATGTAACATATAATCTATTTGGATCCAATCCATAAGTAACTGTTAATAGTTCCCAAGTCATTTGGATTGCTTCTTTTTTGAAATAATCACCAAATGACCAATTACCCAACATTTCAAAGAATGTATGATGGTATGAATCTCTACCAACATCTTCTAAATCATTATGTTTACCACCTGCTCTAATACATTTTTGAGAATTGACAGCTCTTTTTAAAGTTGCAAAAGGCGAAGAAGGTTCAACAGTACCTAAAAAGATAGGTTTATATTGATTCATACCGGCATTTGCAAATAATAATGTTGGATCGTCATGAGGTATAACTGAAGATGAAGGGACAAAAGTATGATTATAACTTTTTTCAAAATATTCAAAGAAAGTATTACGAACTTTAGAAGCCGGCCATTTTTCTTGATTTGCAGTCAATGTGATTGGAGTTGAAGTTGTTGAAGACGAGGACATTTTTCTAATTAATAATGTATTATACCTGTTAACTGATGATCTTATGAATGATAAGTTCATAAAAAGATGGGTGACAACAGTGGTAAAAAGAAAAAGAAAAACACCAAAAGAGAGCAGAAAAATCCAATTCTGATATAATTCGGAAGAATAACAAAAATGAATTCACTTTAAACCACTCAAACTACTATATCCAGCAAAGGGTTATATCATTTCAACCAAGGTCTTTTGACCGTAAAGAGAGAATGATTGAATGAGTGAATGAGTAACTGAAGTAAATTTGAAGGTGGAAAATCAGACGCGTCGATTGAGGTCGATATTAGTGGACCGGGTAAATGGCGTTTCTCTATTATAGTAGAGCAGAGATGAAAAATTGTACTATCTATCTACTAAGAGATCTAACACCGTTATGGTGTCTTGTTTCAAGGGGTAAGATCTGAGCAAAGAGGAGACAGGTATGGTTAGATTGAAATCAAGATACATACTCTTCCAAATATTGTATCCCGATAATGTTGGAAGGATACCTAATGAATCCAGATCGGATATGATCTTATCATTGCATCAACCTACATCGATTAAGATTACAGCCAGGCACATAATCAAATCAATCAAAGATTCACTAGAATATAATTTTGGAGATTTTGGCATATCTCATTCAGTTTCAATCTCGTTGAAATATTTCTCACATATGACAAGTACTGGGATGCTTCGACTTCATAGGGAAAGTTTAAAATATATAATGGGATCATTGTTCTTCATTACCGATTTACTTGGAATCAGTTGTATATTTAATGTTATTCATGTTAGTGGATCAATTAAGAAATGTGAAGATAGATCAATTGAACTATCAAGAAGATTAATGAAACAGGTTAAGAATATCGATATTCTTGACAATTTTAACAGTATTGAAGTGGATAATGATGATGATGATGATGATAATAATAATAATAATAATGATTAACACTAAAATAATAAAATCTACTAGATCTTACTTTATAGATTTTTACTAACTCACACAGAGACAAAAAAAAAGAAGAGTATATGAGGGAAGGAAAAAAGAAAAGAAGGTATCAACTAGTAATAGTCTATTCTCTAGATTTGATAATATCAATGAATTCTGGTTTTAATGAAGCACCACCAACCAAGAATCCATCAACATCTAATTTATCTTTGAAGTCACTTGCATTTTTACCATTAACGGAACCACCATACAAGATTCTAACAGCATCAGCTTGATCTTTACCAATTGCACCGGCTAAATAATCTCTAATATCTTTATGAATATTTTGGGCATCAGTTGAAGTTGCAGCTAATCCGGTACCAATTGCCCAAACTGGTTCATAAGCAACGACAATATTCGACCAATCGGAAACAACATCAACAGCAGCTTTCAATTGTCTAGTACAAACTTCTAAAGTTTTACCAGCTTGATTTTCTTCATAAGTTTCACCAATACATAGAATAACTTTCAAACCTGAATCCAAAGCGAATTTAGTCTTGTTTGCAATAAATTCATCAGATTCTTTGAAGATTGTTCTTCTTTCGGAATGTCCTAAGATAACCCAAGGAACACCTAAATCTTTTAAAGATTCTGGAGAAATTTCACCAGTGTATGCTCCACTTGATTTATCGAAACAATTTTGGGCAGAAATTTCAACAATTGGTGATTTGTTATGTTCAACAGCCCATGCTAAATAAGGAGCAGGTGGTGAAAGAACAACTTCAACATTTGAAGGTAAATCAGCAGAGTTTAAATCTTCAACAATTTTTTGAATTGAGGCCTTTGAGCCATTCATTTTGAAGTTACCACCAATGAAAAAAGTTCTAGCCTGTGATGAAGAGGAAGAAACACAATTATTGGTGTTAATATTTTGAGTCATTGGAGATGGTTGAATTGGATTCAAATGTAAAGAAATCGAATTCATGAAATCATAAGCAGAACGTACCATTTTGATAATATATTAGGGATATTAGTAAATATAATTTAAGTAATTAATTCTATTGAATTGAATTGAGATGAATTGGCAAAAAGAAGAAGAAACAGTTTGAATTAAATATGAATCAACTTGAATAGTAATGGATGGAGGGATAGGATAGGATATGGAGATGATGCAGGATCTCTCTCTCTCACGCCAACACAACAGCAGAGCAAAATAATGAGGGGTGAATAATAAGATGTGTGATAACCAATAACTTAATTTTATGCGTGATTGATTAGACTAAATGGATTAATTAGCCCCGGGAAAGTCGATCGACTGTCTATACTACTGTTTGGATTATGTAATAATCAGACTGAGTCTGTCTCTTCTCTCTCACAATAAACAAACTCCATTTAGATAAAATTGTCTCCTTTTATAACTGAGATTTATTATGTACTGATAGCCTACATTAAATTAATTAATAGCCTCTCAGTCTATAAAGTTAAATAAATAAAATTAAATAAATAAACTTAAAAAAAAGCTAGCTAGATGTAGAGTTTTCATACTAGGTTCATACAACTCTCATCCTCGTGATCATCATCTGCATCTTCTTCATCATCTTCTTCTTGGTGGTGGCTTTTTAAACTATTATTATTGTCACTATCCATTTTTTTACTCTTTTCAAATAATTGTTTCAATTTTAAAGATTTTTTAACTTGTTCAGCTTTTGCTTTAACTTCTGCATCAATAACTTGATTTAGCTCATTCTCTGTAATTGGTACATTTGTATTAAATTTGACCTCCGCTGATATATCCCTTTTCAATTTACAGTCTCTTTTATCATCTTCTAATTCTGACCATGTACTTAAATGTGTCATCAATTTATATCTTTGAGTCTCTGAATTTTTCTCCATTATAATCCATTTACAATTTGGTACATTCTGTAAATCTTCAAATTTATTAACTGTCCATCTAAACCATTTTGTTAAAAATACCCTGGCCCAGATTCCATGTGTAACCAACACCAGAATAGTTGGAAATTTATTTTTACTAAATTGTCTGAATAATGTTTCGTTAAATGACGCACACCTATCAAATACATCAGCTGCACTTTCACCATGTGGTATTCTATAAAAAAAATGGCCATATTTGGCTCTTTCAATCCAAATTTGTTCCATTTCTTCAGATGAACCTTGAAAGTTTCCAAAATCTTGTTCCCTCATTCTTGGTTCTTCATAAACTTTATAATCTACATTTAAATCATCAATTGATTCTAATATCCCATCCAATGTTTCTTTTGCTCTAATATATGGTGATGTATAAAAACAGATTGAATCATCTTCATTCAATAAATTCCTTAATTCAAGTCCAGCTTGACGAGATTGTCTATGCCCTTCATCCGTTAATGGAACTTTATGGTTTGGTATATATCTATTCACTGATTTATCCCTATTCCCTTGTGATTCACCATGACGGACAAGTAATATTAACTATCACCAATCATGTTAGTACTTAGGATAACTCCTTTCTGAGACTCAAAAAAATAACTAAAATAGCCAAACTCACTCTCGGTCTACCCATTTAAAAAGAGATTCGTCTTCTGTCTATTTTCGAGATGATATCTCCTCTATCGGGTCTTAAAATCACTTATCAATTGAATCGATCCGAACACCCTTGTCTCAATCTTAACCCGAGCTATATGTGTTGCAAATTTAGTGGGGAAAGAATAACAAGAGAGATTTCGCTTACCTAATCGACGGTGTAAAGATGTGTTGATCTTGTCAACTTCTTTTTCACATTTGCCAACTGGATAATGCTAGTCGGAAAATTTTGGTTATTTAAATACTGTTTTCTTATTGTCAAGAAGCTAATAGAAGTATACCAATATAGGTTGAATTACACAGATACACATATTCAAATGATTGGGAACTTTCTTAGGATAAAGACAATTCAAAGCTCTTCTCGTGTGGCACTTGCGAGATTTCAGTCCTCGGTGACACCATCTACACCAACATTGGTTTCAAACTCTCAAAGACTTTCTACCATTTTCCCACCTTTATCAAAAATAACAGCAAATGACTTATATGATAAAATACCAACCGATGCATACTTCTTACCAAGAACAACAAAAGGTAATTTACCAGTTTATAAGACAATCAAGAGTCAAGCAATTTATACCGAAATTAAAAGAGTTCAAGGTAGTATTACAAAACTAAGAGATGATATACAGTTACAATTCCCTAATATTGATAAATCAAACTTCACATGTATCATGCAGAGCTCAACAATTAGAATAAAAGGTGATATCTCAAAAGACTTGAAAAAATTGCTTGAAAAAAACTTTTGATAGGTGATTGATCCCTCACCAGTGATGACAACCAGATCGCTCAATTCACATTTAGTTGTTGTTAAGTTATTAATTTAGTTGCAGATTTTCTCTCCCATCTTTCCCCTGTATATAGATATACAATTGATACATAGAATGTAAGATATCTTAAATTGCATGTATTTTAACCATCCAGTAAGTCGCAATCGCGTGTAGACTGTCGTTGACAGATGCTGATTTAAATGTATGATGATCAGCTGTAGTGTATAATCGAGTTGGCCAGTGAATACTATATCTATCATATATTAGATCATTTCAAGAATTTAGGTTTCATATATATATCAGACATTCCCTCGTCTCGGTCCGAGGAAACAGTGCTCGCTAACGGGGAGAATACCGAGGCAGTGATCTCAAGAAACGGGGGTGTAAATAGTGAGTGAGTGGGGGAGATTCATGTTATTATCGGAGGAGGGACCCACACTTGTTTTAAACAAAAGAAAAATATCGGAGAGAAAAAGAGGGTATATGCAATTGCTATCCCTTTGTTATTCATAATTCATATCAGTTGTTCATTCAATTATCACTCAATCTAGAAGTCTTAGGTTTGATAGATTTTGATTGTCTCTTTGGCAATAGAAAGAAATTGAATTTGTTTGATAATTTCAATTGATCAAAAATGCCAGCAATTGAACCAACTATAAATTCTCGACATAATGGGAGTGTTGAAGAGGAAGAACAACTAAAAGATGATCCATGCATTGATATTGATGAAGGACAGGGTTCAACCCGACTTCAAAGTGATTCAAGAACTAATGATCAACTGAATGAAGATTCAGAATCCCGTCATAATCATCATTTTACCGAGATGCTAAGGGAAACTTTTAGTGGTTCAGGTCATGGTTCTCGTCATTCAGTCTCGGTTTCACCTGGTAGAGGTAGTAACAACATTTTAGAAGAAAGTCCTGATTATATACCCAATGCATTTAGTTTCAGACCTCGGATGCAGGAGGATACCGGATTGAGTGAATCAAGAATAGATGAAAATTCATATCGCAAAAAACAGCAATCAAATATAAACAATGCCAAACCCCCTTCAAATCATAGAAAATCAACTATACTGTCACTATTTCCGAAGAATAGAAAGGATGATTATTTAACAAATGAAGACATAAGACAAGAACACCAACAACATCAGCAACAACAACAAAATGTTTTATCCCCACCTTTGTCTCCAAGTGAAGAAAAACATCCATTTCAAAGAAAATTGTTGAACGCCATCAGAAGAAATAGAACCACCGAACCTGGTGGAGGATCTCGCAGACAATCAACTCCAGGACCAGGATGGAAAGATCACTCACATGAATTAGAACTACGAAATATTAAAAAGACAAAATTCTTGATAAACTCAATGCTTGCGGGATACCCAACTTCAATGATTATCTCTTCATATTTTACAGCTGATGAACATGGTGTTAAAAGAGTTCCAATGTTATTACCTTTACTCAGTGTTAGCTTAACTGATATCACTTCGGATCCTCATACTAAGAAGAGAAGTTATAGGGCAGATTTAGAATATGGAATAGGTGAAAATATAATTAGGTGGTCAATGGAAAAATCAGCTAAAGAATTTGCAAATTTAAACAATAAATTGAGAATTCAATTCTTGCAAGAAAATGTCCTTTCAAAAAGTGGTAGAGAATTAGAATTACCAAAATTTCCAAAATACAAATCACAAACTCAAAATAGAAGAAAACCTGGTGCTTATGGCTCTACATATAATCCAACCACCACGTTAATGAATGATCATAATATTCAACCGACAGAGTCACCAGTAGCACAAGTACAAGCCCCAACTTCAACACCTCAGATTCCACCACCTCAACAAAGTTCTGACTCTGCCATAATTGGACTGGAAGGTTCATCAAATCATTTTATAGATTTTGTTTATTCTCGTTCGGATGACGAATCTATTGGATCAAATCATTCAAATCATTCAAATCATTCGATTCAATCAAATAGATCTGGCCATTCAGCTCATTCGAATCGGTCGAGTATCTGGGGCAAATCGGGTAGATCAATTTTCAAAAGGCATAGAACTCATCCTGATATATTAATCAACGAAAATTATAGAGACGCAATTCAACAATTTTTAGATAACTTATTTAAGCTATTGACCTTAAGACCTCAAGCAAATAGAATCTTCCAATTTTTTGAGCTCTCACCAATCGGGGTTTTATTGTTTCATGAAAATGGGAAAAAGAGAAAGGAAGGGTATTTAATGATTAAAACAACCGCAAAGGCACAAGGTTGGAGAGTGGGGCATTTAAGAGTTACTGATTTGAAAGCAATGGTTGCAAGACATACTGCGAAGTGGTTCTTGGTTGGTCATAGTTATATAATGTACGTTGCAGATATAAATTCAACTACTCCATTGGATGTCTTTTTAGTTGATTCAAATTTCAAGTTTACCCTTTCTGGATTGGGTGAAGTTCCAATAACCGGTAATAATATCCTTGAAGTATTCAAACAACAACAAAAAATAGAAGATATTGAAGATGATGACGATGATGAAGATGGACGTTTTGATAATTTACAGTCTTCTGGACCAAATTCCTATTTGTCTTTAACTCTTGAGAATTCAGAAAGAAAATTAAGTGTTGTTGGAAAGTCTGCAGCTCAATTAAGAAGGTGGTGTCTATCAATAAATGAAATGACAAACGAATCGATTTGGTCAAAACCACATAGATTCAAAAGTTTTGCACCTGTTAGAGATAACTGTTTTGCTCAATGGTTTGTTGATTCAAGAGATTATATGTGGGCTGCCTCATCTGCAATGGAAATGGCTAAAGATGTCATTTACATTCATGATTGGTGGTTAAGCCCTGAACTTTATATGAGGAGACCAGCCAATGGTAATCAAGAATGGAGATTAGATAGAATTTTAAAAAGGAAAGCTGAACAAGGTGTTAAGATTTTCGTTATTGTTTATAGAAATGTTGGTAATACGGTTGTTACAGATTCGCTGTGGACAAAACATTCCTTACTTGATTTACATGAAAATGTTTACGTTTTAAGATCTCCTAATCAATTGATGCAAAATGTTTTCTTCTGGGCCCATCATGAAAAGATGATTGTCATTGATCATACAATTTGCTTCATTGGAGGTGTTGATTTATGTTATGGTAGATATGATAGTCCCGATCATGTGCTCGTTGATGATTCAAAATATGCTTTTGAATCCCAAGTTCCAGAGAATTTGAAATCTTCTGGCGATGCTCTCAAATTTCAAAGGTTCCCTGGTAAGGATTATTCTAATCCTAGAGTTAGGGATTTTGCCGATTTGAATATGCCTTATGAAGACCTTTACAATAGAGAGCTCACCCCAAGAATGCCATGGCATGATGTCCATATGATGACATCTGGCCACATTGCCAGAGATCTGTCAAGGCATTTTGTTCAACGTTGGAACTACCTATTGAGACAAAAAAGACCGTCTAGATCAACTCCGTTATTGATCCCACCAAGGGATTTCACCGATGAAGAGATTCAAAACTTAGGACTGTCGGGTACTTGTGAAATTCAAGCATTAAGATCCTCGACGTCATGGTCTTTAGGAATTCAAGAGACAGAATCAAGTATTTTGAATGCATATTTGAAATGTATTGAACAGAGCGAGCATTTCGTACATATTGAAAATCAATTTTTCATTACATCCCACTCTCATGCTGGTGTTGTAGTGAAGAATCAAATCGGTGATGCTTTAGTTGAAAGAATTATTAGAGCTCATAAGCAAAAGAAAGCTTGGAGAGCTGTTATTATTATTCCATTGATGCCTGGATTCCAAAGTCAAGTTGACACAAAAGAAGGTTCATCGATCAGAGTTATCATGCAATGTCAATATATGTCAATTTCAATGGGTGAAAGTTCAATTTTTGCAAGACTTAGAAGAGTTGGTGTTAGACCTGAAGATTATATCCAATTTTATTCCTTAAGGAAATGGGGTTATATCGGAAGTCATAAGATGATTGTTACTGAACAACTTTATATCCATGCAAAGACAATGATTGTGGATGACAGAATTGCAATCATTGGGTCCGCCAATATTAATGAGAGGTCAATGAGAGGTCAACGTGACTCAGAATTATGTGTTATTGTTAGAGATAAACAAATGATTGATACTTTCATGGACGGAAAACCGTACAAAGCTGCAAAGTTTGCTCACACTTTGAGAATGAGACTAATGAGAGAGCATCTTGGGGTAGATGTTGATCTTTTAGAAATGGTTGAAAGAAGATTTGCTCAGATTGAAGAATTTGCATCAACTGAAGAAGGACTGCAAGCTTCCACTTTAACTAATACTGGCGGTGATGCAAGATTATCTGCGATGGTTGAGCTTGCCCTAAGGCATGTTTTGAATTTACCAGAAGGTAGTCCATTGTTCAATTCGAGATTGTCTCGCCAATCCAAAACTTCAGGTATTAGATTGACTGAAATGATGACGAAATGCTTTGATGTGTCCCAGCCATCTTCCCCAGATATGGTTGATCTTGATTCGATACCATATATTTACTCCTTCAATTTCAGATCAGGTCGTGAGAATGCTGGTATCAGAGATAATAAATCTTACTCTACAGATACAAGAGTTACGGAATCCCGTCACAGAGAAGATGTCAAGGGTCATGGTGGTGATAGGTACCATTCCAAATTCTTTGTGAATTCCAAAGTCAAAGTGACAAAGATTTTGCAAGAATGGTCACAAAAGGCCGCTGGTTTACAAACTCCTGATGGAGATTCTGGGATTCCATTCTATGAAGATGTGGTGGGATTCTTGGAATACAGTCCAGAGGATGTCTCTGTTGATTCTTTGAATAAAGAAAAGTGGGATATGTTGAAAAGATTACATTATGTGATAAAGTTGGCAAATAAAAGGAAATTTGAAAATGAGCAGATGAATATACATGCTGAACATGTGAAAGAGAAAACTCCAAACGGATCATCTTCAACTGATGAAAATATAACCCCACTTAATACAGGTACCAAACTTCCAACTGTTCCTTCAATGACATTAACCGATGACGAGATAAGAGATATTGATGAAAACTTGTTACCCCAAGCAACATCGATGGTTGATCCATATGTGTTTGAGGATCCACTAGATATCGATTTCTATGAAGGATTATGGATGCCTCAAGCGCTGAGAAACACAATGATCTTTCAACTGGTCTTCCATGTTCAGCCAGATGATACCGTTACCACGTGGGAAGAGTACAAGATATTCCAGGAATTACAGGAAGCATTCATGGCAAATCAGCGTGCCAACAGGTATAATCAATCTGTTCCTCTGGATTCTAGTAAGCAGATGAGTGAATCATCAGTTAACGGGAAACATCCTGAAACTACAATCAATGGTTCAAATGATTCTGATACATTTACCGAAAAGATGGAAAGATCTACAGATACGGACGATCTCGTTGATGATTATCATCTTGCTACTGCTTCAGCATTAGATGATGCAGCTGAAAAACTTCCAGAATCAGAAAATGGGGGCTCTAAGGAGGATTCATTACATGAAGAAATCCTTAGAAGATCGATGAGAAGGTCAAAAGTAGCACAATTGGAGAGATTTCAAAGAGGAAATTTTGGGTCCAAATTTGCCGGTGTATTTGGTCAAGGGGCAGTCTTTGATTATGCTTCTGCTGAGCAGTTACTCAAATTGGTAAGAGGTAATCTTGTTCAGTTCCCTACTAGATGGTTAAAAAAGGAAGTGGAAGGATCTAATTGGTTTTATGCAGCTGACAAACTTCCTCCTATTCAAATCTACAATTGATTTCATGTTTATAAATTTACAAATTTGCCATATAATAGTGTATTTCTATAGATAATATACCCATTCCGCTAATAGAGAAAGAAAAATCAAGAAAGGAAAGGAGTTTATAGACGGGTCGAAGATAGGGTGTTTGTTTGGATGACGTCATTTTTTCTCTTATCAGTAATTTCCAGATTTGGCGGTAATCGAGAGAGTGAGAGACAAGATGTTTGATCAACCAAGGGGAAGACCACACACAACCACACGCCTAGTGGAAGAGTCTGTCACTGACCGGACATTGGAGACGGTGAGTGTTTTGTATTTATTGTTAACTTTGTTTTTTTTAATTTTTGGATCTTGTGCATGCTACTACATAATTTTCAGTCGTTAGAAACTTTGCGGAAGTCAATCAATAATCCCATATTATTTTTGGTCAATTTCATGAACACATCATTCATATAGTAGCAATTGAGCCAAATTCCGATTGCAGATTTGATTTTGCATCTCCGGATTCTGAGCCATGGATCGTCCATCTGGGTCTTCAAGTCGTCAGACTACCCAAGGTCAACAACAACAACACCATCATTTAATCGCTGAAAAAAGAGGAAGACAATATCAAGTGCCCAAACGTTACGATTTCCAAAAAAATATTCCAAACAGTAGAGATTCTTCACAGGTTTTATCACAACAACAACAACAAACTACAAAATCTCAACCTGAACAATCAAATCTACAACCACATCTTACAAATCCAAGTTTTTTCAGTCCGAATTTCAGCATTGGTAAATCCAACATCAGAGAAGGATCGGCCAAATCAGCTAATACCCGCAGAACACAATCACCTTTCTTGGGAAATAGGCCCAACTATGAAGGATTTTCAGAATTGAAGAGGCATAGTATTTCTTCAGGACCTTCCAATGGGAAACATCATATTTTGAACCCATACAACGATTCAAAGGTAGTGGAGACAGTGCTGCCTGCAAAAAGACATTCTATTAATTACATTTTTGATAGCACATCTTCTCAGTATGGAAATTTACCTCCAGTTAGTCCATTGTTGGATCCTCAGACTCCATCATCTTCAAATTCCCAACCGGTTCACCATAATCACCATCACCAGCAACCGCTGCCTCAACTTCAAAATCAAAACCCTGCTGCCAACTACAATAAATCCATTTCCATAATAAAACCACCTCAAGCTGAAAATGCTGCTCCTGCATTCAATTCATCGATCTCAAAGATTAATTATTATCAAAGTAATGACGACACAAATTTACATCATTTCATTAGTGTGCATCACCATCAAACATCGCCAAACAGATCAGACACACAGTCCTATAATCAGAAGAAAAATGCCACTGATAACTCAGCATTCAAGGTCAATTCCGAATCTGCATTAAGATCTGCAGAATTCAAGACCGATTCTGATGATGATTCTTCAGTAGCTTCTGATGCTGATGATACTGACAATTTTCTTAAAGAGGGAGTGGATGGACTGGTGGCACCATTTTTGGGTGCAAATCTTGAAGAATCGAGAGATCAAGGAAAGCACAGGGTGGTTTCAAATGTGATTCCAATGAGAACTCAACAGCGTCAACTAGCAATCAAGAATTTAACAAGCGAGAGAATTTCGACCGGTAATGCTTGGCTTGAATATGCTGGTGGTCCAAATTTCAAGAAATCAAAAAGCCATTTGGAGAAGTCACTGGAAGATATCATGAATCAGAATGGCCAAAATAGTAGCAGTGATGGCAATAACGATAGCGATGAACATAGTAAGAAGAATAATATCTGGTCGCGGGTAAGTATTGAACATAGAAACAAGTACGAGCAAGTTTCAAACGATTTGAGAAAGTTGGGTTTGTTCAACAAGAAACCAATGATTGATTCTTTAAACAGATTCAATGATTTACAAAGCAGCACAGTTGTCGGTCAACTGATAAGATCGCCAGTTATTACACCATCGAATCCTAACAATGGAAATTGGGATGTTACTACCAAACAACGTTTCGTGGATTCTAGAGGACATTTCAAGCTGAATACTAGTAGAGACGTGGCTACTGAACTCTGGGCTGAAGCCAACGAAAGTTTCCGTTAATAATACCATAAATCATTCTGTACTTGTACCCCTGTATCTCTCTCCAGATATGTCTAATATCCTTCATCTAATAATGAACCAATTATGTATCCCTTCTCGAGCGTCGGTAGACCCGTCGATAATTATTTTTTTCACTTGAGACACGACTCAGAAAAAAAATTTCAAAAATTTTGTTATTAAAGAACCTCTTTGTTAGTTAATGATTATTATTGACCTTTAGGTGTGATACTTATAGACTTCATCATTGCTTAATAAGATAACTGGTGTCTGTATCCATAGTGTAACATGTCGTCATTAGCTCAACAGCTTTCTAGCGTCGCTGAGGCTACAAATACATTGGCTCTAGATAGGAAACGGAGATCAAAATTACACTCTGTTTCGTTTCTTTACGAGCCTCAACATGCTGCATCACAAGACTATGAATCCATTTATTCAGAAGCATTTGAATCTTTAGAAAGATTGGAACAATTGGACAAGAGGTTTGGAAAGTTTAAACTTACAATTTTCAGTGAGACCTCGATCAACTTGGATAGACAGGTTCAATCAAAGGAGCAGAATGATAATATGAATAAGACAGTGGATGCTTTTCTGTATTTAGTTGCACCATACTGGCATTTAGCAATAGCTGTCAAGGCATCAGAATGGCTTCTAAGAAGATTCCAAATCAATTACCATAATTCGGAAGCCTTATTGTTATCAACTTTACCATACTTTGACCAACCTATATTTTCAAGGGCCCTTTATGTTATTCCTAAAATGCCAACTATGTTTCAATGGTTGGCGGGTTTTAAGAAGGGTAATAACAGATTACCATCAAGACAAAGTGTCGTGAAGGCATTTTCTGATGTTGACTTTTTCAACTTGTATTCAAAGCATCTCATTGATCAACTTAATCACTCAAACCAATACAGAAAGCAACTTGTGTTCTTTGTCTCTGTTGTTGTCTCTGTACTAGCTGCTATGTCTTCAACAAATGATCCTCACTTGGTTGATACGGTTCCATTGGTTCTTGAAGTTTCGGGATCTTTACTAGGATCCAAAGACCAAGAAAGCAAACTATGTGCATATTCAATATTATCCGTTTTAGCAACCGCTGTTCCATTGTCAAGAGATGTGATTCTAGCTTCAATTGAAACAATATTGGTTAATATGGGAACTAAGAATATATCACTTCCGGTGCTGACATGTGTTTTAAAGATTTATCAAACTGTCCAATCACAGTCCTTAGAGGCTCTACCTTCACCAATAATAAAAGGTTTGTCTGTGAATTTGATTTCCTCAGGTTCTCCTTTCTTATCTTTGATAAAGGAATCCTCAGCTAACACTAAGTTCTTATGTTCCTACTCCAGAGCTTTAATGAGAGATGGCTTACCAATTGATGAATCATTGCTCAAAGATGTTGAGTTTAGCCAAATTCAAATGGGAGTTTTATTGACTGATATATTACAAAATGAAAATCCATCCGACTATTCTTCATTCCTAAAGTTCCTAATAATAAAGGATCAAGATCTTTTCAGATCAATATTAGTCAAATTAGACATTGCATTAGATGAGCTTGAAATGAAATTACAAACCACCCTATTAGACTCATCGCTCTCTGGTATCGAATCGACTGTTCAAGACGATGTGATCATGGAAGTGGAAGATGATGCTGAAGTGGATGAAGAGCTGGTCGAAGTATTCAAGTCCGTCAAATCTGATATCCCTTCCTTCTTAAATGCTACGAAGCAAAATGACGAAATCTTCATCAAGCTACAAGGTGTTTATTTAAAGGCTGTTCTACAGCAATCTGCAGAGACGTTTATTTCATCCTGTTTCGTCAATAGTGAGGCAGCCATTTCATTCCTACTACGTGTTGCAACTTCTTTGGCTGCTCCAGTGAAGTCAAGGACATATGCATTAAAGCTTGTGAAGTCACTTATATCAAAATTGGACAGTAAGGTTCAAGTCTACACCATTCTTCCAATCTTGTCAACACTATTTTTAAGTAATATACCTCAAATAAGAGCTAATGCATTGGATGTATTCAACTTATTCACGGATAAATCCAAAGCAGCTGACAAATTCCTACTTTCCGATGTGATATATGGAGATTCTTCTTCAAAGATTGCAAACCTATCACCAAAAGATGGTGGTGCTTTAATTGAGAAGATTAAGGAGTCTACTGCAAATGTAACAGTTGATGATGAGCAATTCCTCAACATTTTTGAGGAAATATCAGCAGATAAGAAGTTAGGTAAACTTACTCTAGCCTTCTATGCTTCACATGCCAATGCCGTTAATATTCCTAATATCAAAATGGGATTAATGAGACTAGTGATAAGGGGTTCAAGAGCTGTCAAAGGAACATCACAGCCATCACAACTTTTCCAAAACTTGGTTGATAAATATATCTCCAACAGAAATGTTTGGTATAATAGAAGCATAGAAACTGGGTGTGATTTCAATAGCTTTGAAGCTCAAATTATTGATTTAATCTCACCAAAGGAGAAGAACGTTTCCGCTATCAAGTTATTGGAAGATTCATTTGGATCTGAGCATCAATCATTGGTTGATTTGGCAAGACAGAAATTGATTGAGATTTTCCCAACTTTGAAGTTCGAATTCCAATTACACATTGTTAAAAAGATCTTAGAAGATGCTCTAAATGATGATAATGATGATGCAATTTCATTTTTGTATGATCCGGTTGAACTCGCTCAGTCACTTGAATTGACTGATCGTCTATTTGTGGAAGTTGTTAAGGATTCTTTGTTAACTTCAAGTTCATCGCAATCACAACCAGGTGGTGTTGCTAAGAGAAGAAGAAGATCATCTGCTTCTACCAGACAAGCCATGAAGGAAAAGAATGTTTCAGATATGGCCTCAAGTCTATTGAAGAGAATATCTGTAATTCTTGAAATCCTTGATCAACAAAGCACAAATCCAAGCTTCACTCCTTCATTTGAACTTTTGCAACTTCTTTTCAACCTTCTTGATGATTTGGAGACTTTGGGTAAGGATGGAAGATTACCAATCTTGTATTCTCAAGAAACATTGGCATCTTGTATGACTAATATCATTCATAAACTTAATGAAAGCTCAACTCCACTTTCCAAACAAGACCTTTCAATAAGAGCTGATGTTGTTGTCTCTGCTATTAGATCTTCAAGTTCTCCTCAAGTTCAAAATAAGCTATTATTGGTGGTTGCTGCACTGGCCTCTCTCTCTCCAGAGTTAGTCTTACATTCTGTTATGCCAATATTCACATTCATGGGGGCTCACACCATCAGACAAGATGATGGATATTCAGCTTACGTTGTAGAACAAACTGTTCTATGGGTTGTTCCGGCATTAGCCAGTGCAGCTGATTCGGGAATGGTTGATGAAGCTGAATTTTTATTAGCATCATTTGTCAGTGCCTTGCAGCATATTCCAAGACATAGAAGAGTTAGGCTATTCACAATTTTGGCCAAGACTCTAGGAGTTGCTTCCTCAGTTCATCCAATTTTATTCTTATGTGGTCAGCAGTATTCTACAGCTTATGCTAAACACAAAATGGGTGACTGTTCAGCCTTAATTGATTTTGCATCATCATTTTTACAGAATTTCACACCGGAGCAGCAACTTGATTCTGTCAAAAAATATTTAGATCTTTGGAAGATGATTCCTGAAGAACCTTTATTGAAAGAAAGTGAGACATTTAAAATGTTGGCTTCAAAGGTGATTTTTGGTCCAACCGTCGTTGCTTTAAACAAATCAGAGTTATTCAATTTGAGAGTTGGTTTAACTTCATTTTTGAGACACTCACTTGTGGACTCCAAAAGTTCTGCAGGAATTTCAAGATTGAGATTAAAAGTTGCTTCTTCAATCCTCAATGGTGAAAACGTTGATAAGATTTTAGAATCGTTTTCTCAAGTCATCAAGGAGATTTTGGATGTCATCAATGTCTATCAAGATAAAGTTGAGGATGAAGTACTAATAAATAAGTTCTATAAGTTGGTTGGAGATGTTTTGACATTCTTACCGGTTGAACATTTTGTGAAAGCAGTTTCAAGTATTTTGGGTCCAGAATCCTCTTCGATTAAGACGAGAAGACAATTAACAATTTTGACTGCATCGAAATTCGAATTAGAGCAAGTTGATGATCCATATGCCCATAATGGAATAGAACATTTGGTTCCATTCCTCTTAGAGAACTTAATCAGTGGTGGCGATGTTGAACTATCTCAAGCTACTTTGGATACATTGAGTAATCTATTTAGAAAATTCACTGATAAAGTTGGAACTCCAGTGTTATTGAAAGTCTTGAATGTGATCACAACTGATGCTGGATTGCTCAATACAGAAGATCCTGAAATTGTGATTTCATCAATCAATTGTATATCAAGTATTATCACCATAACTGGAGTTAAAATGATTGGTTATTTCCCAAAAGTTGTTCCTCCATTGTTCAAAATTTTTGAAAGTACTCAAAATGATGAAAGTGAATCCTCCAAATTAATCCAGGTTGCAAGTTTGGTTTTAATATCAAGTTTGGTGAAGAAAATTCCATCCTTCTTAACTCCTAATCTTAATGATATCTTCAAGATGATTTCAAATGCCAACTTGGTTTCAGATTCAATTAGAATTGCCACCACAAATATCATAGTTGAATACTTCGATGGTAGTGCTGTTTTACTTTCATTATGCTCATTATGGAATTACACTTCTAAACTAGGAGCTACAACCATTGGTCTATTTTTGTCAACAATGGAGCTCTGTATCGAAAAGATGGACAAGAAGACAGTTGTTGCACAGTCTTCTATCTTTATCAGATTCTTTTTAAGCTCTCTTGAATTTAGAGGATTTTCAACCTTTGATAACAATACCATTAGTAGAATTGAATCATCGATACATAACTGTGGAATGCAATACGTTATGAAACTCAATGATAAAACCTTTAGACCTCTATTTGCATCTACTGTCAGATGGGCATTTGATGGTGAAGGGGCTTCTTCAGATATAAGCGAAGTTCACAGACTACAATCTTTCTTCAGATTCTTCAACACTCTTCAAGAAAACTTGAAATCCATTATTACAACATATTACTCTTACCTTTTCAATTCTACAGAGATTTTACTTGAAAGATTTGCTTCTGGTAAACTTGATAACTTGCCTTTAAGAAGATTAGTTTTTATTTCCCTAACATCATCATTCAAATATGATCAAGAGGAGTATTGGTTATCAACTACAAGATTCAATCCAATCTCTAAAACTCTCTGTGATCAATTCACAAACGTGGAGGATGGTATTGGTAAGTATTTGGTTAAATGTGTGGCATCGCTAGTTCAAGATACTTCATCGTCTGATGAGCATAATAAAGCAATGAACGATTTACTCTTGTCCCACATGAAGGCATACTGTAAACCAAAAGAGAAATTGTGGGCAATTAGAGCATTGAAATCAATTTATAAAAAAGCAGGAGAACACTGGCTAAGCTTGCTACCTCAACTTGTGCCTATCGTTGCCGAGTTATTAGAGGATGACAGTGAGGAGGTTGAGTTTGAAGTCAGAAATGGACTAGTCAAGGTGATGGAAGAAGCCATGGGAGAACCATTGGACAGATATCTTGATTAATGATTGATTGATTGATTGATTGATTGAATGAATGATTGAGTTTGTATATAATAATATATCCCACGAGTGAATTACATAATCTAGTAGGTAAGCACCTTCTTACACCGCCTTTTTATTTTGAGGTAGAGAAGTTGTGAATATTCGAAGTAAGACAAAACTGCTTGTTGTTATAGACAGGATCACTTGCATCTTTCTAGATCAAGGGGAAAGGAAGGATACTGTTTCTTTAATTGATCTGGACATTTTAGTTGAGAGAGCAAGGATTGTGATTGCTCTTTTTTCTTTGGTTGTGAGCTTTGTTTGGGACAGCAAATCACTAATATAAGAGACACTACTATCAAACTCAAGACAGCTGTTTCTATTTAAATATACCAGGTCAGAGATGTCAAGAAGGCAACTTGACGGACTTGGATTGACATCAAACTCACAGGGACTATTGCCTTTGACACAGGATGATATACTAGGAGAGCAGGATAGTGAGGCGCAACAGAACCAAGAGAGGCCTGATGATCTGGTGAGTATAGCTAATTCACTTCAATCGTCATCCACTACTCTATCTGCATTTGCAAAGAGGCAACAGCATAAATTAAAGATCAAGAATATAAGAAAAAATCTCGATTCTTCATTTTCTATTCCTAAATATTTCAAAAGGTTTTGGAATTTCAAGTCACTTGATTTAGAAACTGCAGTTTGGGAGATGATTAACCTCTTGGTACAACCTAAAAGAGTTTATAAATCATTATATTATCAGAGACAAACTAAAAATAAATGGTCAAGGGATGATCCAAGTTTTGTCATAATCTTAAGTTTACTTTTGACAATAAGTGCAATCTGTTGGGGTTTAACATATTCCACAAGTGTTGTCTTAATTTTCAAATTGATTCTATACATGGTTATTGTGGATTTTTTGTTGGTTGGTGTTATAGTAGCTACTGTTGGTTGGATATTGGCTAATAATTTCTTCTTGCAATCTTCATCAATTTTACCATCAAACTCAACTGTTACAGCCAACAAATATTTGAAATTTGTGTTCCCACAAGACTCAGTTCTTGAATGGGCTTATTGCTTTGATGTTCATTGCAACTCATATTTGATTATATGGGCTGGTTTATATTTGGTTCAATTCTTTATGTTGCCACTATTGAGGCTCAATAATTGGTTTGCAGCTTTTCTTGGAGATACTCTATATTTTGCATCTTTAAGTTATTATTGTATCATAACGTTTTATGGATATAATGCATTACCATTTTTGCATAAGACAGAATTAATGTTAATTCCAATCCCAATTTTTGCTGTTTTATGGCTAATCATGTGCCTTACCGGCTTTAATTTAGCCAATTACATGTCCAATGCATACTTCAACTAATGAAAATTCAATTTATCTTTCGTACAAGTTTTTATTTCTTGTATTTTTTGTATAGCTTATAGCATCTATTTCTGTCTATAATGAAACTTGTTTTTTTTTTTTTACTCATCTTGGCTTATTTGAATGATACTGTAAACTGCTGATTCATTTCCCATCTTTGGTAATCTTGTCAGATCTTGAAAAATAGGGAATCCCTGCAGATACTAATAAATTCTTGGAAGTCGGTTGTTCACTTGCGATTAGTGCATTTGAGCGCTTTCTCATTTTTGTCGTATCTCTAAGGGAGTGTTCACTTGGGATTCTCGTAAGTTTAGAGACTAAATACTTGCGTTGTTGATCTATGAAATTTCCCTCCTTCATTACTTGGATTGAATTCATTCAACGGATACAACTTCTCTGTTGCTTTAATTTTTCAAGCGTTTAAAAAGATTCTCAAAAGGAGGGATGAAACGAAGGATAAGCTTCAGGGATATCGAGAAAGAGTTGGGCTGTGTAAAATGGGATGATCATAAAATGAAAATTCTTATCGGTCTGCATATAAACAGTTGGTGAAATTGATTTTACTTATTATGAACAGCATTCTTACATATACGTTTATATAAAATCTACTAAAAAAAAAATAATGAATGTAAATGGATGAAGACGAATGAATGAGCAAAGAAAGTTGAGGACCGGCCTAAAAATTAAGGATAAACCAATAACATTACATTAGACTTTTTGCTAAAAGGAAAAAAAATTTCACATACATCAACTATGTCAAAAATAATCAAACTTGGAGTCAAAAGACAAAAGACAAAAACCAAAAATTAGGAAACTGTAAATCATGTTCAAAGGACTACCCAAATTAATCAATTTTGAGGCTGAAGTAATTCAACAAGTTGAGTGTAAACATCTATTTTGATTATTCCCAACTTGTATAGATAAGTATGTAAACTTCTAACCAGGATAAGAATGTCATCTCCAGATAAGTTGATAACAATTGTTTGAAGAATACTACCAACGTTAAGTTGATGAGTTGAAATGAAGGTTTCATAGTATAAATAAGAAAATGATCCCATCAAAAATTGACAGTCCATTCTATCAGTCACACCACCATGTCCTGGAATTGTATCACCAAAATCTTTAATCTTAAAGGCCCTTTTCAAACCTGAAGCAAAGAATCCACCAAACGGAGCAATTAAGGAAGCAAAAGTTGATAAAACTGTTGCATGTAAGTAAATAGGTTTTATCTGGATGAAACTTGTTCCAATTAATTTTGCAAAATCATCTGGCAGTTTATATATTTGATGGATAAAGACAGGATTTGGATCACATGACATACCAGTCAGGCAATTAGTTTGTAATTGATTATAAGAATCGAGTGGACAAATGAAATAATTGTAATTACACAAGTAATAGGTCAAGACAACAGACATCATAGATGTACAAACCCACGCACCCATGAATCCTTCAACAGTTTTTTTTGGAGAGATTGAGATTAAAGGAGTTCTACCAAATGTTATACCACAAATATAGGCAAAAATATCATTTGTAATAACCAATCCAACTGGTAATAAGAACCAAATCATTCCATGTAAAATATTATTAACAATACAATGACCTTGGAATATCACCAATAGTAAAATCATATGGGTGATACATAATTGTGCAAATTGAAACTTCAAGTAACCTTTTTTCAAAGAAGAAACAAATCCAACAAATCCTAAGACATATGCACAATAGGTAATGAATTTTTGGTGGCTCAATAAATAGACAAGAATTCCTGTTGGATAATCGGAATCAATTAAGAAATCAAATGTATATTTCATCAATGATTTACCTTCCAAATAACAGATTGTGGTAAATAATAAATACCAATTCAAATATCCAGAATATTTCAAATCTTCAGATTTTGCTCTTTCGCTTGTAATACCAATCAATTCTTTAAACACGCAAACTTGAAGGAAGAGAACAAAACAAATTGTCCAAAAATGGCCAGCACCAATGATGAAAAACATACCAAAGATCATAACCAAAGTCCATATAGTCCTCACTATAAAAGTTTGCTTCTTTTTTTCTCTTTCATTGATAACAATTGATGGTGGTGGTGCTTCTTCATTTGATGTTGAAGCAGATAACAACTTTTCTGAAGACTCTCTTTCGGACTCAATTTTGGCCTCCACCTTAGAGGAAGCCTTCTTCTTGGAAGAGCTGGACTTTCCTGTCATCTTTGCTCAAATATAATTCTCTATTAAAAATATGAAAGGAAAAAAAAAATCTGAATGCTGGACTCACAATTGAGGTTTTCTATTGAGTGTGTGTATTCGGGATTGAAAGGGATGAGAGAAGCAGTGGTTCAGCTCAATGTTATGGTACAGACAGTTCAAGATCCGATGAGTAGCTGGTGAAGATATATATATATAGTATATTCCTCTTGTCTATTGCGAACCTGTATCACCCAATCAATTACAAACAAACAACGAAATGAATAAGACAACGCAAGACAGCAGGAAGATAGTCAATTATCAGTTGGTGTCTCTCTCTCTCTGTCCCGTTATTTTGATTTGCGACGCCATCGACGAAGAGAAAGAAAATTTAAAACGGCCGAGAATCGACGCGCCGTTCTCCTGTTGGGTGAGAGTCGATGCATGTGCTAATTGGCCAACTACTATACATATTTTATCCCTCCAGATGCTACTGCTACTGCTACAGTCTGCTTCTCATTTTTAAGATTGTAATTGGTTGTACACTACGTATATAGAATTAAAAGGTATAACGGAAATGTTTGTTTTGAACATCGGTCAAATCGTGGAGATCCACCTCCTCACCGACCTTGATCTGGTCAACAACGTTATTCAAATCTTCTCCATCTAGTTCTTTATCTCTCTTCTTATTTTCAAAGTAGCATAAGAAAGCATAAAGATTGACAAAGAATAACATAATAACACAGGCTGCCAACATTGCCTTGATACCGGTATGGTAAGAAGGAGCTTCCGAATTTAAGAAAAACTGAGGACCGATCAAATTTCCCAAGGCGTAGAATAATCCAACACTGACAGAATTGAATGCTTTCTTTGTAGCACCTGAATTATTAGAAGCAATCAACGATAAACATAAGACATATGGTGCATTATAAAACCCACAGATATAAACTGCAGCCAAACTGGTGTTTCTATGGAGTGTTGAATCAACTTTCCAAAGCATGATGATACCAGCCATGCATACACATGTAGTAACACAAATCATAACATATCTAACATTTTTCACAAAATATGTAATTGCTGCAACAAGTATACATGCACCCATTGCAACACCAGCCTGTGGAGTTGCCAATAACATGGTTCTATATGTAGAATATCCAAATCCTTTAATGATAAATGTATTAAAATTAGTTATACCAGCATTGATGAAATTTTGAACAATAATGAAAATAACCAAACACCAATATTTTGGATCAACAAGACTTTCAATAACTTGTTCCCATTTCATATCTTTTACACCAATATGAATACCTGTTTGATTGGTAGCAGTTCTTGCAATTGCACATTTTTTCTCTCTCTCATTCAAAAACCATGCTGTTTCAATACTATCTGGTAATAGGAAGAAACATGCAATACCATAAACTATTGTAACAGCACCATAAACAATAAACATATATTGCCAAATAGCCAATGATCCACCCCAATGAGAAATACCATAGGCAAAAATACCATTAAAAACACCAGCAAATGTATTTGACCAAAGAGCCATTCTCAATGGTTGTTCTTTTTTGGTATACCATGATGTTGAAATTATTATACAACAAGGTTGAATTGCAGCTTCAAAAACACCCATTAAAAATCTAATAGCAGCGAGGCCACCAAAATTCTTACCACCTGCCAAACACATTAGCAATCCACCCCAAATAATCAACAAGATCGACATAAATCTGCACAATCTCTTAACTTTTGGTAAAAATATAAACACTGGAATTTCGGTGAACAAATATCCCATATAAAAAATGGTGGCAAGCCAACTATATTCTTGACCTTTCAAGTTATTATCTGTTTTTAAACCAAAAACTGCAGCATAAGATAAACAATTTTTATCAAGAAGTTGTAAAAATATCGTACAAACCAAGAATGGTAAAATAACACAATCTATCTTTGTGACAACCCTTTTATTCAAAGCTAATTCAGCAGCTAAAGTCACGGCTTCTTCTTCGGAAGTGTATTCTCCAGGGGTTAAATCCAAAGTCCCTGGCTTCTGTTCCAAATCTTCAGATTTTTCAAGCATTATAGAAAACGGAGTGATAAGATAATAATTGTTAGCAAAGGGTTTCAGTTATAATATATGTGTTCAGACAAAAAAAAAATGTCTAGGGCAATTTATCTTCTTCTTATATAGAAGTGAAATTCTATTTAAGTTTTATCATAAGCCATGCAAGAATATTCAAACTCTCACAAATCCCTCAGTAAAATTCTGCAAATGTCTAAATTATTGTGAATATTACACCAAACTATTTAAGAAAAAAACACTAATCGGGGAAGCCACAGATAAGGAACCAAAAAGGAAAAATTAATATAAAAATAAACTATCAATAGCAATCATAAGATCAACAAGGTGAATATAACTTTATCAAAATCCATTTTGAGTGCCTCGCGCCTTGCGAGAATCTCGCGATCTCCGAGTTAAGGCGGATAATGTGATAAAACTGTGTAAGATGTAATATTTGGTTCGATTTTCAACTAATCAGCTAGGACAAAAAAGATGCATTGACCCTATACTATGATCCACTTCACTTACAATAAATCTTCGCTCTAGGTTTAATGGTTTGAGATTGCGATCTTAAATTGCATGTTTGATGATTCTTTAGCGATGTAGCATAGAGCGCTCATGCGGGACAGAATTATCCTCAAAGTGGTGTTTTCCCCATATTTAGAATTCAAGGAGCATCTGCAATGTCTGTGTTTTAAGTTTTTTAGAAATCATAGACTATTCCTTACAGCCACACTACTCGCAAGTACCGACAACTATGGCTTGTATTTTGTGTGTTCCATACTCCAATTAGAGTAATTCAGCGAGATTAGATTGAAGTTATCTCTATCAGAAGATAAACCGTTACTCTAGCTGCACAACTTCGCCAGTATCTCCAAACATTCTAAATGCGGAAACGCGCTGGGAGGAGTTGGGATTCCGGAAGCCAGGATATCGATGCTCTTCAAATTCTGAAGGCCACCGCGAGGAAAGTAGCATTTTTGGAAGCATTAATCAAATATCATGAAAGAAATAAAATATTTAGGATCGTCAAAACTATAAAGACAAACAATGCAATAAAGATACATATACGACACCACTTCGATCAAGAGAAAGATTCATGTAAATCCTCATCTACTAAGAACAAATCCTTCATATCCAATCTCATCATCTTCATCAACAAACCAGGTAGCAGTTCCTAAAACATTGGCATTACCTTCAATTTGAACTACACATGCTTCACTTTCGTTATTATTAGCTCTTAATCCTTCTCCAACAATTGTAGCTTTAAAGCGAGATCCTATGATGGATTCATTAACAAAAGTATGATCTTTGGATAATAACCCTTTAAGAAATAATTGACCTGTTCTGCCAGCAGTACCAGATCCACAAGCTGAACGATCAACCTGTTTTCTCCCCATAACGAGAACAGATCTCTGATTAGATTGAAGAACATCAGTCTTATCCTCCTTCTTTGGGTTTAAATTGGCAATGTTTACACCGTGTAAATTTTTGATCTGAGGGAAATCTTTACTATAGATCTCCATGTCCATACCATTAATTGCATCTTTGATTTCAAAACCTAATTCTATTAGCTGTTGACAATTATCGGCTTTAACTTCAAGAACAGTAGAATCCACTTCAGTAAAAAAGTTAAACGCCCCGTTGAAAACTACATCACCTGTGACTTCACCATATGAAGTAGGAACTTTCAAATTTTTATACCAGATGAAAACTGGAGTGTTGGTGAATCTCACAAATTCTGTCTTTTTACCATTCCACAATGCTTCTATGTGAACTATGCCAACGGTAGTTTCCAATGAAATATGGGTTAGCTCTGGTTTAAGTTTTAAATCCTTCTTTCCATCCAACATTCCCATATCTAATAGGGCTGTAGTGGTAGCAATCATACCATGACCACATTGATCTGTATATCCACTTGGATTAACGAAAAGTACAGCTACATCTGCACCTTCAGTCATTGGCTCAACAAGATAACCTCCAAACATGTCGTAATGTCCTCTAGGCTCCCTCATCAATGTAAGTCTAATGTAATCATAATTTTCTTGTATATATTGTCTCTTTTCCAGAAGTGTGTTACCTTTGATATCTTTCGGTAGACCATCGATCAGTAATCTAAATGGTTCGCCACATGTATGTGTTTCAATTGTCAACAAAGGACTAGATTTGATGTATTTGGGTATTTCAATTGTCATAATGAAAGGTTAGATGATGTAAGCAAAGTCTGTTTTTGAGCAAGTTTAAAGAATCAGCAGCATAGCTCTAAAATTCAACCTCTTTAAAAGAAATGATGGGAAATCGGATAACAGAGCAGCTTCTGGTAAATAAATAAGATACGGAGATATTTTCAGAATTGAATATCAAACAAAGGTAAGATCCAATTTCAAAAGAAAATCTTGCAGGCCCCGGTGGACTAGCAAGGTAGGTTAATAAGAGACTGGGCTGCAAAGGAGGAGATATTCAAACCAAATCACACTTCCCCTTTTCCCTTTTCACTACCCTCTAACAATAAAGAAGTCATCAGCAAGGCTAGATCCGTTCTTCTGTATCAACCTGGGCAAAAATATAACCTACAAGATTTAAAAAATTGGTTATGCTAGAATCATTCAACGGAGCCTCCGCTATGTAGCACTCGGGCCAAGCGATCCGCAAAGACTAAGAATTCCTCTCGCTGCTGGCGAGTTCTAGGGAGATAAGCTTCGAAAGATTGCTCTTTTAATTAAACTCGCGCCATCTTCTTCACATAAAGCTATTTGGTATTTGACCGACACATATTATTCTGTTCTAAGAGAATAATAGTTAATGAGATCGGAGAACCGCAAACACAAATTTCTCCGACTCTTTTCAAAGTCCGGCCTTCATCACCTCATCGCTCTCTGTTTCTTCCTCTTGCTATCTTTTTTTTTGTTCGTCATCTTTGGAAGAGTAACACAGCCGAGTGTTATCTTAATCTATCAATATACGCCGATCGACGAATAAATCTTCCGTCGACTTTTGAGTCCGAATTTAAAAGCTCAATTCTCTCTATTCTAAAGAACTCCCTTAATTATAGGAGAGTTGTTATATTTCTAGTTCACTGTTATCTAGATCAATCTTATATCTGCTACCAATCGAAGCTTGCTTTAGATGAGTGTATCTCAAAATAGTTCTCGAGACTCTTCATCGAAGATTTCAAAACCTTCGTCAGGAAATGGCACGACCAAGCTTCAAAACTTGGACAAAAGTAAAATCCTTGAACAGATAGATGATGATATCCAGGAGCTTAATTTGCTCAAACTGAAGATACGAAAAGTGGAAGAAGGGAAAAAGGCCAAGGAGGAACAGCTTTTGAGTATTGGGATAGTAGAAAATAAAGATACTGAGTTAGCTAACATGCAACGAACAATGAATGCTAGACAATATAGGCAGTATGAGCTTGCTTATGACAGAGTTAAAAGATTTTACAAAGAGCAACATGCAAATCAAACTGTTGCTTACAATATCCAAGCGAGAATAAACTTCAAAACGAAAGTTAGAGATAGAATGACTATATGGGATGCCTTGATGAAATTGAATAAACTTTTGGATGAGTCCGATCCTGATACAGATCTTTCACAGATCGATCATGCTTTACAAACGGCAGAAGCAATACGACGCGATAATAAGCCTAGATGGTTTCAGCTAGTTGGGCTTATTCATGACCTTGGTAAACTACTCTATTTCTATGATTCTAAAGGGCAGTGGGATGTTGTTGGTGACACATTTCCTGTAGGTTGTAGATATTCAAAGAAGGCCATTTATTATAACTTCTTCAAAGCGAATCCCGACTTCAAGAATCCCTTGTATAATACAAGATACGGAATTTACTCTGAAAATTGTGGGCTTGAAAATGTAATGCTAAGTTGGGGGCATGATGAATATATGTACCATTTGGCTAAGGAACAAAGTACATTACCTGCAGAAGGGTTAGCAATGATAAGGTATCACTCGTTCTATCCTTGGCATACTGAAGGTGCATATTCCTATTTGATGAATGATAGGGACTGGGAAATGTTGAATGCTGTCAAAGAGTTCAACCCATATGATTTATACTCCAAAAGTGACCTTCGATATAATGTTGATGAGCTGAAGGATTATTATATAGATTTGATCGATGAATTCTTTCCCAACAAAATTGTGGATTTTTAAAGGGAGGTTTTGTTGTTTTATTGTGCGATTGTTTATAGAAACAAACCTTTTACGACTTTAATGATATAATTATTTGTGATACCTATCACTTTTTTTTGTTATCTATACGAAAAAAGCAGTTAAAAAATCCTATACTATAAAACAAACTAAATTTACAAAAGTTGAAAGAGCAATTATCTTTGAATTCAAGAAATAATGTCAATGATACCGAAGGATTGCTCAATTCCATAATCACCAATATCCTTCCAGTAATCATTGTACGTCGTCAAAAGAGTTATATCAGATCCAACAACTTCCAACAATGATGCAATTGCAATCTTTTGGTTTTCAGCCGATGGTACATTCAATCCATTGGTTATACCGGCACTTGGATATCCAGTTTCAACAACAACAACATCTAATGCACCACAGACACCTTGAACTATTGTTATCTGGCCAGCAACAAAAGAACCAGCATCAGAAGCACTTGCATAAACGTCAAAGTATGAATGAGAATTGATTCCGACGAAATCAATGTCTGATCCAGTACATAATTCAGGATAAGTTTCAAATGTAACAGGTGGCTCAGCAGTTGTAACATCACCAGTATAGCCAGCAGCTCTTAATAATTTTTTAACGGAAGAAATTTTGGAAATCAAGTCAGAAACAGAACAGAAATCACTTAGAATTGCTTCATTACCAACGGTAATGAAGTCCAACACATCCCAGCTGTATCCATCTGATGTAAGTGTAGAAATGAATTCAGTCACTGCATCGTCGATTGAATCAACACCTGCGTCACTTATCCAGAAGCCTTGGTTGATTTTCAATCCTAGATCTTGAGAGATAGGGAAAACAGTATTCAAGTAATTACAATCATTACCATAAATTCTTATGGAACCAATACCTTTGGAACTAATTAATGTTAAATCAGTTAGCACAGCATCATAATCTTTACATCCTCCGGAATCAGTGTATGGAGAGTAAACAATTGCAGATGGGATAACAGCTGAAACTGCTGTAGAAGTAGAATCTGCAGTAGAAGTTGTGGAAGTTGAAGTGGAAGAAGAAGATGATGTTGAGGTAGAGGTTGTTTCAACTTGAGCAGTTGTGGAAGTTGTAGAAGAAGAGCTAGTTGTTAACGTTGTTTCCGGAGTAGTGGTGGTGATAGCAGCTGCTGTAGTACTACTAGTGGTGATAGCAGCTTCTGTACTACTACTGGTGGTGATAGCAGCTTCTGTACTACTACTGGTGGAGGTGGAGCTAGTTGTTTCTTCTTCGGTAGTGGCTGCCACTTCTATTGAGGATGTGGTAACTTCTTCAGAAGATGAAGTACTGGTAGCAGGTTCAGCATTGATCTTTTGAACTAAATCAGTAACTGTTGGCTTACTTGCAGAAGTGCTGCTACTTGTGGTTTGAATTTCTTCAGAAGTGGTGTCTTCGGTAGTTGAGGTAGAAGACGAACTAGTTGTAGCGACTTCTTCAGCGATTGTAGCTAATGTGGAAGAAGTTGTTGGAGAAGTTTCAATAGTCGATGATAATGATGTAGTAGTGGTAGTAAAAGCTGGAGTAGTGATAACTGGAGCAGTGGTGGACGTTGATTCTGGGGTAATTTCAGTTGAGCTGGTGGTTGGTTCAGCAGTTGTGGTAGGGTCATTGTAAATAACTGTACTTGTTGGTGGTGAGGTGAAATCACTCTCAGCTCCTGTTGAGACAGTGAAAAGAGTGTTTGTATATGTCACGCCGTTTGAAATTAAGATTTCAACAATAGGAATGGTAGAGACCACTGTTTCAACATTCACGACAGTTGTGGTGACGGCTGCTGCAGTGTGGACTCTGGTTATAATAGCTGGTTCAGCTTCAGGAATTGGAATTGGGGCAGCAGAGACTAACGAAGCTAGTAAAACTAAAACTAAACTGTTTAATTGCATGGCTCTTAGTGTTGTAATATATGGATAATTTGTAATAAAGGAATGACTGTTTGAAATATTTTGCTTCTATAAATGAATGGTGTGTTTAGATTTAAAAGAACGACTTGAAGCTTGTTGTGATAGCGAAACTATTTCAAACTTTTGAAGTATAGCTGGTGAATTTAAGTGAATGACGAGGTAGATAGCTGATATTTAACTTCTTCAAGCTTATAATCTTTGAAATATGCTGAACATGACACTTGGGAGATTGGGAGGTTATTATATACAGGAAAGAACTGGATGGGCGAAGAAGATTGGTGTTTGAATCATTGCTATTTGGGTAGCATGATTACCACTGAGCCCAAAGTAGAAACTAAGTTTTAGATTGGCCCTATAACTTAGTTAGTTTTGGCTACTTTAGTACTAAAATAAGTAATATATTCGAGGACAGCCATCCTCAGATCTACAATAAATCCCGATTTGGCTAACAGCTTGCATAATTCGTGCGCGAGGTGCTCCCAAATTAGCACCACTACAATATAAATTTGGACTAAGCGCGCAGGAGGCTGGGCGCGACGAGGTACAAAATAAGGATTGAATTTTGTATCATTACTTAAAATAACCTAACTATAGATTTTAATTGAAACGTGGACAACTCCTTATTGTATTATCTATATTAGTGAGATTATAGTTCTCGAGAGGTTGGAGTTTCAAAGTCTAAAAACTAGTAGGAGATTTAAGTGGAAACAATGCAGATGTTTCATTTAACCATACTTTTAGGATTCTTTAATGCCCTATTACCAATTTATATAATCTTAAACCACTAAATCGATTTGCGTCCAAACGAAAGGACTTTATTTGATTATTCTAGATCAATCAAATTTTGCAGATCTTATGATTCCTCTATATGGGCATTTAGTCAGTAAAATGAAGTTACTAAATGAGAGGTTACAAGGACAATGTCGCGGTGCAATGATGTCTATAGTTAGTTGGTATCAACGATAAAGAAAATGGGAGCATTTATAAAGGCTTCGTTACAGCGTTTGTATAGTTTTGAACTGCTATCGCATAAACAAGGGAGAAAAGAGTTTTTGAAAATATTAAACTGAGTCAAATCAATCAAATGGAGATTCTTTACCAAGAGCCTACTCCTTACGAGGAACAATTTGAAGCTACACAGGTGCAAATCACCACCAAACCTTTAATCACAGAGGATCAAAACGAGAATAGGGATAACCTAGAAAGAGAGATGATGCTTAACATCGATTTTGATCCGGTTGATTCATACTTACCTATTATCATATTTTCAATAATTATAGGAACGGGTGGATTTATATTTGGTTATGATATTGGCACTATTGGTGGCATGATTGACATGCCATCATTCAAAGAAAGTTTTGGAGATGATAGAAGTGGAATACAACCACAATTTCTAAGTTTGACGAAGGGAACATTAGTTGGGATTGCAGCAATTGGTGGTTGCATCGGGGGATTATCAAGTCTAGTTATAGTTCCTGGAGTTGGTCCCGTTTCAACCATTTGTGCAGCAGAAGTAATATATGCCTTTGGAAATATCATTATTTTATTCTCGTGGACATGGCAGCTGGTTGCTATTGGTAGAATATTTAATGGAATTGGAATTGGTATTATTTGTGTGGTTTGTCCAATGCTGATTAGTGATCTATCACCAATTAAAGTCAGGGGAGGTATGGTGTCGCTACAGCAGTTGGAGACAACTATTGGAATATTAGTTGGGACATTGACCCTATTTGGCTCAAATTCCAAATTCCCTGATGATAGTCCTCTTCAGCATGTGTATCCCTTGGTTCAAGGGATGATTTTTAGCATTTGCTGCTTCACTTTAATCTGGCTGGTACCTGAATCTCCCAACTGGCTTCTAAGTCAAAACCGAGATGTAGACAGGGCAAGGGATTCAATTGCACAAGCAAGAGGGATGAAATCCAACGATCCTAAAGTCTTGGATGTTCTATCTATGCTATTCGACGGTACTTCAGAGAATGATGATCAGGACGATCTTTTAGAGGAGCCAAAAACCAATAATGATATTTCAATAAGAAGAGGGGAGCCAAAATATTTAACTAGGACACTAACAGGTGTTGGAATTTTATGCTTTCAACAACTATCAGGGATAAACTACTTTTTCTTCTACGGTACAATGATTTTTAGAACTGTTGGAGTTAGTAATCCATATGTGGTTACAATTTGTTTTGGATTGGTCAATTTGGTATTTTCTTTCATATCACTTTTTTTGGTGGAATCTTTTGATAGGACTAAACTGCTCATGTTGGGATCATCTTCAATGGCCATTTTGATGGGAATATTTGGAATCGCAGGAATGAATCTTGATAGAAGTTCAATTGCTGGTATCGTAATGGTTATTACATCATGTGGATTCATTGCTGCTTTTGGAATATCTTGGGGTCCTATAAGTGCTGTTATAGTATCTGAATTATTCCCACCCAAAATTAAGGTTAAGGCAATGTCCATCTGTGGTTGTTCTAGCTGGATTGCTACATTTCTGGTGTCATTACTGATACCACCATTAAGTGAAGCATTAGGATTTGGATTTAGCTTCATCTTTGTGGTGTGTATTTTATGTGGTCTCTTGTTTGTTTTCTTGTTTGTTCCAGAGACTAGGAATACCCAGACAGATCAAATTGATTTGATTTACAAGAGTGGGAAACATAAACGATTTTCATAGGAAGTTGGGTTTGTTCATTTTTCTTTCCTCTATTTTACGTCTACATGGCTTAATAATTTTAAGAAGCTTCTTTGATAATGTGTAGGAGGATCACTTTCACCTTGTTGCTATCCATCTGGATTTAGTGTACCGTATATCCCTGAGGATTATAATCCATCATTGAGTAACAACTTGACCTCACATTTCAAATAGGCATTCTTAAAATTCTTTCTTTTGAAGTTAATTTCTGAAAGTATCAATTCAATACAAAACATATATTATAATATTTTTCATTTTATCTTTAATAGCAATAAACTAGTTAAAACTTAACGAGAAGTGGCATGAACTTTTTGGAAAGCACCTTTAGCTTGTTGTTTGGAAACTTTGGCACCACCGGCAGCAGCAACTTGTTTAGCTTTTTCAGCTTTCTTTTTATCTTTTTCGGCCTTCTTTCTTTCTTTATCTTTGGCGGCAGCTGAATCTCTGTTAGCTTTTCTTTGTTCTGGTTTTAAAGATCTTCTTTCTTTAATCAATTCTAAAGAAGCACCAACAATAGCTCTTTGATGTTTAACAGCCTTTCTTGATCTCTTCTTTGAGACTTCTTCGGTAATACCTTTCTTGTGATGTCTTCTGAATAGAACAGTCCATGAGATTCTTCTTGGGTTCTTTCTTTGATGGAACAAAGAAGCAGATTTGGAGTTTTGGAATCTGAAAATCTTGGAGTCACCTCTGACAAACAAGGTACCTCTACCTGGGTAGATCTTGGATCCTGAGAATGAGTCAACTTCAACCTTCATTTCTGTGTATTATGATTATGCTGACTTAAATTGATAAAATCTATATAAAAATGTTAAAGGTTAAAAAGGAGTGTCTGTTTAATGTATAACAACATCCTTCAACACTCTCCAACAAGCACACACAACACCCACCCGCACAGAGGCCATCTGACTGTGCTCGCTCTCACACTCACTCACCACTGTGGAAAATTAAAAATCTCTGCTACTTCCCAATGCGGCAGCTGTCTCTGTGACTGCTAAATCTCTATCATCACGTTGGGGACGTGTGGGTAAGGAGGGACGATTGACTCACAAGGCCAGTCGTTACGGTGCGAGGGTGTACCCTGCTGTACTCTGTCGCTTCCGTTGATGAAAAACTTCCTGCTAAACTTTTTACATTTATTATTTTAAGTTATTCTTATCATAATTCAGCAATCCATTAAGACCGGAGTGATATACTATTTACTAGAATCAAATACACAGAGATGGTCAGTATCATTTTTTTAAACTAGAAAGATGTTTTTAACCAGCCGATGTGAATCGGGTTGATACTCCATATATCAACGTTTTACACTCTGTAAATTGGTAAATTCCATCATGAAGATTTGAACACTTCATACTAACTTCCTACCTTCCCTACTATCTTACAGGCACCAAAGACTAAGAAATCTTCCGATAACATGAACGCCAAATTGGCCTTGGCTATCAAGTCAGGTAAATATACCTTAGGTTACAAATCTACCGTTAAGTCTTTAAGACAAGGTAAGGCTAAGTTAATCATCATTGCTGGTAACACCCCAGTTTTGAGAAAATCTGAATTGGAATACTATGCCATGTTGTCAAAAACTTCCATCTACTACTTCCAAGGTGGTAACAATGAATTAGGTACCTCATGTGGTAAATTGTTCAGAGTTGGTACTCTAGCAATTTTGGATGCTGGTGATTCAGATATCTTAACTGCTGTCTAAATCAACATTAACCAACCCCCTTTTTTTTCTCTTTTTTTTACTTTAATAAGGGCATGTAATTAATATATGAAAATGTTACCGAAAGATTAGACCAACTAAGCATTATGTAATCAACCGAGATGACAAGATTCGGACGAATCTCCATTTAGGGCAATACTACCGTTGTCTCTATTCGTCCCCGCTCACGTGACCGCCCTCCCCCATTGTTTTCCCCTCCACTTTCCCAAAGAACACATTTCTTCTCTATTATCTCCTCCGCAAATCAGTATAAAAGTGGACGGAGATGAAAATTTCTGTCTTTTAATTTGCTAAAATCATCTTCTTATCAATTAAAATTTCCAACAATCCTGAAATATGACTACCGAAGAAGAGAAACAACCTTTGTCAACTCCAAAGAAGGAAGTTGCAAAGGATGAAGTGCCGGTCACTTTGGATATCTATATCAGAATGAACATGGATGATACCAAAGATTATTGTTTCCAAATTTCTCCAACCAAGACTTTTGGTGAATTGATTGATATCTTTCGTACTTTACCACTGAATTTATCACCTGATATCTTTTGTGAACGTATTCCAACCTCCTTTCAAATCTCAACTTGCCCTGGTCATTTGACAAGAACTGGAGGTTTGTTATTCGGACTACTCGCCGATAATCAAAAGTACTTAAAACCTGTTTCCAATTCAGATATTATTGCAACTAAAGTTTGGCCTGGTCAATTAATTGTTCCAGTTTTTGAACAGAAAACTTTCTTCAAGTATTCAGTTTATTCATTCCTCTTGACTTGGTTATATACAGATTTACCAGATTATATTTCACCAACTCCTGGTATTTGCTTAACTAATCAATTTACCAAATTATTTTGCTTTGTTTTGAAAGATATCTTTCACAAGGATGCAATTGCAGATAAGGTTTGGGATGAAATGATGGCTCCAACTTCTGTCACTGGTCAATGGATCTTTTTCGTCTTTCATGTTGTTAAAATTGCAATCATTGCAATGATTCTTGCTGTTGGATTGGCAAATCCTTATTCTTTAAGTGGTGCAAAACCACCTAAAGTTACAAGAGAAGGCTTAATTGAAATTGGTTGGACAGGTGCAAGAAAAGGTTCTTCTGATAGATTCCACCAACAATACAGAGAAATTGCTCTGAGAGAAGCTGGTGGAGTTATCAAAGCTCATGCCGATGGTTTATTACCAAAATTAAGAATCAGTGGTGTTGAATTGGGTGAAGGTGAAGGTTTCAACACACCTTTACAACCTGCATTAACAGGTGCAAATGGTTTCACACCTGATAATCTATTGGAAAAATTACAAACCTCTAAGAAATTCAAACTAAGTTATGAATATTTAGCATTGATGGATAAACTTTTCCAAGAGTCACATGCTGGCTTGGATATTCAAGAATATAATATTCAATATAAAGATATTAGAGTTGTTGGTCCTTTGGAATCTTCTCCTGAGATTAGAGCCATCTGCGATGCTAGAATTGCATTAGGCGATGGAACAATCAAAGATGATGATGAATAGGTGTGCTTTCTTTTTCCTCTTTTAATTAATGTATGTCGATTAGTTGGGTAATTATTTTTTTCTTTGTTTTCTATCCTTTTATCTTGGTTTACTAAAACTGATAATGACTTGTATTTTATCTCTTTTTAATTTTCCTTTCACTACCATTTTATTATGCTATTTACGATTCTATAAAAAAAAAACATGCAGGAGTTTTGTAAAGTTTGATTTTTTTTATTAATATGTTTATGCAAATATATGAAAGAGAAAATTGCCAGGTTGGAGATATAAAAAGTATGAAACTAATCCAGTATAATGTCATCACTTACTTCATCTTCATAAAAGGAATTTGATTTTGAACGTTTTCCATCCCGAATAACACTACGGAAAAATTTCAATTTTAGTGAGTCGTCAGCAGTTATACGTTCATTATGATCCAATTTAAGACAGAACTCTAACAGTTCTATTGCTTCCTTATATTCCTCACCTAATTTAGTACTTGTTGGTTTACCCTTTTTATCCAAAGCTGATAATAGTTCCCAAGCTGGTGAATCTTCAGCTAGTGTATCACCTTCTTTTGCCTCCAATAGAATTGATGAATATAGTAATCCTCCCAGGCTCCTTGGAGCTTCAAGTTTTGGTAAATTGGATTCCATTCCTAAACCATGCAATTGTGCAACTTTTTTAATTTCTGGTAATCCAAATATGCTTGTGATCTCAACTAAAGCATCAATATCATCTGTAGAGTTGAAAAATGGAAATCTTCTGGACAATAAAGTCAATAGCATAATACCAGCAGACCAAATATCAACTTTTGTCGTTTGATTAGGACATTTCAATAAAACTTCAGGGGCTCTAAAACCTCTTGTACCAGCCCTATTTGCTCTTCTACCTGGCCTTTGATCATCTTTTAAATAACCTTTAGTTGGAAATGCATTGGCTGGGGCAATTTCATCTGGACTCAATCCATTGTGGAAGCAAGGACATGAATCATGATCCGGCTCTGTTTCTTTCTGCGCTAAACCAAAATCAACTAAGACACCCTTTTTCGTGAATGGATTGTATAAAAAATTTGTTGGTTTGATATCTCTATGAATGATTTTTCTTTCATGAACAAAACTCAATGCGGTGAACAGTTCATGCATGTAGATCTTTATACCAGATAGCGGTAAATCCCTATGGAAATCTCTAAAATCGGCATGTTTATAAAATGGGAGAACTGCAATGACTTGATCTTCAAATCTCACAGCATCAATTAATGGTGCAACATTGGGGCATCCCACCAAACTATGAAGAAGTTGTAATTCGTTATAAATTCTCAAAGGAGATGAGGTAACATATATTCTCTTCAAAGCAACAATATCGTGCTTATTATTGTGTTTCTTCATGCTATTTTGAGAAGTTGACTTCCCCTTTTTCAACGGTGGTGATCCCCATATAACCTGTCCTGAATTTGATTTCAAGATGTCACGTAAATCATAAGCTTTGTAAACAGTGGAGAAAGTACCCTCACCAATTTTGTCAAGAATCCTGTATTTTGAGGAAAGTCCCGGAAATGATTTAACTAGAGATCGAATCTCGCACCTTGTATGATCACTCATAACACTCCAATCGTTGCTACTTTCCAACTCTTCTTCAACATCTTCTTGGCCGGGGTCTGAGACATCTGTAGATTCCCGCTGAACATGTGTCATATTGTTGTCGTCCTTTGCTTCAGCTCCGGATTGATCTTTTGTGAAAGAGGTAGCAGTCTTAATTGCTAAAATGGATTCATCTTGAACTTTAGGTTCAAGACCTATCTTTTTGGCTGGGGAAAACGTCTTCACTGGTGTACAGGGAATAACAGAATTGAAAACTATTGGAGCGGTATCCTCTAACACAAGAACTTCTGTTGGGTTCTTCTTGACCTGATAATCATCTTCATCATTGGCAGGAAGGGATAAGACTTGGTCGACTTGAATATCCTCTGGAGGTACACTTTCGTCCAGTTCATCCTCTGTGCTATCACCATCGTATGTTTGCACTGTCAATTGATGATGCTGTTGCTTGGTTGATAAAAGGAGAGCCGACTCGTTTGATCCTGTACTCAGGTAAGAATCACTAATCGTGACAAACCTAGAAGGATCTTCTCTTGCGTGGTGTACCTTAGAATCCGATGACCCAGTAGTAGGCCCACTCGTAGTGCTGAATTCCTCAAGCAGTGTGGTAGGATCAGCATTAACAATCCGGTCTTCCACCTGACTCTTTGAACCCTCCGATTCAGATTGCAATTTCTTGTCCTTAAAGCTGGGAGGCAGATGAAGGACCAATCTCTTCTTTGCCTTGGCCAAAGAACCAACAGATTGCTCATCATCCTCAAAGTCTCTCTTCTTTACGGAAGACATCATTGGAGAAACGAGGCAGAAAAGGTGCAGAAGTTGTTAAGACCCTTCAATGGACAAATCACCAAATGATCAAGGGTTAAAGATGCTTTGATCCCCTTAATAAACTGTAAACATAAATAAACAGGCTCTCTGGAATAGGAAAGTCGCGAGAAACTTTTGGTGTAATTTTCGTTACATTTCAGAAGACGCGTCGATACTCGATCATTTATTTATTACATGTACTTTCTTATATTAATTATCATACAAAAATAGTTATTTTACATATAGGGATTATTGGGAGGGAGATTCAGCAGCTGGTTTCTTCAGACGAACTAAAGCCAATGCGTCCCTTGAAGAACAAACAGCCCTTTTCAACTCATCCTGACTTTCTTGGGTCCAATCGGAAGCATCTTGTTTTTGAGTTTCATTGTTTCTATATTTGTCTCTGAATCCATCCGATATCTTTTGCAATTCAAACATCCTGCGACAATCTCCGTTTGGTGAACACACCATTAATAAAGAATTATCTGGCATGTAATCATAAATCTCCTCAATTCTCCTATCTAAATTTCGATAGGCCTCAAGAAGATCAATTTTGTTTTCTGAGTTATCAAGGTTTAATGTTTCTGGTGAAGAAAACCCTTTTGCATCGGCCAACTCTTGAAGCTTTAGAATAATTAAATCGTGATCTTCCGAATATTCCTTGTAATTTTGAACAATTTCATCATCATTAAAACACTGAACCCTGGTAGATGACACATTTCGCTTCTTTTTTGTATTCGTTGGAGAAGCAGAATAATCAATGCATAAGGAACTCTTTGGAATCTTCTCCCCATTTACCAATTTCATCTTGTTGACCCTTGCAACTCTCTGGAAAATACTTTCTGTGTCAAGGACTTTACCAAAAGCATTACCAGATACAAGCTTCAGCTTCATTAATGTCATACAACTGATACAATCTTCAATTGATTCATGACCAGTAGCTTTATCTTGAATCACCTTATTCAAATGAAGTTCCATAAGTGACTTTAACGATGGCTTCGCAGGTGGTCCACGAGGATGATCAAAACACAGAGCAGTATCAACAATCAATGGATGACGAATCTTCAAGACATTCAAATCCGATTCCAAAGAATGACCAACTAACACATCATCTGACGAAACTAACTTCAATATCATTTCCTGGACATCTTCTAAGGTCGTGGTTACACCTTCCAGTAACTCTTCAGTTATACCTGAATAGCGAGTAACATAATCAACAATATCTTCTGCCGGCTTAACTAGCTCATCAATCAAGACCTTGTCATTGAAATCGGTCAAAGAAACCCTAGTTAGGACCTTCCCAGTACTTGCGTAGCACATTTCACAATCAAGAGCAAATGTATGACTTCCCTCGTGATCGAATTTCTTGGTATCCTTAAATTGGCTAGTTTTATCACACAAATCAGAATTGGCATCTGGTATACCTGGGTGAATCGGATAGTTGTTTGATGCCAATTCATCCAAGGTCAAGTACAACTCTGGTAATATCAATTGTTTCTTCTTGCTCTCCTTAAGGATCCTCTTTCGATCTTTTTCAGAAAGTCGAAATGAAGTAAATGCATTATATGAAGAATAGATTCTACTGGCCGATCCAGGTGCCATGATAGGAATCACTTGTGGGAATGACTCTTGCATGAAATTTAACTGCTCAGGCATCTTGTCAGTTGTTGAGAGCGGATCAACAAGATCCTCAAAATCAAGGTGACCAAACTCATCCGGTGTTAGACCAGGTACAAAGACGACAACAACCTTATCAATGGCTCTTCTGTTTGTCACAGTGCACCACTTAGGAATTTCTGGATGATCACTGAGTATATACAAGACTAGGTTTCGAAGATCAGAGTAACCAAGCTTTTTAGAGAATGGATCATTGAGTTCAAATTCAGGCTGTTCCAAAAGGAACTTCTTGAGTTTGCCTCTTGATATTGGTTGGGCTGAGGATCTTCTTCTTTTATCGTTTCTTGCCTTACGCTTTGCATCTTCCTGATCTTCAAATTCAATCGCAGAGGAGGACATTGAACTTTCACTTGTAGGCTCTTGAACATCATTATCCAGCTTTCTACTTTTCAAAAGGGAGAGGAAGTCCCTTCTTCCATTTTCTGCTTCAGCTGCAACAATACTTAATCTTGCAACACTTTCACCCACATCAATTGTGTCTTGCGCAGATGCGGACATACTATTTTTATACAACGGCACCTAGTTGATCATTCAGAAACCTATTCAGTCTACAACAATACTCCCTCGAGATATGAACTACCAATGCTCTGTCCCGTCCTGCCCTTAACGTCCGAAACAAAAAGCCCAAAAGATGATATAAACTGCAAGAAATCTTAATTTCAAAAGGAAAAAAAAAATATTTATGTAAAACGATCTGCAAAGTGAAAGATACATCCTTACACCATGTCAACTTCATCATCGTTCCACCACTCTGTATACAAGTTACAATCAAAAGAATCATCGATTGCGTTAATTTTCCCAAATGAATCTCCTCCATATGGAATCAGAAGTGTCCTGTTATCATTCAACCTCGAAGACTGCATCAACTTATACGATCGAGCGCATAGCAATCCTAGAAGCTCGTTTGGGGTATTTGACTGGCTCCCATTGAAAATGTAAAATGCGGTGTTCTCCTTACTTTGATTCAACATCCCACATCTAAGAAGAGAGACTACAAACATTGTTATCTTCTTCATCGCTATTCTTTCCATCTCAGATTCTGTTTGATGGATCGCTTTCTCTTGATTCAATACAATCAGCGAGATTTTCGCAGATGAGCTTATTTCCTTTTCTTTAAGTATATCTGCTATCAGACGAAACCAGAATCCGACATCCTGTCGCACTATCCTAGCTAGTTCTTGCTTCCAAGTTTGCCCCTCTCCCAGAGTTCCGTCGAGAACTTTCGAGAAGAACTCAGGCTTCTCTTTCAACTTTGAAGCCAATAGTTGAAAATCAAAGAGATATACCACAGTTGGAAAATTAAGAGTTATGCTTCGTATTTGATTCTTATAAAAGTCAAAATTTGAGGTGCTAGGGTATTTAAGTTCATCAGGATCATTGGGAAATGAGTATAGCTCAAACGAGGAAGGAAAACTGGTCAACCCGTCTAAATCATCTGGAGTTTGCAAGTAAGTGTAGCCCATTATCCCAATCCTAGATGCTGGCCTTTGACCTCTCCAG
Organism: Ogataea pinus; assembly: GCA_030567935.1. NCBI lineage: Eukaryota > Fungi > Ascomycota > Pichiomycetes > Pichiales > Pichiaceae > Ogataea > Ogataea pinus. Next base: position 82,917 of record JAJLSY010000002.1, on the reverse strand, counting down.
TTCTCAATCCCAGTTGAATTTTTATCGTACCTGATTATTCCACTATATAACGCATCTATTATTTTACCATTCTCCAATGAGGTTGATCCGAGTATGGTAATTTTCTGTTTCCTGTCCTCAGTACAGGAGCCTCGAGAGTTCCTATCAGCTGTTAAGAACCCTTCCCATGTGACCTTCCCAACTGTCTCCAGCATTCCTATCATAAAGTGGCATACTTCACTGAATGATTTTCACATTTTAAAGCTTTTTGTTTACACTTCCCTATGTAAACATCAAAAACGCCTAACGATAACAACATTCGACCCACACGTGGCCGGCTGAGTCGACTGAGTCGACTCCTGACAAACTCGGGATTTGACTGACATGGATTCTGACATCTCTAATCTCTCTGGAAAAGTTTAAGCTTAGGAAGGGTCCTTTGGGTGTTTTTTTCTTTGGCCACTTGCTCGATAACATACCTCAGCCGACTATCAGACAGTCTTTGTAAGAATAAGTATTTTATCTTATCTAGATGTCGTCAATATCTGAATCAGCAACAAGAGGTGAAGCTCTCACTATGAGCAATCGTGCCATGTGGAAATCAGTCTTCCAAGGATTGTCAATAGTTGACAAGCTTTTACCGTTACTCATCGTTCTAGCCATCATATTTGGAGTTCTTTTGTCAGTGTATGTTCCTTCAGCAAGAGATGCATTTAGTTCTCCAGCTCACCAGCTTGTAGGCGTTTCGGCACCTTTAGCAGTTGGATTAATAGTTATGATGGTTCCTCCCTTATGTAAGGTTGAATGGGAGGACTTTCATAATCTAATTAGAGACAGAAAATTGCGTGATCATTTGATACTTTCATGCATTTTAAATTGGATTGTTTGTCCATTTTTAATGTTTGGATTATCATGGATGGTTTTGTTCAACCATGAAGACTATAGAATTGGTATAATTATGATTGGATTGGCAAGATGTATTGCCATGGTTTTAGTTTGGAATGATATTGCGGGTGGTGATAACACATTATGTGTTTTAATTGTTCTAGTCAACAGTTGTTTGCAGATTGTACTCTATGCACCTTACCAAGTTTTCTTCTGTTATGTCATAACCGGTGGAACTCAAATTACTAGTACATCTACAAGTTACTCTTTGGCCTCAAAGAGTGTTGGAGTTTTTCTTGGAGTTCCATTAGGTTTGAGTTTGGTGATCAGATTTGTTTCCCTTTTGTTTTTTGGAAAAGAAACTTTCCAAAAGAAGATTTTACGTTGGATCGCACCTTGGGCTCCAATTGGTTTGATATATACAATTATTGTTATCTTTATTGAGAAGGGTAATGATTTCGTGAAGCATATTGGAGTTGCCTTCTTATGTTTTATTCCGCTTACGCTTTATTTCCTCATTGCATGGTTTGGAACCTTTTACTTGGTTAGGTATCTCTCATCAGTTCAGTACAAGAGAAATAGAGCTAGTTTGATTGAAATTGCAGAGGAATCAGAAAGTTTGTGTGGTTGTGAAAAGCGTCTGGAAGAGTACAATATTTTGGAGCTATCACCTAAACAAGCTTTCAACTGTAGTGCATCATATGAAGATACCATTACTCAAACTTTCACAGCTGCTTCAAATAACTTTGAGTTAAGTTTGGCTATAGCAATCTCTCTCTATGGTTCAGGAAGTCAAGAATCTATAGCTGCTACTTTTGGTCCTTTGCTCGAAATTCCAATATTGCTAGTGTTGACAGGTGTTGCAAGATACCTTAAATTGAAAATGATTTGGAGAGATTCCCTTCAATGTGCACCGGACTCAGAATAATCAATTACTTAGATGAAAGCACTTACTATTTGTGTTTTGTTAGCTCCAATGCAATAGACTGCTTTATCAATTCCTTTTATAAATCTTTTCTAGTTGTTTATCTCTCTTTCTATACTTGACATCGAAGTACTCTTTTCGTCGCTATCTTGGTACATCGTGTTGGAAGGATAGGTATATAATCTTAATTCTATTTTTCTATAAACATACTACAAGTAGTAAAATCCCGATTCCTATATATATACACTCTTGAAATAATGAAACAAACAAAGAACGAAAGATTGGTGGACTTTTGGATCAAAAATAAAATCATTTTGAGTTATCATTGAAATCAACTGTTTTTCTAGACTTAACTCCAACAGTATCTCTCTTGACTCTATTATACATAGTAACCTTATAATTGAATATAAAATCAACGAGAGTCCAACTCCAACTTTTGTGGACTGGAAGATCATCATAGAATTCAGATGCAATAGATCTCAATTCAGGAAGTTTGGTCCAAGCAACAAATGGGAAATCATGATGCTCATTATGATATCCAACATTCCAGGTAACCAAATTCAACAAGCCATAATAAGAATATGTTTCCAATGGAGGAACATCTGAATATTTCTCATAGGATTCGGGAGGAGAAAAAATATAATGCTCGGAGACAAAATGCCCAGCTGTTGGGTGTAATGAACCAGCTAAGAATGAAGACATTATAAAATACCATAATGAGTTAATTGACCAATATTTCACCACGAGAATATCTACAATAACCTGAACAACAACGTTCAACAAATGAACCAAGGTGAATTTGATTTGAGTCACAAACATTGGCCTCAAAGCATAAAAAAATATTTGGAAAGTTGCAAAAAATGCCTTACCCAAGACATTTGATAGAACTAATGCTTCAAATTCAGTTGGAATATCAGTGTCATAAACTTCATCACCTAAAAATTTATGGTGTAATTGATGATAAGGATGGAATGATGCACTATAAGGAATTCCGATTGGAAGATTAGTCACAATGGCAAATAGTCTATTATGTAAAGGTTTCTTGAATCCTAGATTGTGAGTTAATTCATGGATACATAAGAAACAGTTTTGATTTGCAGTGGCACCGATAATATATGCAGACAAGATAAATTTCAGCGAGAGAGGACTGGTATTCCTCAATAGATATGCAACTGTAAATTGAAGTGAAACCACCATCAAACTTATATATTTTGTCAATGGTTCATGTCCACATAGCTTTGTGACTTTTGGATATTTCTTCAATATACCTCTCCTTCTAATTGAATGAGGATCTTTCTCATTAGTCCAATAAAAATCTAAAGTAGTACTGATTTCGACTTCATCAATCACAGGTGGTGTGGCAGCATGTGAGGTCTTGGTCTGTCTGTGGATAATTTCTGTCATGGCTTAAAATTGAAAGAGCGATATGAGTTGAACACGAGGGAAACGAGCTTCACGTCAAAGAGCGATTGAAAAATTGCTTAAACAAGAGAATGAAACGAGCAAATGTATTTTTTCAAGAAAGAAATTGATCGCAACCGTACCAATTTAAAGATGCAACAAATTGACAAAGACTATAATCTATCGTCTATTTTTGAACTAGCAAAAGGGGATCAGATCGAATGATTAGGCTTTAAGTTAGTGATTACCATTCTCATTTATTCTTCAGAGGGGAAGACGACAGACGCGTCGATTATGTAACCCGTTTTCGTCGATGAACTTTTTTTTTGCATTTGTCGAGAAGGAGGAAACAAGAAAGAAGACGGAAGGAAGATGAAAAAGGGTATAGTTGATTTGCAATAGCTAGGATAGTTCTGATAAATAGAATAGGCTCAATTCCCAACTGATTTGATTAATCATATACATCTATAGAAGAGACGTTGTGAGAGACACTATAACCGTTATCTCTCCAGTGTACTATTGTATTTGACCTTCAATTAACTTTACCATTAAGTGAACTGTCAGCTAGTGGGTTAACAACTCTATCACCTCTTGAATCAGTCTACAAAACAAGTGCTTCGAATCTGATTTTCCAATTTAAGAGCAATTGAAAAACCAGTTCTTTAATTAGCAAAATCGATAATAAGGGTTCCATTTAGACCTTAATTACGTTTTCTCTTCCCCTCCACGCATTTTCGGCTAAACTGCCGTTTTTTGTGGTTAGACTACTCCACTCACGTCCCTCTGAGAGTGCGATTTGCATATCATACCTTACATACATACAACAGGTCATTTCACTATTACAGGCATGTTATCATTTGCAACAAAGAGGAATATCTCTAAAGCTTTTGTGCTACCTACTGGAATGAAAAGGGTGAATTTAATTAATGCTCATATAAAACCAATGTCTACAGCAACTACCTCCACTGATCCGTCTACCCCACTTGAAGTTGAAGTCAGTGTTACAAATACTGCAAGAGTGTTTTCATTGAACAGAGCTTCAAAGTTAAATGCCTTGAATACTTCAATGTGTAAGGAGATAACTCCAAGGTTGGTTGAATTTGGAAATTCGGATGCTGCCAATTTGATTGTCTTCAGATCAAATTCCGAGAGATCTTTTTGTTCTGGTGGTGATGTTATTCAATGCGCAAAGGATAATTTAAAAGGTGATCCACTTGCTTCAATTGAATTTTTCAAGGCAGAATACAGTTTGAACTATCTCTTGGCTACTTATGGAAAACCAATTGTTTCCTTGATTAATGGTATTACCATGGGTGGTGGTGTTGGTCTTGCAGTCCATGGACCTTTCAGAGTCATCAGTGAGAGTACCAGATTTGCTATGCCAGAGACAAATATTGGATTCTTTAGTGATGTTGGTACCACTTTTTGGTTACCAAAATTAGATGGTAACTTGGGGTATTATTTGTCTTTAACTGGAGATGAATTGACTGGATTAGATACTTTCATTGCTGGTTTTGGTACACATTACGTTCCATCTTCGAGATTTGACGATTTGGTTGAAAGATTATCCAGTTTAGGATTGGATCAAATGGATTTGGCATCAAGTCCCAAATCAGAGCTATTGCAATCCAAAGAATTCTATAGCATAGTCAACTCTGCAATTGAAGAATTCACAGAGGATATCCCAATCCATCATCAATTTAAATATACTCTGGAGCAATTGAATACAATTGAGTCTTGTTTCAATCCAAAGAAACATAAATCAGTGGAAGATGTTATTGCAGCTTTAACTGCTGATGGATCAGAGTTTGCATTGACCACTGTCAAGAATTTGTTGACTAAATCTCCAATTTCATTAAAACTATGCTGGCATTTACTCATCAAAGATAGTGAATCATCAATTTATAATTCTTTATCCACAGAATTGATATCCGCTTCTAAGATGATGTTGGGATATAAACCAAACGATTTTAACGAATATATTCTCAAAAATCTAATAAACAAAAAGTCAAAGGAAATTGCCGATAAGACTCCAATTCCAGCATTCAAGGATATTGCAGCTGTTCCAGATTCAACTATTGAAGCTTTAACTTCATCTGATATTTATAATCCAGATGCTTCTGAATCCGGAATATCTGCCGAAAAAGTGATAGAATTACTAGCCGAAATGAAGATTTCTAAATTCGATGATGTTAAAAGTTTACAATCTGATTTCATGGAATATCCACATCATATGGGACTACCAACACAGGCAGAAGTGGGTAGATATATTAAAGGTGAAGATGACTCAAATAGGAAATTCTCAGTGACTTTCAAAGAGACTCTGAAGTACTTCCAAATAAAATATAGTGAAAAAAATGGTGTTTACTATAAAGTTAAAGAAATCTTGAAGAGAAAAACTAAAGGAAGTGAGTATGGTGAAGAATATCTTGAGTGGATTGATTAAGCAACTCCAACTCCTTTATCCCTTTTAGTATTATTTTGTATATAAAAAAGCCAATCCATAAACATTGAAAATTTACGTCTTTATTAGTAGTATCTGTATGCACAGCCATAATTGTCAAGGAGATTTGAGAACAGTTTTTTTTTGCTCTTTATTTCTACTATTAAACCAGTCTTGATTCCCCATATAATTCTTAACGTCTTGGGTCAGATACATAGCTGGAGCGGGAATAATACACTAGGAAAATGGCGATGCTCTGCTCCTGGAGATATTTGAAGGCAACTGGGCTGAGGAGGATAATATCTCAGCTTAGACCACCGCATGCTCATCAATTGAAATTCAACTCCAGTGTCTCTTCAATAGCTACAAAATTAGAGGATAAACTTCGGCAAGCTAAAGAGTTAAGAGACTCCATAACACCAAACTATGCTTCTAGAAATGAGTCCTCTCCTGTCTTTAGGGCTGCAGAAAATCAGCTCTTTGAGAGGTTGAAAATGCACTCTGAGAAACAAGGTCCAAAATTTTATTGTAATCCTGATTTCTTGGATAACAATCTTGCCACTATTACTCCTCTCGGTCCTAATCCAAGAATTGAAGAGATTCAAAGACCAAATGGAGAACTAAAGACAGAGGCCCAATTCAATGCATATGTGGAGGATATATTAGCGACAAACCGTAGAGGCCATCAGCATCCTGAGATTGAAGACATCGTAACTCAGGTGATATTAAGCCCGGAATATAAACAATTCTTAACTATCACTACTATGAAGTCTATCCTAAATTTCTATAGGAATTCAAGCAATATAGAACAACTGCTTGCTATGTTGAATGATATGGAATCAGAGTATGGTGTGGTGCCCGATATAGAGTGCTTCAACATTGGATTATTCATGGTTGGAAATAGGCTTGAATACAAGAGGCGGTACACCGGTAAACTTGTTAATCTGCTAATAAAGACTGATGTTGCACCAAATTTCACAACATGGAGATTGCTTTATCAATCATTATCTGTGCAAGGGTCCAGATCAATGTTACAATATATGGTTGAACATGAGATGGTCTTAACTCCTCTCGTGACCAAAATAGCACAAAGAACAATGGATGAATTCAAATCGCCTGAAATGTTTTTAGAGTTTGTTGATGAATATCCAAAGTCGTTCCCAAATTTTGAGCTAGAATCGTTCATGCATGTTTACTCGGTTTATCGTGATTGGGATAAGACTTCAGAGATATTGTTGGCACTTGAGCAAGAACAGGGGCTCACTGGAATTCAAGCCAGGGATATGACTTCTCAATTGGCAAGTGCAGGTGAATATCCTTTGGCTTTGTCATTTGCAGAATATATCAGCAATAAGGGAGAAGTGAGCTCCTATAATTTAAGAAGAGTCTATTCCGTTATGCTATATAATTACCTTCGAGATGACTTGGATTTTAGAAATAAGGATTGGATGAAGTTTACCAAACTTCTTTACCACGAATCGGCCAAGGATGCGTTTATTCAAAAGAGAATAAAGTACTTGCTGAATTTGTCAGGAGATCAGATAGATTACAAAACTTTGCTTGAGCCGGATTACAAATTCTCCGATCTAGTTTTTGGAGCTTTGACTTGGAAAAATGAACCTATAACGCAACTGGGGAAGAATTCAAAGCCATATCAAGAGGTTGCTGCTAGATGGTTAGGGACCGTAAAAAAGAATAGAAAGAGTCAATGAGATTCTGAAATATGTAAATAGGACAAATACAGGGCTGTGTACAATTAGCATGAGATTTAAATTCACTCGATTTTTTAGATAGTTGTGTTTGATCACCATGTAGCTGTAGAATACTAAAATGATTTACCAAGTATGCATAGCCGAACTGAACAGGAGAGATCTGGCAAAAGAAGGAAAGTAAATGATCAATTAGCTAATAATTTGAAGGAAGCACCCTATTTCCAAATTAAGCTCTCTCAAAGATGGATTTTGGTCATTTGTTCACCGTCTGGATCCAAATTCTATCACGACGCTGAAGAATCAAAATCGTACTGGCAATTGCCAAGCAATGATGAAGGTGTTCTTCCTGATGTCAAGGATGAATGGAATTACGTTGAGGAACATAAGAGAGAAATCTTGCTTTTGATTGCCGTTGCTCGGGGTCTAGATCTCACTAGGTTACCTTCTGAGATTCAAGCCAGTGTTACGGAAGAGATCTGCAAATTGATAAAGGACGTCTCGCTAGAAGAGAAAGAATCCCAAGATGAAGAATCAGGGGGTGAAGATGTTAATTCTGCGGATGATCAATCCCAAGGAGATGACGAAATTCACGATGCTACTGTCAGGGAAGAGAATGAAAATGAAGATGAAAATGAAGATGAAGACGAAGGAAATGGCCTTGGACTAATGCTTGGCTACGGCTCAGACTCAGATTCAGAAGACGGAGACCAGTCGGAATCAGATAGTAGTGAGCTCAAGGAAGCAGAGGAGAATTCGAAAGTAGTCAAAATCGATGAATTGTCTGATATTGGAGAAAACACCCCTGGCGTGGATGCTGAAAATGGACTGGATGGAAAAGAGGTGGAAGATGCAGAAGTTCAAGATCAGGAAGAGGAAGATGATGACGAGGACCAGGAAGATGATGATGGGGACCAAGAAGATGAAGACGAGGACGAGGACTTCGGCTTAAACCTTTCTGATGTGGATGATCTCTCGGACACAACATTGGATCACGACAGTCATGGTAACAGTCGAGTGGACCAAAGAGATGCAGCTACAGAATCAACTCAGAACCGATTCATGGAAATGTTGGACAGGTACAATGTTGACCCATACTCTTCTTATGATCTAGAGTTTGAAACTTTCATGAACGATCCTGCTTTCTTGGCTGTTGAAGCTAAAACTGACGATGGACAAGATATGAGAGTCAAGTTATTCAACGATTGGTGTAAGCTAAAAATTCACGGCTCTGAAAATTTAGCTGGCTCTGACGTTGAACAAAGTCTGGATGGTGATGAACAAGAGGACGAGGAAGAAGATAGCGTTCTAACCTATGTTACTTTTTTGAAATCTTTATCTAAAATTAAACAGAAATTTTATTTTGAGTTCAAAAGGAGTTACAAGTCTGATCCCGGTTTTCAGTGCCTTGATGATGACAAACTGCGAGAATCCTTATTCAGGAAATTCTTAGGCTTTAATAAGTCAAATAAAACAAATGATGAAAAGGTGGCTACGGTTATGAATCTGATCAAAGCTTCAAGTATTTGGAAACGGATTGAGAAAACTTGGCATGGTGCCAATTCGCTTGATGTGACCAGATTAAAGGAGCAAGGTTTTGACATCCAGCATGAGGTTATCGAGTTCGAATTTTTAGATGAAGGATCTAAGGATCAAGTGCTTCTTAAGCTCAGCCAGTGGATTGACTCTATCTAGCATTAATGTTTAGCAAAAATTACGGCCATAGTTACTACAGGAATATAATAAAACGCAAAAACTTAAAACAAGAAAATCAAATGGTGAGGGAAAAGAAAAGATGACAAAGATACAAAAAAAAGCAAAAAGAATAAACCAAAAAACAAACATCATGGATAAAAATCATCTGTTTATTATACCGCGCAACTGATAATAACCAATCATCGCATATCTATAGAATTTCAAAGAACAAAGATCAATTTTTATACTACCTAATTAGCAACCTGTAATTTTGTTACTAGGGAATGAGTAGCCTGCCGATTCCCATGATGTGTAGTTATTGTTTTCATAAGCTTTTGGATGGGCTTGGATATAATCGTATGTTGGGTAGTCTGCAGGGTCACATGTGATACTAATTGAATCATTCGGTTGATATATTCTAACGTAATCAAAAGACAATATTGCCGGGAAGTCAACTGATGGCCAATCAATATATGCCCAATTTTTAGAAACACCAAGATTTAAAACCATCGACATTGGCTCTTTTGAGATTCTTCTCCAATCTATATTTCCATTTGGAGCCATGGCAGATGCATAAACCGTGAATGTAGGATCCTCTCCAACGAACCATCTACAATATCCATCATCATCATCATTCAGATACTCGTAGGCATAACTTTGATATCTTCTTGGAGTGTTAGCGGCACCTTTTGCATACCAAGTGGTATTTAAGGTTGTGATTCCAGAGAAGGCTTGTTGATATGGACCACCACAATAGGTGTTCATTGTGGTAACTGAAGGATCGTGTATCTCCACAAAGTTGTAATCAGGCATATACCAAATATCAAATGGTGCAATCTGCATCGATTGTGATGCCACTCCATTTTTAATGTTTGTATCAACTTCTCCTTCTATAATATCGATTTCTGGAGCACCTCTTCCTGTACCCTGGTTTGGATGATCTTCATCATCACATGTACATGAATTTAACCTTTGACCTTGTAGATAGGAAATACCATCAGGCGATGACTGGTTTGCAGTGATTCCGGCATCACAGGAACTATATGAATATGGCCAAACTCCATCAGTTGTTGCCATATATCCAGGTCTCCCCAAGTTACCCATTGACCAAGCACCCGGCCACATACCTGTAACATTACCATAGTTAGGCAACTGAGCACTGACTTCCATAATACCTTGCGTAAAGCACATTCTATTCCACGAGTGTAACATACCAGATCTATAGTACAGATTGTGATTTTTGAAAGCATCCAATCTTAATTGAACTGTACCGTTGGAAGTGGTAACAGCATCTGGATCATACCATTCCAAATCCTTCGTGGCATCATAATGAAGATCTGGGGCATACCAGAACTGATCATCACCGTCATAAAATGTTCTACCTTCGGCATTGAACTCATCACTGAACACTAAACTCCAAAGTGAGCCATCCTTTGCCTCTCTAGTATAAGCAGATTCTGGAGTATCGGGATCGACCAAGTTGGTTCTGATAGCACTTAGTTGAGGATAGACATACTCTGTCAACATGATATAGGTGTCATATGAATATGTCGTACCGGTTCGATCAATGACACCGGTGAATGTAACAGCAGGCAAGACAACGAATAAGGCTAATAATCCTATACCGATCACAAGACATCCTACAAGAGCAACTCCAGACCTGCGATCCATGTTTTTCATATCAGTCATAAATCTATGTTTTTCATAGTATGCATCAGCGATTGGATCGGGGTTGTGAAGATAATCGTCTTCTTCTTTTTCATCTATGTGCAAAGGGAAAGAGGACGCTGGGTATCCACCAAATGGAGAAAAATCCGTATCCACCAAGAACGGGTTTGAAGATTTATTACTTTGGGAGGAGGAATCACTAAATCTTTTCCCTCCTGGAATGAAACTGGACTTGGAGTTGACAGACTGCATGGAAACTGCCCTACTTCCTGTCAATCCTTGTGGATATCTATCATACTCCATTGGAGTTGATTGATTTGCAGAAGAGCCAAATGGATTCATCATTGAAGTTGAAGAATTCTGATAACTGGAATTGTAATCAATTAGCTTTTTGTTTTCACCTGCACTGGAAGATATATCATTGCTCTGACTTTCATAGTCCTGATTGAATGGATCAGCTGTTGATCCCTGACTGGAATCAGAGCTGCTCTCTATTTGAGGAGCTCTTGAGGTCAAATTTCTTGATGACATTCTGTTGATCTGTGGCTGTGGGAACTTGTTTGAATCAGTGAGTCGCTTGCAAAGAAAAGAAAGAAAACACCAACTAGACCAGGTATTCTCGAAGTTGGCACCAGCTGTCTGAAGAGATTGATTGTTTTCAATTTCTATTCAAATATGGAACTTGAATAATAGTCTATATGTCTATTATGACCGAAGAATTGAAGGGAAGTGACCTTTATGAAACGAATGCTTTATGTTATAACCTTCTACTAAGGAAATTAATAAGTTGGTTAGTTTTCGACCGTCGATATCACCTTTTAAGAAAGAATCAAACAGCTTATTCGACTAAGTTGTTCAGTTGCCAGGTGATTCAATTCAAACAAAAAAACAAAAGTAAAAACTTAAATATAGAAGCAAATCTCCCTTCCGTCAAGTCTTTTCCACAATCAGCCACATTGAAAGGGCGATTAAAACATGAGGCTTGAAAACACGGTATTATAAATTGAATGCGACAAGGCGCAGCGCGGATTACACAGCTCTACACCAGAACAAATCCCTCATCGCTGAGCTTGTCCCATTGGGGTCAGTGTGTATATAGATAACTAGCTGATCTTGCAATAGATGGAAATGCGTTTCTTAGTTTTATATACAGATAGTATGTACAGGATTCTGAAACTGAGGTATTTATCGGCTATTCAGGTTTAGGCGATGATTCTGCCTCCATCTCTTCGACCTTCTGTTTGTCAGAAGCATAATTGATCAACGAAAATCCAAGAACACCAAATAAGATTGAACTACTAATGACCTTGAAGATTACTTCAGGTATGTTCATTGTTGCTTGGTCTCTTGGACCCCAGCCTCCATAAGCAATGTAATATATAGCTTTCCTCTCATCATCGCTTAGATAATTCCATCCAAACTCTTGTTTTATATCCAAATAGTTGATTATGTCCTGTTGGGTCTCTCCCGGTAATTTTAGCCAGCGTGATGATAAGTTAGATAAATCAATGGCGTACTCTTCTTCTTCCTCTTCAACTGCTTCTGTTGGTCTTTCCGATGCAAAGTTACCTAGTCCTTCATCTGCTTGGGCAATGTTGTTCTGGCTTCCCGCTTTTAGCTTCGTAGACTGGCTGTACGATCTCAAACCACTTCCCGTATTCAATGGTGCTCTAGCAATCAATGCATATCTATGCTTACTTGGGGACGATCTACAAACATATGAAATGGCATTTCGCCTAACGGCACTTAATTTTATCATTGCTATTGAAGTTTGCCTCTGTGAAACTCAAGCAGTTAAGAATATTTCCAAATATCTTCAAACAAACCGAATCAAACCTTCAAAAGTATATTATTTGCCTCTTGTAAGCTCTTAAATTGTCTCCAATCTGGGTAAATCTGACTTGCCATATTACTTTTTTCAATTTGGAGAGAACTGAAATATCAGAGCAGTGGAAAAAGAATGAGAACGAGAGGAGAAGACGCACCGCCTTGATTAACTCTCCTACAGGATACAGGTTTTGGATGTTTTCGAAACTAAATGTAATTATGATACTTAAATGCAAATGCGTAATCAGGTTTTCAGGTTAAGAAATAGTAGTCCAGAGACCAAGTCTCACTACAGTGATCTTTTACTCCAAGCAAGTCTCCAACAAAGATATAAGATCAAGGCACTCACTAATAGGCATCCCGTAAGAACAGCAAAAGGAAAAGTCAAGCAATAAGTACTAGACCAAGATGCTAAGCTTTCAATTGATGCATTACAATAATGGTCAAACTCAAATGCGTAAAAGATACCAAATGTCAAAGAGCCGAATGCAGGAGCACTTAAAAACAAACCCCAAGCGGAACCAAGGATTTCTGTTCCCCAAATTGTAGACACCAAGGTTGGGAACAATGTAAAGAATGATCCGTAACCAAATCCAAATAGCAAGGTTATTAATCCAAAGTTGTCAAAGTTTAAAGTCACTAAAGCAAAAGCAGTAATCGAGACCGTTACAGAGCACCAGATAGATTTCATTGTTGATTGGACAGAGGAAAAATGATCGTTTACAAAACCCATCAATAATCTAGAAACTGTCGATGATAAACTAAAGAGCCTGACTTGCTTTCCAACATCGCCATTGAGTTCCGAACCAACAGTCTGTGTCAAAGATCCAAGGTTTGTTATGAACAATTCCAATGAACCTCCTAGCAAGAACAAAACTAGGTATGTAACTTTCATTGTTGGATCCTCAAGGAACGTGTTGAACTTTTCTTTATGTGCTTGTGGTTTGATGATATTTCCTGAAAGTAATGGGGTTTCCTCGTCATCGGCAGATTCAGAGTGAGCATATGAGGATGACTCGGAAGAACTTGTCTGGTAGTCCTGTTGTAGCTTTGAAAATAGAATCTCTTTCTCTATTGTGACAATACATGAAGCGATCCAATTGAGAATTCCAGCAACAAAGTACAGAATACTTAAAAATATAAATATCATATGAACTTTGATCTGGCCAGTGGGTTTATCGATGAAAATAGGCATATTGAAAAGGAAGGACAAAAATAGAGATGACACACCATAAAACGTTACTGGCAATGAAATACTTAAGGCTTTTCTTTCTGGATAGATCTTAGCACATGTGAGTAAAGAGCAGAAATATGCAGAAGATGTTCCGCATCCAATTAAAGCAAATGATAGGGCCATCAGGAGATAATTAAGCTTATTTTGAAACACATATGCAGCCAACAGATATCCAGGAACTAAAACCATACTGATAACAGCTAAAAGAACTGGTCCATGGGCATCAGACATATATCCAAGGAAAGGTAGTGTCAAATATAATCCAACTGTCATTGATCCACCAATGATGTTAATGTTCAGCTGATTGTATCTCAACTTCTCTATGAATTGGGGGGTAAACATTGCAAAAGTAACGACTGATGCATCGAATAAACATGCTAGAAGAGAAAACACAAATGAGAATAGTCTTATCTTATCCTTACTATGATTTTTGCTAAGATAGTGCCTTATATGGCAAGTCAAGGAATGTTCTAACGTCGACAAGTTCGTCATATTGAAGCAAGCATATATTGAAAAGCAAACAGAAAATGTTCCTTCTAGGTTTGGATCATGAAGCAGTTCAAACTTACTAAAAGCTTTAATCATGTATCTTCAAAGATGCACTCTCTCAAATCTGGTCCTCGATGTCGCTTGAGCACGAACTCGTCTATCGACTTCCCAATCTCTCAGTATGACTCGACAATAATTCGCTGCCCGCGCCGCAATATCAGAATAGTAGGCGGGTTTCTCGAATTGTGCTCAACAGAGTTTTTGCTACCATTAACCAATGGATTCGGGTGTAATCTTTTAAACCTATATATTTTACTATATGAATTCACTTGTGGAATGGAATTACTTCTTGGGAGCTCACTAATTAGAGGCTTCATTTAACTGGTACTCTCCTTTACCCAAATTGTAGCTGGGAAAAATCACTTGAGAAAAGTATACCGATCTACCATTTGAAATATCACAGTTTAAATGATTTGAAACTGATCCAATATTTATTGGAATGGAGACTTCTTTATCTTGGAATCTGCCGGGATAAACCATGTTCAAGGTCTCTGAACCGTTCTTAGTATTGGTCGGTGCGTGGGTAGTTAGGTTGTTTCCAAGTGTGGATTTAAAATTCTCATCCAATTTTATATACCTTGAGTCATTCATCACCTGGAACTTGAAAACTTGAGGCTGAAAATTTGCTATATCCCTTTTTGCTAGGTTGTAATCACTGAGTATTCCGTTGTAATTTAACTTATTATCGATGAATGCAGGAATAGCTTCGATGGAATTTCTTCTGTTGTTCAGTTTGATACAGGTACTTCTGTTTGAGATGTTAATTGAACAGAAAACTGAGTTGATAAGATCAAAGGAACTAGCACTTTTGAACCAATTATTTGCCAAAAATTCAAAGAAATTGGTTCTGAGAGTTGCTTTATCATCTTCCTGAAGTAAAACAACAAAAACAGGATCCAAGAACTTCAACTTTTCATTGCTGTTGTAGAAGCTAATATTCTTATTCCATGATGTAATTTTGGCCCCTTTTGCTGTCATGAAATTGATTAAGTCGCCATTCCCCTTCAAATATCCTACTGGAATAAACATCCCATAATCCAATACTTTAATGCCTTTGTTAATATTGAAATTTATAGAAGTGATGATAGATTCCTTCAGTGGCTCCGTTTGAGATTTAGAATTGTACAAGAAGAGACATCTTGTCTTAGAGGGAATGCTTAAAGGCTGTTGGTCGTTATAGGCTGGAAGATCCAACTCTGAAGCGGCCTCTGCAGTTTTCTTCAATCCCAAAGAAATGAGCCCATCGGTGTTGATCAAATCACGCTTGACAAATATACCACTAGTTTTAGAAACGTCAAATTGGCTTTCGAATGATTCAGCTTCTTTGAGATATATATCCATTTTGAGTGATTTCAAATTATCAGATTCCCAAAAAATTGGATCTTTCAAACTAAAAAGAGAATTCTCTTTATCACCCCTTTCAGAATTCAAAGAAGGTAGCTCTTTGTTGAAAACCTTGGGAAATGAAGAGGGAATAATTATTGACTTGACTAGGGGTAGAAGAATCATGAGCGGTAAGAGTTTCATGGTGTATTGCTCTATGATTGGAACCCTTAACTGCTTTAGTGGACTTTCTTGAGTTTTATATTGACTAAACAGAAAGATAAACAGTTAGATTATAAGCAAAGCAAATCAAAAACATGCAATAGTTGACAGTTGACCGCCACATTCTGATCTCCCTGCGAATACTCTGTGAAATCGCTACTTGAGAGTCTCTCGTAGTATCCCATCCCTTATCCCCTTCTTTTGGTTAACCATCAAGTCGACGCTCCCACAGGCGCGTCGATTTAGTAGGAACAAATTTCGCACTCACACATCCATCACACCCACGAGAAACGGTTCCATATACTGGTCTTAAAGGCCCAATAGGAAAGAACGAAGAAAAACTGGCATATCAATTCTACCCCAAACCTCTACCCTTGAAATAAGCTTTGATTTTAAGTTCATTCAATTTCAAGAATGGCATTGGTTGGACTACATTCCAGTAGACAGGCTGTAAAGACCTCTCTTGGGTTGACGAGATTTTTATTCACCTCTCCAACTGTTTTAAACTCAAGCAAGACTACTCACTTTGGTTTCAAGACTGTGCCTGAAGAAGAAAAGGAGAAGCTTGTTCGTGGAGTTTTCTCATCAGTGGCGTCAAATTATGATGTTATGAATGATGTGATGTCAATGGGAGTCCATAGACTTTGGAAAAGACATCTAATTGACAAGCTAGATTGTGGAATGAGACAGAACTCTTCTGAACCATTGGCTTTTCTTGATGTCGCAGGTGGTACTGGTGATATTGCATTTGGACTATTGGACCATGCTAGAATCAAATATGGAGATAATTTGAGTACTATGACCGTTGCAGATATTAACCCTGATATGCTTCATGAAGGAGAGAAAAGATGCCTAAGTACTCCATATGCAAATTCTCCAAGAATTAACTTCATTGAACAAAATGGACAGGAATTGAGTGCAATCGAGAGTAATTCTAAGGATGTCTATACAATTGCCTTTGGTATTAGAAATTTCACTGATATTCAAGCAGGTTTGGATCAGGCTTACAGAGTGTTGAAACCGGGAGGAATATTTGCATGTCTTGAGTTCTCTCGTGTCGATAACGAAGTGTTGGATTACTGTTATCAGGCATATTCATTCTCCTTTTTACCATTGATGGGACAGTTAATTGCCAATGATAGAGAATCATATCAATATTTGGTTGAAAGTATAAGAAAGTTCCCTACCCAAGAGTCGTTCGCAAACATGATCAGAAAGGCAGGTTTCTATGTCCCAGGTAAAGGTTATGAGAATTTGACTTTTGGTGTTGCTTCTATCCACATTGGTGTGAAATTGTAATGAGAAATTGCTACATGTATATATTTATAGGCATTCAGTATGGAATAAGATGTTCTAGCTCAACCCTAGAGTCTCCTAGAGTTTCCAAGACTATCAATTAGTGACTGCTATATAATAATGATAACATATAGCACTTAGTAATATAGTGTGGTTTGTATACCATATCAATCATTGAATACCATCTAATAATGAGTTCTTATAACACTCGATATTATAGTGTGCTTATTATACCACTAGATAGAAGATGTTTTGCAAGCGCTTCATAACCGGCTCGCGCAAAATCTCTCGCACTCACACCCTGTGCCTGTTCCTATATAAATTGTTCGGATTCCCATCTACTTTGTACATTCTTACTCCTTTGGATTTTCTTCCTTTCTCCATCTTTATGCAAGGGCATTACGTGTATCAGTGAGGATTCGTCCGAGATCATGTTTTTGCTAGTTGAAAACTTTCAACATGACTGCTCTTTGGTGGACCAAGCTTGTCTTGGATCGCTCAAGGAATTTTTGGAAATCTTTCTTTTCTCTCATTCACTTAACTCATTTCATCTGTTCAAGTTTGTTTGTTTATGCCATGGCTTTTTGTCCAGGCAATCTTACGAATGGAGAGGCATACCTTTGCTGCAGTGGCTCATCACCTAATATTGTGCAAAATATAAGTGCATGGGCAACTTTCAATTTTCTGTAGTCTGGCTCATAGTTTCTATTACTGAGCTCATATCCTCTATCAAATTATGGCTGAATTGAGAATCGCCGATTGAAATTCTGTAGTTGTAGCTTCCTCTATTAGAATCCCCCTAACCTACATAAGTGAAATAACGGTATAACAGGTTATTAAGGCAGAAAGTGGTACCCTCTAAAAGGCCATATCCTATGAAGAGCGACAGAGAGAGCTCCTTCCCCACTGAGCCTGGAAAATTTTCCCGTACAGTAAAAAGCTGCTTTGTACCACAACTCTTCAATAAAGCTTTTACACATAACCTTATTGATCAACCTCTTATAAAATATCTATAATAAATCCCATAAAATGTTTAAGAAGTTCACCAAGGACGATGTTCACACACGTTCAAATGTTAAATCATCAATTCAACGTGGTCTCAAGCAAAAGCTTGTTGATCAATATCCAAAATTAGAATCAGTTATAGATGACATTGTGCCGAAGAAGTCTACAGTTTCATTGTACAAATGTGAGGATAAGATTCAACTATACATAATGGACAATGAAGTTCTTTTCTACCAGAAGTTTGATGAGTTAATTCCAGCTCTTAGATTAGTGCATAGATATCCAGAGGCATTCCCAAGAGTTCAAGTTGATAGAGGTGCAATTAAATTCGTTCTTTCAGGTGCTAATGTTATGTGTCCTGGATTAACATCACCAGGCGCAAAACTTCCTGAAGAATCATTTCCAGAAAATAAAACAGTTATGATCTATGCCGAAGGTAAAGAACATGCAATGGCTGTTGGTACATTATTAATGAGCACGGATGATATCAAATCAATCAATAAAGGTATTGGTATTGAGTTGTTACACAATCTAGGCGATGGTCTATGGAGTTTCAAACCTGAGTAGGTGATCATGACTGATCCTTTGTGGATTTACTAGATCACTTCGTTTCTACTCCCCCCACAATCTGCACGTAAAGTGTTGTTGTCTTTTTATTATTTTACTATTTTATTTTGTCGCAATTAGATTTAAAGACCCCATCATTTTCAGGCCACTGGTAGTACTTGTAAAAGGCGAATACAGATTCTTAGATTACTTCTTCGGAGAACCACCACTAAAACCCCAGATCAAAAAAACACTGGAAAGTTAGTAAGCGTGTGTGGGACGGGACAGGTTGACGTGCGATCTACCCCCATACACGAAAAAAAAGGAATCTAAAATTAAAGATTGGCTGGCCTCGTAGATAATAACAAAAGATAACTATAGCTAGCTATATTCTAAATCCTTTATACTCGTTCTATACTGGAAAATATTCGCCAGGAGCCGGCTGTTCCAAAATGTCAATGAGTAACTTGAAGTATGGTATAGTGATTGATTCTGGGTCTTCAGGATCACGCTTACAAATATACCAGTGGGAAGATCCAGTGTATCTTCAAAAGACCTCCGAGGATTCTAATCTATTGACGTCAGTTCCAAAGATTATTCAACATGAAGACTGGAGTTATAAGATAACGCCCGGATTATCAACATTTGCCATTGGTGAGGATAAAGATGTTTGGGATGATCATTTCAAGCCATTAATCGAATATGCCCAAAAAATTATTCCAGAATCGAAAATTTCAGAGACTCCAATATTTGTTCAAGCCACGGCTGGAATGAGATTGATCGATGCTGATCGACGGAAAGAAGTTTTGAAAGATGTCTGTGAATCATTACAGACAAACAGTAAATTTTTAGTGACTGACTGTGAAGATCAAGTTCAAGTGATTGATGGAGAAACTGAAGGATTATATGGATGGATTGGTCTAAACTACCTGAAGGGTAAATTGGATAATTATGATAAGAAATTGACGATAGCAGAACATGATTCTTATGGATTTATGGATATGGGTGGTGCATCTACTCAAATAGCATTTGTTCCTTCGAGTCCAGCTGAATTAGAGAAACATAAGGATGATCTGTATAAAGTTGCATTAAGAAATGTTAATGGAGATTCTCAAGAATGGTCAATTTTTGTTTCTACATGGTTAGGATTTGGTGCCAATCAAGCAAGAAAGAGACATTTAAAAAATTTGATTCTATCGTTACCTGAAGGTGTTAATTATGATACCAATGGGGATATGATTTATGATTTGGTTGATCCATGTTCTCCTAAAGGAATGGATATTAGACATGAATACAATGGGAAAGAGTATGATATTTCAGGCTCTGGTGATTATAAAACATGTCTGAAATATATTTATCCATTGTTGCTCAAACATTTACCATGTAATGATGATCCATGTTTATTTAACGGTGTCCATGCTCCAACAATTGATTTTAAGAAGGATAAATTTGTTGGTGTTAGTGAATATTGGTATACCGCAAATGATGTTTTCCATATGGGAGGTGCCTATAACTTTTTAAAATTTGAAGAAAGATTAAAAGAATTTTGTGAACTGTCTTGGGATACTGTGGAGACAAACTTTGGTAATGGTGGATATGGAGATACAATATCGATGGATCTTTTAAGGGATTCATGTTTTAAAGCTAGTTGGGTGGTGAATGTCTTACATGAAGGGTTTGAATTACCTAGAATAGGTTTTGAAACTGGTGATTTGAGTAAAGAAGAGATCGATGAACTTAATAAACAAGATAAAGAACATATACCTTTCCAAAGTGCCAATCTCATAGATGGAGCAGAATTATCATGGACGTTGGGAAAAATTCTTCTTTATGTCTCAACACAGGTACCATCCAATGATAAAATACCTGTTGGTGTGTCACCAGCAGAGACAAAACAGTATGTCACATCATCTGACCTGACTGGTATGACCAACAAATTGGGAGCTATCGATGATGGGGCTACATTAATTACAGATTCTAAATCGAATTCGAATTCATTCTCTGGCAGCATTTTGTTGTTTATGATTACTTTTTTATGCTTTGGCTTTGTCGGATACGCCGTTCTCACTAAATTTCATCCGACAAAGCGTTTGCATTCCACCTCAAGAGGAACAGCAACGTTGAAAAATATCTTGCTTCAATTTTTGCAATTGATCAAGAAGATAAGAACAGGTTTGATAAATACGTATTATTCAAGGGTTGCATCCTCTGAAGATTCCGACATTTATGAGACTGATAGAGCTAATGTTGAGCTGGAAGAAGGAGTATTTGATCTACATTCTGATAGTACCTCATTGAATAATGGAAATAGCTCGTTTAATCATTTACCAACATTGAGAACAAGATCAACCCTTAACTTGCATGAGTCTTATTCTCAAGAACAGAAGAGCCATAGCAAATTCAATTCACCTAGTATGCCTCCTCTGACGCAATCCTTATCTACAAGCTCTATTTATTTAGGAAATGGGAATACGGGTGGTAATGGACAATCAGCACAGGGAGGAAGAAGCAATTCTGTTGTTTCTTTTGATTTCATGGGTAAAAAATATGGGAAATATATGAACCAAGGTAATAATAATCATCCATATGGTACTCATTCAGCGGCTGCAGCTTCGAGTACATCACATCTTGACTTGAAGTCATTAATGAAGGGGAAATCAAATGAGTGAAGAGAGTGAATTAAAGAAAACGAGTCCAGAATCGACGCGACGACTTGAGCTGCTAAATTCGGAGCGACTTAAAAATGGGTTGTGTGTCAACCAGATCTTCTCTATTGTTTTAATTTTTCACATATTTTTTTAGAAAATTTTAAATTCTTATAGTGAAATATTTATGTTAAACTTAATTATTTGATTGATAGAGGAAAAGAAAATTCGAAAGGAATATTCTTGTAAGATAAACTAGCAATGAGAGTTAGAAAACCTACATCCAAGAGAACATCCACGCGTATGCGTGAAGGTATCAAGAAGAAAGCTGCAGCACATCGTAGAAAGGAAAAGAAGAAGTCTAAGACAGATGTTACCTGGAAATCTAAACGTAAGAATGAGCTTGAAATTCCATCAAGTTTCCCATACAAGGATAGATTAGTCTCACAGATTGAAGAAGCAAAGAGAAGGCAGTTGGAAGAGAAAGCACAATTAAGGGCTGAAAAGAAAGCTAAATTGGCATTGGCTGCTGCTGAAGATGAAGATGATGAGATGAGCGATGATGGTGAAAGTGAAGGGTCTGAAGAAGAAGAAGAAGGAAATGGTATGGCTGCTTTATTGGATAGTGCAAGAAAGGCAGCCAAGGATTTTGGTGATGAAGCTGAAGCCAGTGAAGATGAGATGGTTGACGAAGATGATGAAGATTACGAAGTTGTTGATTATGATGTTTCTGTTAAGGATACTGAAGGACAAAGTGAGATGGATAAATCCAGAAAGCAATATGATAAGATATTTAAGGCAGTTGTGGATGCTGCAGATGTTATTTTATATGTGATGGATGCAAGAGATCCAGAAGCCACAAGATCAAGAAAGATTGAAGAAGCAATTTTACAACATCCTGAAAAGAGATTAATTTTAATTTTGAATAAAGTTGATCTTATCCCTGAAAATGTTTTGAAACAATGGCTTGATTATTTCAATTCTTCATTCCCAACAATTCCATTGAAGGCATCAAATGGTGCTACAAATTCTACAACTTTTAATAAAAAATTAACAACAAGCGCATCATCATCATCATTACTTCAAGCTTTGAAAACCTATGCTCATAAATCAAATTTGAAAAGGGCTATTATTGTTGGAGTTATAGGATATCCAAATGTTGGAAAATCATCAATCATTAATGCATTAACTTCAAAGCACGGTAATAATAAAATTTGTCCAGTTGGTAATCAAGCAGGTGTTACAACAGCTCTAAGAGAAGTTAAAGTTGATAATAAATTAAAAATTTTAGATTCTCCAGGTATTGTCTTCCCTGATGATAAATCAAAAGGTTCAAAAAAGAAAAATAACAAGACTCAAATTGAAGCTGAATTAACATTATTAAATGCTTTACCACCAAAACAAATAACAGATCCATTACCTGCTGTTACATTATTAATTAAACGTTTAGCAAAATCAACTGAAATGGCTGATAAATTCAAACAGTTATATTCATTACCTGCAATTCCATCATATGATCTTGATGAATTTACAAAGCAAGTTTTGATTCATATTGCTAGAAAATTTGGTAGATTAGGTAAAGGTGGTATTCCAAATTTACACAGTGCTGGATTGATGGTGTTAAATGATTGGAGAGATGGTAAGATTATTGGTTGGACATTACCTCTATCATCAAAAGCATCTGCAGCAGCAGCAGCAGCAGATGTTGATTCCAAGAAGGAATCATTAAATAAAAATGGAGATGCATTACCTGTTTCGGAATTGAAAACTGCACCTGCTATAGATTCAAATCAAGTTATTGAGCAAACAACGGTTGTCAACGAATGGGCAAAAGAATTTGATTTAAATTCATTATTCGCTGATGTCTTTGGTTGAAATCCATTATAACTATATATCACATAAATTTTATTGTATATTAACAGAATGATCAGATCTCAATTTTTTTTTTACTTAATGAAGTCTCAAAGTCTTTTTTATTAGGACCAAATTAGTAATTAAAGTACACAAGAAATTAATAATAGGAAAAGGAAAACGAGTATTTAAAAAAAAATTAATCTATTAAAAGTGGGGGTAAAAATGGACTGTTTGAAAAAGAGAAATAAACAAAACATTTAAGCAAACTTGACTAAAGCTTGCTTGATAGCAGCTGGGTTAGCACCAATAACTTTACCAACCAATTCTCCACCTTTGAAGAATAAAATGGTTGGCATTGATGAAACTTCTTGTTGTTGAGTAACAGCTCCTAATTCATCAACATCAACTTTGTAGAAGTCGGCACTTGGATACTGGGTAGCAAATTTCTCGAGCATTGGAGCAATCATTTTACAAGGACCACACCAAGTTGCAAAGAAATCAACAACAACCAAATTGGAAGATGTGATGACTTTATTAAATTCTTCAGTACTTGTAATAACGGTAACCATTTTATTGCTTGAAAGGGTATTTATTTTTGTTGTTGATGCGAAAGATGAAGATAATGAATTTCCTGTTTTCAAACCTTTAGTGGAGGTAGAAGATGTTGTAGGTGTTGTAGTAGTAGTTTTGGTTGCTAAGAATCTGTTGATTACAAATACTAATAGCACTAAAAAAACAAAATCAAGCATTAAAAGCTAAGAAAGCAAAAGAGAATTAGGTGCAATTTATATGTAAATTTGATAGATGGCAAAAGGGTGACAAGATTTGTAATTGTAGTCAAAGTTCTGGAATCTGCTTATTAACCGTTTAACTAACTAACAGGCTGGCTGGTTACCCGGGTGTGGCGGGATGTGTGTCTTGCTTGTCTGTGGATGAGTAATGGAAGTTTGCTCTCAGCAAGTGAGCCTGTGAGAGGTGGCGAATGTGGCTAAAGGCTAGTTGTTTGTTTGTCAATGCATACTTTATTATGTAATATGCACTGACTTCCCAATACATATATCTGCCACTAACTACCAAGTGTCAATTGGACGGCTGGATGGTTCCTCCTCTGTGAAACTACACAAAGCATTTTTTTCCAGTCTTATAGCAACCGTTTAACATATGAAGGGAGACATAGAGGGGCAGCTACTATTAACTATCCTTATTGGTTTTATATTATACACATTTCTTAGAAAGTTTATAAATAAATTTCCACTTTATTTATTCCAATTAATTGTTTTTGTTTTCTTTTGAGCTTTCTCTCCTTTTTGTCATCCGGGTCCTCGTTGTTTTACTTTCTTCCTCTCTCTCTATTCCCCCCCAGCCCCCAACTACCCTCGACACCCATTTTCAAACAAGAGGAAAAAAAATAAGCAGCGGCCTTCAATTTCCATATACGAATCCCGATTATACTACTGTCTTATAGAACTCAATTTAGAATCTCATTGAAAATTGAAGCAGTTTTGTTACCAAAGAGAAAGCAAAAGTCAAAGAAATATTGCCCATTCTGAAGGAACGTGAATTTACTTATTACCCGCAGAAAGATTAACTTGTTCAATTAATTTCCGTTATCACTTCAACTCACCTTTTCCCTAGTCCAAATTATCTTTTGAGTATTTTAGAAGATTGCCAAATTGAAGGTGACGTGTTGGTGGAGTAAGAATTACAACAAGTAAAAGAATTTGATTCCTTTAAACCGCTACAAAACGGGTTTCTACATCATTTTCATCAATTAATAGAAAAAAATATTTAAAAAAAACACATATACACAGCAAACACATTATTTTACATTTTAGCTCTTATTTGTATTCCATTCAATCCAAATAAGGATAAAATAAATAAAGAAACTGGACTCTTTTTTCTTTTCACAAAAAAAAACAGCGTATTCACCTCTAGATTATGTCATTCTTGTCTTCGTTGTTGTGCTGCTTTGATGTTCAAGATAACGAGAGACAAGAATCGTCAATTACATCTCACCATCCAAAGTTAACAAAGACTCAGTCAAACATTCAAAAGGCTTTGAGTAATAGGCAATCACAAAATAGTATTTCTCCAACAAAATCTTCACCTGATTTAAAGGCAAAACCTCTGCCACATACAATTTCACAACCAGCAATAAATCATCCTCCGAATTATCAATCTACTGCAGACCCAAATATGGGAACGGCAGCAGAACTGGACTATGGTCATATGATGAAACAATCTACAGTTACGGAAACAACAGATTCAAAAGAATCAACAGATAGTTCAAAAGATGATGAAACGATAAATCCACAGCATAATAGTACCCATGGTGAATCACATGACCATCGACCACATCATCATCATCATCACCAACAACATTTCAGTGATGATGGTAATGATGTTATGATTGATGAAGAAGAAGAGACCCAAAATGATGAAGATATGGATGATGAAGAAGAAGATGATGAAGAACAATTTGAAGAATTGGATTTAACAAGAATACAAACAGATCAAGTTGTTGCTAGTTCTGGATTTCTATTGAACCCACCTTCTGAAAATCTAAAGGGAAAAAAATGTTTAGTTCTAGATTTGGATGAAACATTGGTTCATTCTTCATTTAAATATGTTCGTCATTGTGATTTCATTATTCCTGTTGATATCGAAAATCAAGTTCATAGTGTTTATGTTATCAAAAGACCTGGGGTTGATGAATTTTTAAAAAGATGTGGTGAATTATTTGAAGTTGTTGTTTTCACAGCATCTGTTTCAAGATATGGTGACCCATTATTGGATATATTAGATTTAAATCATTCAATCCATCATAGACTTTTTAGAGAAAGTTGTTATAACTATCAAGGTAACTATATTAAAAATTTATCACAAATGGGAAGACCTCTAAAAGATTTAATTATTATTGATAATTCACCAGCTTCTTATATTTTCCATCCTCAACATTCCGTTCCAATATCAAGTTGGTTTAGTGATACTCATGATTGTGAATTAACTGATTTAATTCCATTCTTGGAAGATTTGGCAAGTAAAAAAGTTGATGATGTTGGATTAGTATTAGATGTCACAATTTGAATTTCCAAACCAAAAAAAAGGAAAAAAAAAAAAAAAAAAAAAAAATTATTTTTGCTCTTTTAATTTTTAGATTCTGCTTTCGTTAATTATTGTTTTCTCAAACTATCTCATTTGCATCATTGGAATATTACCAATTCAGAAGTTTAATAACTACGCATAAGACAATTGTTGGAATTGTTTTAAGTGGAGTGTTTCAAATTGAAGCTGGCCTTCAATTTCCATTTCGTCGTCATCGTCATCATCATCATAATTCTTCTCTTCCCTAACACTAAGTTGTTAGATATTTTATTTGTTACAACTATTTGGCTTTTTTTCCTAGTTGGAATTGCCTATTTGAATAGTTTTCGTTTTCTTACCTTTTTTTTTGCTTAAGTCTTTCTTTGTCGAGATCAAGAATAACTACTAAAGAGAATCTGTGAACTGAACTGTATTTGAGCTATCTATAGACCTGCAGATGCTTTCTTTTATTATTACAACTATTAATCTATACATATTTATGGTTTTGCCAGTTCAACAGATCATCATCGGTTTAAAACTCCACTGCAGGCTCATTTTTTTCATCCTTTCCGATGCTTTTTCTTCTTAGTCGTGGTTTTTTATTTATTTTATTTTAATCTCTCTTTTATTCAATCTGTTTCCCATCCTCTTAACAGTCAGTTATAATCCAATTTTTTTTTCGCCATTAAGGCTTATCTTTAAGTATGTCTGCCATTCTTTAATTAATATTTCATATTATGAAAAATTATAATCTTTCTCCACGCTCACCCCGGTTCACCCCCTGTTATCATTTTGTGTCCCGAGGAGAGATGCTTACTCCCGAATAGAATCTATCGCACCCAGAATTCGCACATATTTTCTCACACACACACACTCAGAATCTCGCGATCTCAAAATGAAACGGTGGTTCTAAGCCAGTGAAAGAGAGAGAGAGAGAGAGAGAGACCAATCAAAAGGGAGAGATAGAAATGCAAAAAAATTGAATTACTGTTAATGGCAGTGTACAAAACAATACAAGAATATTATATATATATTTTTATATGCAATCAAACAAACATTAACAAACTCAATGAAACAAGAGAGACGATTACACGTCGTAAATCCATTTTTTTTTTTTTTTTTTGCCATTTTTTTTTGAAATGCCGAAAATGACGAACGCACCAATTGTTTATTCAATCTCGGTCCGATTGTTGATTTTAGTTCTTTCGGGATGTAATTAATAATAGATCTGCACCATTCCACTCACCACCACACTCTTTATTTTGTTGTTCCTGCGGTTCATGGAATTCTGGGATAGGCCGGGAAGAAATGATGTTTATTAAAAAACTGTGCCTCACCGTGTGCCTTTCATGTTTACCTATTTGATGGTACAAGTTGAATTCCATTACTTCATTTCTCCTTTTTTTAATAAACTAAGCTCTAATTCCATTCTTTTAAACCTTTGCTTTTTCTTCTCTTTGTTGTTGTTGTTTTTTTTTTTTCCTGTTAGTTTTGACGTCAAAGATCAAGAAGTAAACAATGGTTATTCCCCCACAGAAGTTTCTCACTAGATTGATTGAATCGGCTATCGTTCTATCCAAGTTCACAAGTGCCTGGTCACCAACCGATTCATACGCTCCTGGCTTAGTTGATTGTCCATCATATTTGGATGATTCAAGTTACAATGATGATTCCCATAGTGGATTCATTAGAGCTGCTTCTTCTTTATCCGATGATGAAATAGATTGGCTTGAAGGTCGTGAACCAATAACACATGAAAATTTAAAATGGTTCTTACAATTGGCAAACATGACCGATTTTGATACCGATTCATATCTAAGTGAATTATCAGAATTGAGTAAAACAAATGATACTGTTTTATCAACTCCTCGTATTGGTCTTGCATTTTCAGGTGGTGGTTATAGGGCAATGCTAACTGCTGCTGGTGAAATTTCAGGTTTGGATAATAGAACAGATGGATGTTATGAAAATGGTTTACCTATCCTTGGTGCAGTTACCTATATATCTGGTTTATCCGGTGGTTCATGGTTTCTTTCAAGTTTGGCATTCAATAATTGGACATCTGTTCAAGATATTATTGATACAAATGGTCAAGATGGAGCTATTTGGGATTTGGAGGAAAATATATTAACTCCAAGTGGATTTAATATCTTCAAAGATATTGGATATTATGATACAATAAGTGATCAATTACAAGAAAAACAAGATGCTGGATTTGAATTATCTTTAACTGATCCTTGGGGTAGAGCTTTATCCTATCAATTTTTCCCAAATTTGACTGATTTTGGTGCATCAATGACTTTTACATCACTAAGAGATTTCCCAGCTTTTAAAAATTTTGAAATGCCTTTCCCAATTGTTGTCTCAGATGGTAGAGCTCCAGGTACAACAATTTTAAATTCAAATTCAACAATCTTTGAATTTACTCCATTTGAATTAGGATCATGGGATCCATCTTTATATTCATTCACTGATTTGAAATATATTGGTACTAATGTTTCAAACGGTCTTCCAACAGATAATGATACATGTTATGCAGGTTTGGATAATGCTGGTTATACCTTTGGTACATCATCTACATTATTCAATCAAGTTCTTCTACAATTAAACACTACTGGATTATCCGGTGTCTTGTACGATCTAATTGAAGATGTTTTTGAATCAATATCTGAAAAAGATGATGATATTGCAGAATATAAGCCAAATCCATTTTATAAATCTGGTTATGCCGCTCTTGACACAATTGTTGAAGCTGAATCTTTATATTTAGTTGATGGTGGAGAAGATTTACAAAATATTCCTATTCAACCATTAATTCAAGCAGAAAGACAAGTTGATATCTTATTTGCATTTGATAACTCATATGATACAGATACAGTTTGGCCAAATGGTACTTCTTTAGTTAGTACATATGATAGACAATTCGGCACACAAGGTAATGGTACTGCATTCCCTTATGTTCCAGATCAGGCAACATTCTTGAATTTGAATTTAACTGCAAAACCTACATTCTTTGGTTGTTATTCATCAAATTTGACTTCATTGATGGACGATATTGGAGCAGATTATACTCCTCCTTTGATTGTTTATATTGCCAATCGTCCATTCTCATATTATTCAAACACATCAACTTATAAAATGTCTTATGATGATGATGAGAAATTGGATATCATTCAAAATGGGTTTGAAGTTTCTACAAGATTAAATTTAACCTTGGATGATGAATATCGTGCTTGTATTGGATGTGCGATCTTACAAAGATCAAGAGAAAGATTAGGATTGTCAATGGGTGATCAATGCCAACAGTGCTTCAATGACTATTGTTGGGATGGATCTTTGGATACTTCTGAAACCGATATCGGTCTTAACTTCACAGATACTGGATTGACTAACGAAGACGAAGGAACTAATGCAACTTCAGGAGGATGGTCAGTTTTACATAGCCAAGGTGATTCGGGTAATATTCTCAAATTCGCTACTGCTATTTTCGTTGTTTTCTTCTTCACTCTATGATCTTGAAGAGAATCTCCCTATTTTATTTTTTTATTTCTTTCCGTCTCTTGTTTATGTATTATTAAAAAACAAATAAATCAAATCAATCAAAATGAAACTCTCAAAGAGTGAGTTGCAGTAGTTAATCTCCCCAGATTTATTATTAAGAAGTCAGGAAAATAAGAACAGCCGCACAGCAACGTTTTTTTTTTTTTTTTCAAACTGGGAAGTAGTAATATGAAGAAGAAGAAGGGAGTACTGACTAAGTTGGCCAAAGTAAAGTCTTACAAGATAGTCCATATCGACAAAAACAGCAGGAAAATCTAAGATGGTGAATTCAAATATATCCTCTGTATTCAACCCACCTTCGGGAAGAGATCTTACGGTTGAGGAATCAAAAGATTGCTTGCCATGCCAGGTTATGGGATCGGTTGTTTCGATTGGAGCAGGTGTTTATTTTTGTTCTGGATCAATCTTCAAAGACGATAAAGATTTCATCAAGAGCCCTAAATGGTGGAGGACATCGGTGAGAGTAGGAGGTGTTGGATTGATTGGGTTAGGACTTTACAGAGCTGGCCAAGGATGGCTATGGGATACCAATCGAGAATACAAAGATTATAAGCTTTTATAACTTTACCAAAAAAATCGTTAGTTACTTGTATATATAATAACATCTAAAGATAAACAAATGTATAGTTCAATTTTACATGAATAACATCCCTTTTCCACTGGCATTACCTCCCACAATCCAATTTTCAGTTGGATGGAAACAACAAACAGCAGGAACAGATGTCATTAATGGATCATCAATATGTGCCAATTGCACACCATTTCTATCGAATATATCAAAACTTTTCTTCATGTTTCCTATGATAAATTTCTCCAAGCTATCAGCAGGTCTCGCTTGCCATTTAGCTTTCAATATTGAGACCCAACGACCAGTTTGACAATTATGGGTCAATGTTGAAGAAGGTTTCAAGTTATTAGGAATTCCATCCCAAGTTTCTTCACCTAAAGTTGGTTCAAGGATATAGCCACTAGGCTCTGAAGAAAATCCCGACCCCATTTGGAATACGTTGATTGTATTATCGTAACCATTACAGACTATATCGATTGATCTATTCCAATCCGCTGTACTAACACTCAACCTACTGGAATACGATCCAATACAATGAGGAGAAACTGAATCTTCATAGTCTGACCACGTTGATTTCATGGTTTTTCTTAAATCCCAGACTCTCATTGATCTATCCAATGACGCAGTAACTATCTGATCTTTGTTACCTGGATTCACCGAAAATGAACCAATCTTCTTATCGTGTAATCGAAGTATCTCTGAGCAACTTGATCTAGTATGTGATTTGCCATTATTTTCTCTCATATCAAACGTTCCAAATTCACCACTTAACGTAGTGAAATAGCAAATATTCTTGTCTATAAATTTAATATCGGAAACTGATCCAGGATCACCATATTCAGTATCAAATTCCAAAATTGATCTTGAAATTGATTTATCGATATCTAGTACTCTAACAGTACCATCATAAGAGCAACTTATAAGCTCTTTAGGTTCTTCAACTCTAACTTCAAATTTCGGTATATTTTTAGAATGATGCCTAAAATGAGAAATTTCAGGCTCTTCAATCCCATCGTCATCAACTGACCAAATCCCCATTTCACCAGTCTTGTCTCCACCCATAATGATTTTCTTGCTGTTTGTAGGATGAAAAAGAATAGCAGTCATTCTTTCGGTTGTCAATCTTATATCATTTGGACGGAATTTCTCATAAAGTTCTAAACCATCCAATTCTTCTCTAATTTGTTTAACCTCTTTACTTGAGACTTCTCTACTCTTAACCTCTTCATAGAAATCACCAGAAGAGATTGAATTTCCTAATTTGGCTAGTCTTTCCAATAAAGCTTCCTTGGAACCATCCTGGCTCCCTTCACTTTTCACACCGGAGGATAGTAAGTCAGCCAATTGAACATCTCCACTCACCCTAATTGCTTCTAGTTTCCTCTTCTCTTCTGCCTCCCTGGTTTGTCTTCTGAGTTCTTCATCATCCCTTAGGAAATCAGGGTCCTCAATCTTCACCCCAGCTAATCTAGTGGACCTACGGGTTGGAATAGGGGCCTCCCTTTTGACTCTTTTCACAGGTGTCGAACTCTTAACGGTTGACCTTTTCTTAGCTGGTTGACCTGCAGTTAGATCTCGAGAAAGATCTCTAGAAACTCCGTTCAAGTTTAACTTCTTGAAAAGTTCCTTGTTTCTCAAGATATTTTCTTGCCGCTGCTTTTCAAATTCCGAAAGTTCAACCATGTTGACCAGTTGAGTGTAATTGATGAAATCTATTTATCCACCTCCAAGGCTCTGATCCACCGTTGAAGAGTAACGGTCCTTCAACTATCCTTTTCAATTTCAATTTTCAATTTGCCCCACAGAGATTAAAACACCGCGACGCGTCGCACAACTTTTCTTTTCATTTACTGATCTTCTTAACAAACAGAGAAAGATAAGCAAACAAAACAAATGGGTATTTGTTTGGTTCTTATCCTTCTACCAGATATACAACATATATAGAATGTTTAAGAAAAAGCTCGAGAAAGGAAAAAGGAGACTAAAGATAGTGAGCCCTTTTAAGGTCAGGACAGGGTCTAAAGTGGTAAAGAGAAATGCCATCAATGGGAATCCACTCACGGGCTCTCCAGGCCACAGTGGATCACAACTCAAAGGTTCTCAGCTGAAGCTTATAAGAGATGAAAAGTCATTAGTCAAGGAAAATGAGACTCTATTTAGTGATGAAGATGATACAACTCCTAAGCTGAGTACCCAAAATCCGAATCCTTCCAGAAAAGAAAAAATATCGAAGAAATCCAAAACAGTGGTCAACAAAATAAAGAAAGACAAGCCAGGGGTCAGCAGGACAAAGAAAGTTGAACCAGTGGAATCTTCCCCAAAGAAGAATCATAGCAGTCCAGTGTCTCGAGATCTCACGACCGACAATGAAGTGATTCAGATTCTTTCTGATGAGGAAGAGCAACAATTTCAGACCGATAACATGGGAAACAATGATATCGTAAGAACATT
This sequence comes from Ogataea pinus, assembly GCA_030567935.1. NCBI lineage: Eukaryota > Fungi > Ascomycota > Pichiomycetes > Pichiales > Pichiaceae > Ogataea > Ogataea pinus. The sequence goes on along the minus strand of JAJLSY010000002.1, from coordinate 50,047 downwards.
CAAGGCCTCAATATCCAAAACTGCTATGCAGCGAAAGTGGATAACTTTATCACCAGTGATAGTTAACATGCTTGAAATTATTTTAGATTTATATATTGAAGAAGGTATTTCTGATGTGAAACTCCGGAGCAGCACCGACAGATTAAAACTTCGAAATTTGGTTGAAGGTGAGATGGTGGCACCTCTTTTAAGAAAGTTTAGAACCGTTAAACTTCCACCCGGAATAAAAGAACGTTCACTAGATCAGGAAGAACTTCTAAGCGAAGGTCTAAGACTTGATGCAAATTATGGTGCTAATTTGAAACAGGTTGAGATGCTACTCCATGAACAACAAAGGGAAAGAGCGCTTTTGAGAAGTGAACAGAAATACCTTGCGAAATTCGAAGACACAGTGAAAAATCATCAGCTCTTGATGTTAGATGATTTGAAGAGTGTGAATGAGCTGTTAGGCCACAGTGGTAATGAATCCACTCTAACCGTTGAAAATCTAAAAGATGAAAGACTGAATAGGTCACAGCATTTAAATCTTCTTGATGAGAAGAGTTCATTTGATCTGTCGAAGGATCCAGGAGCTCAAAAGCATTTAATAAAATTGCAGCAGCAGCTGAACTCCATCTCTGAAAATACCGAGAATCTATCATCTCTAGCTGATACTGTTGATAGGGTGATCAATTTGTTGCAACTACTACAATAACGGTCAAATATAGTATATATTGTCTTAACTAATTAATTAAATATAGAAAATTGATTTGATATCAATTTAGTAATGTACAAACAGCTGCAGGTCATGTAAAATGTAATTTTTATCTTCTAAATCAATTACCTTCACGCCTTCCAGATCATTAAATATGTATACTTTCTCTAGTAGTTGATTTGAGAGAAATGCCCCAATTTCTGGAGATGCGGTACCAACAGTAATATGAGGTAACTTGTTTCCTAGTTCAAACTGATTTCCAGGCATGCTGACATCACTACTTCCTTTTGTGATACTCAAAATTTCGGTCTTAATACACATAATTTTGGAATCCCAGACAAGAGAAATCAACTTCACAGAAGCACGGTAACCGGATGGAAGAATCACCAATTTATTCTTGCAGTCTAAATTAGATTTCTCAATCATGGAAAGGTCTTCCTTAAAGTAGAGTCCACAGTACTTGTTCCAAAGACCTTTCAGATGCTGATTCTGTTTTGCCGACCTGCTATGTAGCATAGTTATGTGAAATTCAGATTTGATCCTTCCTGATGTATTCAAGAAATTGTAGAATTCAGAATCTATGGATCCATCTGCGAATTGAGTATCCAGAATCAATTTTATTGCTGAAAGGTCTTGGATTTGGATCCCAAAATAGTTAGGCTTAGGTGACTTTGAAACGGATTTTGTGAATGTCTTATCCACAGTAGGCTTGTAAGCAAGTGCCTTTTGAAATGCAATTTCAAATTCTTCATCACTTGGTAGGATAATCTCTAAACCTTTGGTATATCTTGCAAGATTTGAGACTATTGTTTTAGAATTTTGAAGTGAAGAGTCTTTAGAGCTGACCTTCAAATCAATGATGAGATCAAAATTTGAATCTGGCTCAATTCTTGGATCAACTGGTTGGAATCCCTTTATAAAGGCCTTCATGATACCGCCTACTTGTTTAGCGCCATCTCTAGAACTCTTGATAGATTGATGATTATCACCTCTACTTTTAACACGATTGCTGGTCAACATCCAGAAATCATCTCTTGTTTGTTCATTGTTCGGGATAAAGTTTAGACAAATAAACTTCAAATTGCTCTTGGGAATCAATTTATTCAAGTTATCAAAGTATCGAAAAGTATTTTTTCTCTCTTCCTTTTTGAAATTGTTCCTATCAAGGATAACAATCGGTTTATGGACAAGTTTTTCCAAGACTTTTGAAACTTGCTTATCATATATTTTGCCCTTTATATCATCACTTTGGACAACATCTATTAGATCAGGCAGTAAGTTGGCAAGTGTCAATGAGGTTGTAGTTTTCCCACAACCGATAGTTGCGACAGTGACAAGAACATATCTTTCACCATGACCAGATCCATATTGTAAGTCTTTTAATTGTTCTTCTGCTATGGCCATCGATTCTTCATTGTCAATCATTTGTAAGCCAGACTCATTTCTTGCCTCAAAATATTTTTTTCGAAGCTCCACTATTCCTTTACCATTAAGATACTCAGTCCTTGCATTGGGATTCTCTTCAAAAAGTGGGATTGCAAATTTAAGGTAGTCCAAACAAATAAGTCTATGCTTATTGATTTTGACGTTCTCCAGACCACGAGCCAAATAAGATTTTGTAGCTTCTCTAAGCTGCCTATATAATAAGTATGGTTCCTCAAATTTGTACTTGAAGAAATAGTCCAAACCTCCATTTACCGACCTACATCTAATCACAAAGCCTTCAATCTCCTCTTCTTTATATGTTCCGGTCGTGGCAGATTCGTCAAGAAATTTCATTGTTTCATCAAAAGTTGAGAAGCTTAAGTAGTCAGTTCTCTTGAACCCAAAGGACTCACCAAAACGGTTGACCTCATCTATGTGGTAAGTCTTAAAAACAGGCACATTCAAGTTCAGTCCATGAAGGTATAATCCTGCTTTGTCACCCTTATATTCTAGAACATGCTCTTCAAATGAATCATCACAAAATTCAGCGACAGCAGTGGCATTGAGTTCAAATAGAGTTATTGCAAGGAGTTTAGGATCAACTCCAATGGATGAAAGCTGACGATATAGTGCCTCTTGAGCTGCAGCTGCGTGATTCTTGGATTGTTCATCAGTAACTTCACCAGTGGAGAATTTCGAGCAAACTATTAATGTTCCATCGGATAATCCTGATATTATAATAATACAGCCATTAGATTTGACAGTTAACAAGTATGGACCTATTGTTGTATCCTTCAAGGATCCTCTTGTGACATTATAATACTCATCAACGTTAAAAAACTTATCATAACCTCTTCCTATTATCTTTCCATCTTTGGTGAATAATCCTCTAGCTCTTGAAGGTAAAGTGATATTTCGATTATGGTAGTCCCACTCATTGAATTTCCAACTTACTATACAATGATCAGAATTTATTACCTTATGAGACCTCTTCCTGACTCCGCCGGCCTTGAGACGTTCTTGAGATAGAGCTTCGAGTGAACAAAGTAGCTCTTCAGTTTCCCTCTCGGTCGTCTCCATTTCCTCTGATGACAGAGTCATCGCTGCAAAGTTTTCAAGCATCACGGATCAACAGTGACAATAGCACGCTATATATATATCAGCTACTTGAATTATCACTTTTTCGCTTACTTCCGTACTCAAATCTTTTTTAAAGTGACTAAGTAGGTCAAATTAAGAGTCATAGATTTCACATCCAAGTACTGCTCGAGATCATGATTCGTTTTACATGTCGCGCTGCCTTAAGGTTTAACAGAGCCCTTTCATATAGGGGGCCTTTTGGAGATGCGATTACTTCAAGTGATGGAGAAAGGGACGTGGATATATTTACTAACTAATATATTCATACTTGCTTACAATAGAATATATCTATTCAGCAGCAAAAGGTTTAATGTTCATCATTCCATTAACACCCTTTGTTACAAACTCATAAGTCATTAATGTGACTGAAGAACTGCAGCTAACTTTCACCAAACGTGGTAACCATCCAGCCCAAAACTTTCCGAATCCTTCATTAACTGATATCTTCCAAGCACATGTCATAATATCTCTATATAGTTCTCTGTAATTCTTAGATTGCATTCTAGTCTTCAAAATATCTATTGGCTGAGTTATGAGCACCACGGCACATGATGATATAAGACCTGTTCCCAATAGCTGAAGTTCAGTAATGTTATCCCTGTTAGGATCAACAAGCTGTTGTAAGGAGTTGTATGCGGAAAACCACACCATACTATTCATTGTCTGTCTAAAGATAGTTATCAAAGTACCTTGCTTGAATCCACTTAGGCCTTTTGTAAGGTAAATTTCCTTCACCATTTTGAAAAATGTGGTTGAAGGATTCTTGTTATAGTAGTTGATATTACGTTGTCTTGCCGTTAACTCAGCCTTAACAGGTCTCTTTGAGGTCCGGTGGAGGGGGGAAACCGGTTGTGATGTTGATGGATTTATTTTATGTGCAGCAGTGTTTGGTATAGTTGGAGATGAGTGTTGATGATGAACAACCGAGTGGGGATGATGTAAGGCATAGTCGGGTAGTTGGATCTCATATCCATTGATTTTCATCGAGTTTTCAATTATTCTAGTCTTGATATTCTCGAATGGGATCACCCAAAGAGTTTCAAGAAATCCAGTCATCAGACCAGCAACAACCACACGGGGAGCAGATGTATGCCCATTATCATTTGCCATAAATTGGGAGACGGTATGAAATATCGAAAATCGAGATGATGCCTTCAATGCATTTCCAAATGCAAGTGCACCACATCCTGCAAAATATGGCCTTATTGAAGAGATTGGGATTGTTTGAGCCCTTTTCATTATGGTTTTATCTTCAAGTTGCGAAACTGTCTTGGAATATTCAAAAGGATAAGTAACAACCGTTTGAACGATACCGGCAGCAGATCCGGCAATCATTGCTGTTACCAAATTGGTATCATCATTCAGAGAAGATGAAATTGGATCCATTATCTCAAAGTTTGATAGTTGATTATACTCTTTTGAAGATATTATATTGAATAAGGGGATCTAGCTTGAAAGCAATCACTTAATAAAGAAGACCTGGGATCATATCGACGCAATTATCGAAAAACGAGAAAATATATTGCAGTCGATCGACTTCATGTATAATCTTGTCTTCGAAGATGGTTTAGAAGTCGAAGATCTAACATCAACTGTAATATCTAGTTCAGATTACTAACTAAGGCACAAGATATACAATGAGTAAGGGGACAGCAAAGGACTTGATTGTATATAGCTATACTGCCATCAGCGAACAAGGGAAATTCTCGGAGGATGGCTATAAGGATATTACCAGGGTGATGGATCTTCTTCCCGTGAAACTTCTCTCATTTGAGAATCTAAGTCCACATCATGCCGTGGATTTCAAGGTGACATTGGATTTGACAAAAGTGGAACTTAATGGAGAATCACACAAGGAATCTCACTTAGAAGATACAGAAAGCTTGATCCGTAAGATCATCAGGGAGAATAAGATCGACGATATCGATATAATATTTCAGAAAGATGATGAGAAGAGAAAAAATAAATCGTTGATAGTATTTGATATGGACTCTACTTTAATTTATCAAGAGGTTATTGAACTAATTGCAGCGCAAGCTGATGTCGAGAAGGAGGTTGCAGAAATCACCACCGCTGCTATGAATGGTGAGCTTGATTTTAAAGAATCCTTGGCTAAAAGAGTGATGTTACTGAAGGGGATTGAATCTGCTAATCTTTGGGATGAACTGAAACCACAACTGGAAATCACCAAGGGTGCCAGGGATTTGTGTAAAGTGATGAAAAAGAGAGGCTGCAAACTTGCAGTCTGTTCTGGTGGATTTTTACCTTTGGCAAACTATATCAAATCTGAGCTTGGTCTAGATTATGCCTTTGCTAACGTGTTAAAATCAGAAGTTAATCCAGCTACTGGTGTTGAAGTGTTGTCCGGTGAAACAATTGGTGAAGTTGTTGATGGGAGTAGAAAACAAGAGCTTCTTATAGAGTTGGCCGATTCCAATGGGATCTCGTTGGATGAAACTGTTGCCATTGGTGATGGAGCAAATGATTTGCCCATGATGGCAGCTGCAGGTTTTGGAATTGCATGGAATGCTAAGCCTAAAGTTCAATTAGAGGCTCCATCATGTTTGAACTCATCATCTTTAAAGGATGCCCTTTACATATTTGGACTTAACGATTTAGAGATAGAAAAAGCCCTTAATTGATTAGATAATATAAATAATGATAATAATAATAGTTGTCTAGTAGAAAAGTGTTTATTCATCGTCGAATGGGTTCAATATTCCCTTGACAACGCCTAATATTCCATTGAACAAAAGAACTTCTTCTCCATCAACCAACTCAGACTTCTTCAAGACACCTTCAAATATGATCTTATTCTCGAGTAAATGTCTTCTCATGACACCACTAAGACATCCTGTACTTAGCCTTGGGGTAATCCATCTCATTTCAACTACCCCCGTAACTGGATGTTTATCAGGTCTCCAAAATGCAACATTACAAATTGAGCTTTCTGTCACTTGATTAGAGCTATTGAATAGTAGAACTTCTGTGGAGTTACTGCCAGGGGGGATTTTTCTTGTTCTAGCAGCAGTGTAATGAGGTCTGTATGTTGTTTTGAAAGAAGTGAAAGGAGAAACAATAACTGGTTCGGTATCAACATAGACTGTCCAGGTAGGCTCTTTAGGAACAGTTTTGCCTAACTGTGAGCTTACTTCAAGTACTTCAATATTAAATTCACCAGATTTACTCAAATGAAGTCTAACTTTATAAGTTTGTAGTTTATCTAGTGGTTTCATTGCCGTTGTCAATTGTTCAAGCAACATTGCCTTGGGAAGAGCCTGGGTTGGTAATTTGAAATAATCAATTGAGTTATGTATCCTATCAAGATGGTTATCTATCAAAAAGAAAAACGACTCATCCAAAGGTTCTTCCAAAATTGCACTCTTCAAAGATAAAGAGCCGTTGTACAAGCTTGGATCATACCTTATCGAACTGAAAATTTGATAGTCAATTGAATCCACCTCGAATGGAACCTTTATATATTGTTCAACAACCTTATTAGCACTCTCATAAAATCCTTCAGGATACTTCTTATCCTTATTACCCTTAGCCATTTTAAATATGGATCAACTTCTGGTAATTAATGACAAGCAATCATTATCTCTATCTATTTTAAGGTACGCTTAACTGAAATTATGCCAGGGTCAAAAAAAACACGGGTCTCGGAACATCTTGAAAAATTTGTGGCTTTGAAGTCTAGATACCGTTACTTTACTAACCGTGTCAGTCTTACACAGATAGTGCTTATAGTACAATATAACCCTGTTTATTTACTAGAATACGTAGGAGAAGGTCGATCTTCCCTTATTTTGAAGCTTCTTGATTGATAATGTCTTCCAAAGTTCCCCCTCCTCTAAAACCCAAGCCAAAGGCTGCACCACCACCAGTTTCAGCGAAGAAGCCGAATGTCGCTGGTTTATTAAATCAGACTGTCCCCTCTTCTACAAATGTTGCCGTGCAGACACCAACTTCTTCCGAACATGAAGAGGAAGTGATACCATCATGGAGAGCAGGGTTGAAGAAGTCTAAGAAAGATTTCGTTGATCCCAGCAATGGCATTGAGTCTAGTTTCAGTGAGACAAAATACAAGCCGTCAATCAGCTCTCGTCCAAAAGAAGAAATCAACAAGTTTAAAACACCAAGAACCTTATCAAATTTACCTATTCCAGAACTGGGAATCAAAGGGGCCTTTGTGGGAAATAATGACGATAACCTGTCTAAGTCATCTGCATCAACATCATCTGCTCAGATTTCAAGGCAAAGTTCATTAACAAGCATTGATCAGGATAAAGTTAGTACAAAATTCCCACCTCCTCCAACTCATCATCTGAAATCAAATCCAATGATCAAAGAAGTTTTAGAGAATGAAAGCTCACATGTACCAATTACCGAAAAAGAGGAGTCACCAGAAGCAGCATATATTTTGCACAGGTCAAATAGCTCCTCGTCGGTTGGCACCACCGATGGAATCATGGAGAGTAGATCTCCATCACCTGAGAAAATTGCTGAAGCTCCTTCTCCTATTAAAGTTTCTGATTCAAAAACAAAGTTTGCACCACCACCTAGACATATCTCTCTGAGAACGAAGACCACAAATGCGGTGCCAAAGACAACCGAAACCCCTAAAGAAGAAATGAATCTTTCAAGACGTCAATCTGCTACAAATTCTTTGACTCAACAAGAGGAATCTGATGTTGAATCTACTCCAAAGATTCAACCTAAGCTTCCTTCTCGAAAAAGCCATCCCCCTCCACCTATGTTGAAGAGGGAAAAATCAGTTGACTCTGTGGAGCAAGAAGAAGTCAAGCCTAGCTTACCAACAAGACCAAGACCTCCACGGAGAGACTCAACGCCAAGAAAACCATCTATTGCATCCTCTTTAGATGATGCTAGTGAAGAAGAAGACAGGCCAGCTTTACCTCGTCGTCCAAACCCTGCACCGAGGATGTCAATGTCATCAGAAGAAATTCCAATTATAATCAAGCCAAAGCCAGGAATTCCACAAAAGCTGAAACCAGCTGCCCCTTCCAGAAAAGTTCTCAGCGTATCCTCAAGTGAGACAGAATTAGTCAAAGAACTGAATGGCTTCCACCAATCAAAGGAAACTAAGGCCACACCACCAGAACCTCCAAAGCCAAGAATTTCATCCTCTAAGCCATTAGAAGAATCAAAAAATACAACCGTCAAGAAGGCTATTCCACAACCTCCACCTCCAAGATCAAGAAATCCAAAAGCACCAGCTGCTCTACCTAAGTCTAACTGGAAACAACCCGAAGACATTGATCTGGAGCTTGAATCAGAATGGTTTGCAGCAGAGGGAATGCCAACTTCATTACCAAAAGTGTTTGAAGGTCTGAACATGGTTTCATCATTCGGATATCTATCAAAGGAGAACTTCAGGATTATAGCCGTTAGAAATGAGGATCTTTCCATTACCAAAGTTAAGCTATCATGGTCGAAATCAGGCTCACCAAGTAGAAGTGTTTCCACAGAAACCAAATACACCCCTCCTCCTCAAGCTTCAAAGTCTCAAATTCTTGAAGGAGCATCACTATATGGTGAGCATGTTGCTAGTTGGTGTGAGGATAAGGTTGGAAAACAAGTTGGGAATGGAGAATGCTGGACCTTGGCTCATGATGCTTTACAGAAAGGGTGTGGCCATCACGCCTTTGTCAGTACTGGTCTTGTCCATGGTGTGTTGCTGGAAACACTTAATGGTGTGAAGAAAGGTGAGTTACCAAATGTTAAGTTGGAACCTACTACAGATAACATCAAGCGTGGAGATATCTTACAAATGAAAGAATGCTGTTTCAGATACCCTAATAAGGCATTTTATTATGGATCTCCAGATCATACCTGTGTGGTTTTGGAAGTTTCCAAAGATAGTGAAGGTTTAGAGAAGCTTTCTATTGCTCAGCAGAATGTGAATGACTCGAAGATAGTTATGATTGATGAGCTCGAATTGGATAAGCTTGTTGAAGGAGAGGTGAAAGTGTTTAGACCTGTTGATGCTGACTGGATTGAGGAGTTATCACCAATGTGGTGAGTATTTATTCTCTTAAAAATTTTTTAACATTAGCTTAGTTTGACGAATAATTATATTATGTTTATATTATTAAAGTGTAGATGGTACATACATTGATACGAGAGTCTTGTTTCTTTATGTTGGCTTAATTTTGGATCTTTCCCACATTTTTTCCAAACTTTTTTTGAATATTGCAACATTGTGATCAATGACAGAAATGGCCATACTGTCTCTCTGATCTTCTAATCTGGTAACAGCGACTAACGCCAAGCCTCTAATCATTTGGTGCAAGTATAATATCGATCCGCTCTGCAACTTTGAAATACATTTGGCAGGCTTCGTGGAAGATGCAGAGGTTAATTGATCACCGTCAGAAGAAGTAGAATGGCCATTCCCATTCTTTAGATAATTGCTTTGTAGATTGTTTTCATATAGCCCATCCAAATCAATTGTCACGTCGATGAACTCAGCGCAAACCTCATATGTTTGAATATCAACAGGTGAAGAATCGGTTGCGACATAAATCTTAGAATTGACATCAAAGAGGAAAACCTTATCAAAGTTACTATACTGCATTAATAAATCAAGCAAATTCTCCAAAGCTGGCAATTCATATATTAACTTTTGTACTATTCTTGAAAACGCCTCATAAATAGAATGATCAAAGATGGAAGTAAGATAGAATGAGATTTGAACGCCTTCTAAACCATAGTCTAATAAGTCATCCCCAACCCTAGCCATGATATCTCTCTGGGTATCTAAACGGAAATCTTCTGAAAGACCATCGATTTTATGTATCAGCACTTCAATATGTAGTTTTGGATTCACACTACAGGCATATTTCACTATATATGCCAAATTTTGTAAAGCACTTAGATATTCATCCTGACTATCTATAACATAAACCAAGGCACCAATTGACGAAAATAGTTTCTCTGAGTCATATAATGAAGGTTCAAATAGGTTCAATTGTCCTGGAAGTTCCATCACTGCCAAATCAATCAAAGAGGTGAATGTTTCTGTGGTGGGCTTTGATGTACTTTCCAAGTATAGTGTATCTAACGGTTGCATGTTGTGAAACACAACCTTACAAATTGAAGATTTTCCAGACCTAAAGTTATATGTTAGTACTTGACATCTCTCACATATCGAATTGGAGGTACATAAGTCTCTCTTGGCAACTAACTTACCTTCTTAGTCCCATCAAAAGGATTGTGGCATTGTTATCCTTGTCCATAACAGCTTCCGCCTCTGTATAGTACATTTCACTCATCTTGAAAGCTCCCAGTTATTGGACTGTGGAGACTATACTCAAACGTGAGGAGGATCAACCTCTAACAGCAATTACCTTTATACTGTGTATCACCTCCCCCGTACATTGTCCCTCAGGATGTGCATTCCCAGAATCTTTCACCGTCTTGAACATCACTACACCACAATCAGAAATAGAACACAACACCGCCTGGGAAGAGATACCGCGATAGGATCTCTCCCAACGGTAAACCAAGTCCGTTTTTTATCAGATATGGTGGACAAATCTGAACAATATAAATTAACCATTATTCCCCCAAAACTAGTCACAAGGAAAATAAATTATGGGTATAATATTACAAGAGTCTCTGTCTTAGTCTGTATAAACTATTTACAATTTTTTTTTTCCAATAACAAGAGAATAATATGACTGCATCTGAAGATTATTATCCAACCGAGCCCCAAGGACCTGTTATCAAGTCTGCCATCCCAGGACCTGAATCCAAAAGACTATTAGAGGAACTTGCCTCTGTCTATGATACAAGAGCTTCTTATTTCGTGGCAGACTACTATAATTCCATTGGTAATTATATAGCTGATGCTGATGGTAACTTGTTGCTGGATGCATACTGTCAGATTGCTTCTATTGCACTAGGTTACAATAATCCGGAACTATTGAAGACTGCCAAATCTGATGAAATGAGTACTGCGTTAGCTAATAGACCAGCCCTTGCTTGTTTCCCATCTACTGATTACTATAAAATTCTACAAGAAGGTCTATTATCGGTTGCCCCAAAAGGCTTCAATAGAGTTTTAACTTCACACACCGGGTCCGATGCAAATGAAATGGCATACAAGGCAGCATTCATGTTTCAAGCAAGAAAACAGAGAGGTGACAAGCCTTTCACAACTGAAGAGTTGACTTCTGTTATGGATAACAAGGCTCCTGGTACCTCAGACATGGTCATAATGTCTTTTGATAAGGCTTTCCATGGTAGATTATTTGGATCACTTACCACCACAAGATCAAAGGCAATCCATAAATTGGACATTCCAGCATTTGATTGGCCAAAGGCTCCATTCCCAGAAATCAAGTATCCATTAGAACAATTTGAGAAGGAAAATAAGGAAGAAGAAGAAAAATGTCTTGAAGCTGTTGAAGATATCATCAATAAGTCACCTGTTAAAATTGCAGCAATCATTGTTGAGCCAATTCAATCTGAAGGTGGTGATAACCATGCATCCCCATTTTTCTTCCAAGGTTTAAGAGAAATCACTTCCAAGCACGGTATAATTTATATCATTGATGAAGTTCAAACCGGTGGAGGTGCATCTGGTAAGATGTGGGCCCATGAGCATTATGAAATCCAGCCAGATATTGTCACTTTTTCAAAGAAGATGCAAAATGCAGGTTTCTATTTCAGAGATCCTCATGTTGAAAGTGATAAACCATTTAGACAATTCAACACTTGGTGTGGTGACCCTTCAAAGGCTTTGATTGCTAGAACAATCTGTCAACAAATTCAAAAGAAGGATCTTTTGGAATGTACCGAGAAAACTGGTACTTATCTATATGAATCATTACTTGAAGCTTCAAAGAAATATCCAGATATCATGTTCGATTTGAGAGGAAAAGATAGAGGTACTTTTATTTCTTGGACCATGTCTTCTTCCGAAATAAGAGACAAATTCTTAACACTCTGTAGACAAAAGGGTCTAAACATTGGTGGATGCGGTGACAACTCTGTTAGATTGAGACCATCTTTAACATTTGGTATCAAACATACCGACATTTTAGTTGATATCGTCTCCAAAGTTTTGTCAGATTTATAATTTTTATAATTGCTCTATATTTAATGTTCTAATTTTAGCATGTATCAATTTCTTGAACTTTTATTTTACAAATTTTTATTTTAATACCACTCTCACACTTTTTGCCTTTTAGAAGCATATCCAAACCCATCATCACTTTTCCTCTTTTGCTTTTTGTCCTTAATTTTCAAAAGCATCTTGGACATGTACTCTTTCACAAAAAGTTTCACCTTTATCTTTTTCTCATTGCTCAATTGTTTAGGTATCTCAAGAACCGATTCCCCATGTCTTTTTTGCTCCTTCTCTGCCAAAATATGAGTAATATCTCTTGCACACTGCTTGACATTATCTCTTCCAATGTCATGAGCATACTTGGATAACATATTGGGAACAGATGTAGCAAATAGCTTAAGCCATGGCTTGAGATTTTCATTCTCCGAGCTCTTTGAATCTCCGTTTGTATGACCGGATCGTGACCTGCTCTCCTGTTTTACCTCCGAAGACGCTTCGGCAATGATGCTGGATAGCATTTTTGAAGTCTGCTCCTTTTCTTCTAGTTCCATAAGTCTTGCTTTATGTCTCTCTTTTTCCAACTCTTTCAGAAGTAGTTGCTCTCTTTCTGACTCTTTCTCCCGTCTTCTTTGTCTTTCTTCATCATCGAGGACGGTAGGAAGAGACACCGAGGAGGATGTTGATGCGGAAGGAGCAGTAGGCAACGCTAACATTTGAGGTCTTTCCCATTGAGTGACATTTTTGACCCTGTTGAAGAAGTATATCCTACCAGTATTAGCATCTTTTGCAGATTCCCATCCTGGTGGCAAAGCTGTATTATCTCCATTTGCTGTGGATGGTTTAGAAGGATTTGGCGTTGATTCTTTAGATGAGGCCAAAGCGGAAGGTCTTACTCTGCGATCATCTAATGAAATTGTCGCCGAATTATCAGTCTTCTGTCCAGTCTCAATCTTTTTAGGAATCCGATACACAACTTGAAGTGGAGACCAGCTCTCAATAATGATTGCAATATCATTTTTAAGAGGCTGGCTTCGACTTTTTGCTGAAGCTTCTGAAAGATATTTGTCAATTTTGCAACTTTCGATCCCGTTTCTGGACTTTAATTGTGGCCATCTTCGTAAGATTTCCACCACACCATTTAATAATTCCTGACCCTCTTTATTAAGTTGCTTTTCTGAAGGGTCATGATTTAATAATGACCTGAGAGTGGCACTCATTGCTTGAAGACCATGTAATCTACTTAGATGGAGTACAACTTCTTCAAAAGACTCCGAAAACATTATCCTTTGCATAACCTTTTCGACCACAATGAAGTCAAGGTCCGGTTGCAGCAAACATCTGACAATTTTTGGAACATCATCTACCAGCAAGGGCTCAACATCCAACGACTTCACAAACTCAACATTGACATTTGATTCGATGTTATCTTGAGTAACTTTACCCCCATTTTTCTTCTGATCTCTGATCCACTTCTTCTCAGTAGTAGACTTCACTCCTAAAGCTTCAGAGATTGAATGTGGCAACAGTCTGATTGTCTCTGACTGGGTCTTACCACCCATAACTCCTAAACAATTCACGGCACCACAGTGACAAGTCTGAGGTGATGCTCCATATCTGTCAACATTATAATCAAACGTTATCTCTTCACCTTCTAAAATGTCTCTTTTTGCAAATATTCCCATTCTAAATCTGTTTTTCACCACCCATTTTTCAATATAGGCATTGGGGTCACAAGAATGATTGCAAAATCTTCCAATACTGGCCATCTTTGTGGCATCGATTATTTCGTTATCCTTTATTTGCATGAAATAGAAATGCTTTATTCCTTCTTCATCGTATTGAAGCATTCTTTTCTTGTATAATTCATTATCAACAACTTCACCCTTATATTCAACAATAAATTTATTCTGAACTAAAAGGGAAGAAGCTCGCATACCATATCCCTTGAGTTTAGTTTGAAAGATTGAAACATTTGCGTTCTGGTTCTTTTGAAAGCGCTGATTTTGGCAGTCAAGACCACATGTGCATTGATCATTGATACATTCTATGTTAGTCAGTCTATTGATACAATCAGAGTTGGCACCACAAGCTATATTTCTACCTTTCCTTATAAGCTCATGACAGTCACAAGTCATGAATTCATCAGCAGCCGAATGAACATGTGCGATTCGCTCATTGTATTTATTCTCCTTAAGATTAATGAAGCTCTTTAGGGCCTCTTGAGTCTTGTCCTCTTGGTCTAGAAATAATTGAATTCCAGTCTCTGGTTGTGGACTCTCAGACGGCGATAGGACGACAACAGATTCAGCATCAGAAGCCATAGTTGTACAAAATCTCTATGTCTTGTACCTCCCACCCTTGTTCTTCTAATCCTGTTTCTATCCGTTTGTTTGGTGTTTTATGCAATATTTCAAGATCCCCCCTCGTTGCGCTGAATAGTTCGAAGCACCTTCACCATCAAGGTCGTGTGTCAATACCAAGTGGCTCTTGCCTCTTTAAGAGAGAAAGCGGATTCTGTAATGTAGCACAATACATAGCTCTGGTCTTCATCATCTTAAGCTATAATCTAAAGAAGGCATCATCTTCTACAGGCATAGTAATCCATGGATCTGCTGCTACCACCGGCATCATCTTCATCATCTTCATTACTACACTCGGCTTCTCAGAACTCGCTTCAAAATGAGAGAGACGAAAAGGTAAGATCAAGATCCCCTAGTCCATCAATTGGTGATTCGAGATTACCAGGGGCTAGGATAAGTGGTATTGCCGATCTATCAAGAGTAGTCTCACCACAGCTTTCTACTTGGTCAGATCTGACGGTTGAAGAAAAATCCATTATTGAAAGGTCTGTGACCCATTTTGGCCACATTGAGAGGCACATTGTTAGGTTGCCCCAGTTCAAAGATGCAGATGAATTTTTTGGTTGCCTTGCAAAATTCAATGATGAATCTGATCTTAATACAAACTTAACGAAGTTTGAGTCTAGCCTTTCAAACTTTAACGATTCAATGAGATATGAAGTAATTGTGGAAAATCAAAGAGGGGCCACAGTTTGGGGAATTCCTTTGTTTAGCAAAGAGTCTCTATTGTATCCATTGGATCCTCCCAAATATCAGACCTTGAAGGGTAATGTCGTCACAAACCTGTCACTATATCCACTTCCTGGAATTAATTGGAAATGGAGCTGGGATAATTGGCATGTCCTTATGATCAAGGATGTGGATGAAGAAGGTTGGGTGTACTCTTGGGCAAGGTTTGGTAGTCGGCACTGGAAAGGAGATGCCAAATTTGGAAATTTTGTACGTCGAAGAGTATGGGTGAGAATGAGGATTAGAATTAGCAACATGCTTCTTGATGAGGAGGAAGATATGGGTCTTCCCCCTGTTATCGTGGTCAACCCTACTTTCGCTGATAATGACGAACCTCAGTTTGTTGGTAAAAACTCGAAACTTCAGGTAACCGTGCCCTCACTGACAATCTCTGAAGCTCAAGATGATCTCGAAGGAGCGCTTCCGACCATTGTAGAGTCTCCTCGAACTTTTTCACCAGAAGCTGATTTTGTCTTCAGACTGGATAATAATCTGGCTAACCGTCAGATTCTCTCCTGTCTTGAGACAGTTAATGAAAACAAGCTTGATCGTCAAAAACTGGAAGAGCTTCTTACCTTCTTTTCATCTACTGCTACTTCCACATTATCATTTCTGGTGGAAGATTTTGAACGGAGGGCGTCTGAAATATCGGAAGTGGGATTGGGAACATTGGTGGCACCAGTCACAACGAGCTGGTTGAATGCATTACTTGATAGCATTGAGTTTAACGATTCCAAGAAAGCTTTCCTCAATCGATTTGCGTCGTTGTTAAAGAATCACCTTACTTCTAATAATGTTGACGATGAAAGAAACCAACTACTTCTGCGCATTCAGATCATAGCACGTGAAGTATATTCCAACAGTTTCTATGATTCAGAAACTAGGATTTCCAATGATATTTTGGTAAAAAAATGATTTTTAAATATCTATTTGCTATTTACAAGTGTTCTCATGGTAGGCCATGATCACATACATTTTGTCTATAAGTGTTTCTCAACCTTCACATCTTCGACTGCTTCGATGATATCTCCTTCCTCGATTTCCGGATCATCTTCTAACTGGATACCACAATCTGCACCATTCTTGACTTCAGTCACCGAATCTTTTTCAACCTTCAGGAGTTTGATTTTACCTTTGTATAGTTCTTCCCCGTTTCTTATTAATCTAACATTTGCATTACTTTTTAAGGTACCGCTCGAAACCCTAGATCCTGCAATGGTCACTTTCTTCTTCCCTTTAGAAATATTAAATACCTGTCTCACAGAGACACTGGAAACTACTTTAGTTTCGAATTTATCTGGCAAGCGGTCCGTCAAACTGGTCAACACACTTTCTATCAAATGATAAATAACATTGAATTGTTTGATTGTCACATCACTTCTTGAAGCAGAATTGAGTATTTCATTTGCAACCGTCACATTGAAGGCTAATATCTCAGCTCCTGAGATCTTGGCTCTTTGTATATCAGACTCAGTGGGAGCTCCAACGTCATTGTAAAGAACATGTGATTTAATTATATCATTGCCTAAACCTTCAATACTCTGAACAACAGCTTCTGATGATCCACTAACATCAGCTTTGACAATAAAGGAGACTTTTTGACAGCTGTTATCAATCTCTTCAAATAACTCCGGTTCAAGTTCCCGAATATCATCGATACTCAATCCTTCACGCTGGTATTCCTGGATCTTTTGGTCTCTTTCGAACTGATCACTTTGGTTTTGACGTTGCTTATTCATTAGCTCAACTTGGTCAGCTTCCTTCAACAATAATCCTCTTTTCTCTCTATTCAAGGTAACTTTCTTTGCAAATGATTCATTCTTAGCTTCAATTGCATAATCTCCAGCTTCGGGAAGATCTTTCCAACCTGATATTTCAACAGGAGTTGAAGGACCTGCAGTCTTTAAAGGTTTTCCAAATTCATCCTTCATAACTCGCACTTTACACCAGGTTGTTCCAGCAACAATTATTTGTCCTGTCTTTAGTTGTCCATTTTTAACCAAAAAGGTGGCTGCATTTCCTAATCCTTTTCTCATCTGTGATTCAAGGACCCAACCTTCAACTGGAACATTTCTTTCTGGTGCTTGCAACTCCAATAATTCCGCAACTGCAACAATTGTCTCTTCTAGATTGTCCATTCCCATTCCTGTCTTTCCTGAGACTTTTATGGTTGGAACATCTCCACCATAATCTTCCACTTCCACTCCTTGAGCCGAGAGATCAGCAACAACTTTCTCAGGATTCGCTTGAGGTTTATCACATTTGTTTATCGCAACAACAACTGGTACACCTGCACTTTTTGCATGTTTAATTGCTTCTATAGTTTGTGGCATGACTGAATCTTCTGCAGCAACCACCAAAATGATGATATCTGTAATATTTGCACCTCTTTCACGCATTTTTAAAAAGGCAGCATGACCTGGTGTATCCAAGAATGTGATCTTCTTCTTTGTCATTGGTGTCACCACTGAAAATGCACCAATATGCTGTGTGATACCACCATGTTCACCTTTTACAATGGATGATTTTCTCAAATAGTCCAAAATTGTCGTCTTTCCATGGTCAACGTGACCCATTATGGTAACTATTGGTGCCCTTGGCTTAATGTATTTATTGTCTTTGAAATCAGTCATTGGAAATAGATCTGCCCCGGTCTCATCATCGGTGTGAACTTCAAACCCATACTCATCGGCAATTAATGTAGCTACTTCCTGGTCTAAAATATAATCTGAGGTCATATTCTCAAAGCCTAATTCATCTAACTTGTTGAGTAAGTCAGGTAACCTGACTTTCAAGATGGATGCAAAGTTTGCCACCGATAAAAAGGATGGGATATCAATTTTAGGTTTTGATTTTATCTGAGGAACCGCTGGCTTTTTGAAAGTTGGTTTAGCCTTTACGAACTTAGCATTTGAAGTTCCCTTGTAGTGATCACCCTCTCGCTCATTTTGCTTTTCGTTTCTCTCTTGACGAGGAGCTTCTGTCTGTTGTCTACTTTGTTGCTGATCTACATCTGGTTTCTTCTTTTTCTGATCGCCGTATTTGTTGTCTGAAGAAATCGTCGGAGATGAACTACGAGGAGTATTATCATCAATGTTGACCACTTTTCTATCCTGGTTGAAACCCTTCTTGGTACTTGTTCTTACTTCGGAGCTTAGAGGTGAAGGGTAAAGTTGAGCAGAGACCTTATTTGACTCCTTTTTGATCTCCTTCGAGGATTTGACAGTTTTGATCACCTTCTCTTGATCTTGTTTTGGCTCCTCAGTTTTAAATCGAGATCGACGAGATTTGACATTGGTAGAATATTTGCAACACTTTCGAAAACTCGCAATGGCCCAGAAGGGTGTAGCAGTACGACCGAATACTACCCTAGGCAACATTATACACGGTTATAGCTTTCACTCTGATAATTATCAGGTCTGAACTTCACTTCACCCTTCACTGAATTTTTCACTTTTAAATAGAAGAATTTCCAGCCCTTCCCCGACTGATTACATCATCATCATATTTTAAAATATCATTTTAAATTCATCTATAAAACTATTTAGACAACTAACTGTACAGGGATTTTTAGTTCAATAAACAACGGAGCTAAAATCAATCACTATGTGATTTGGGTGACTTGAGTAGCAGATTATTAGGGCTATCATCTTGTAAAGATGAGTCAGTTGTTAGTGGGTTATCTCGTTCAAAGATTACATCTGTGATATCTTCATCGGGAGCATCTATCAGAGGTGACGATGGGACCTTTTCAGTAGTATGGTGATTCACATAATCTGCGTCATCTATAACGAAAACATCCTCATCTTCGGCACCTAGTAGTCCATCATCTACACTATACGGAGGAGGGGACTGAATATCACTAGGACCTGAAGCTTGACTGAAGTTATGCATTGGCATACTGGATCCTGCCTGTCTTTCAATAAAACTGTCATGGTCAAGCTCTGGACCTTGGAAATGATATCTTCCCCAAGCAAAATACATGATTGCAACCATGATTGTAAATAACATGAAAACAGCGACTGCATAGTTCATGGTACGGATGTTAATATATCTGGATGGTGGAAAGCACAATGCAATTGTAGTTAAAGCAACGCAAATGCAACTTAAGATATTCACTAAATATCCAACCTTCCTGAGCTTAAACGCAGATCCCCTAACTTTCTTCCTCTTATTTATCAACGAAGCAACAATTGGAATACAGTTGGCGATATTACTCGATATAACTGCACATCCCACAAAAGCATTAAAAGCAGAACTTGATACCAATGAAAAAAATCCAAGGGAAAATGAAACCACTGCTGATAACAAGATTGCATTTCTTGGAACTAGTTCACCGTCAGGCATGGCTACAATTTCAATCCATTTTTCATTGTATGGCAATCCATGATCTCTACTGAATGCATAAACGGATCTGGAAGCCGTGGTTAAAGTGCCAATGGTTGCAAATGTGACTGTACCAATGATTAAAAATACAAGAACAACTGAAACCAGGAATGATTTTGTCGACAATTTGAATACAATATTAATTGGGAAAATATCTGGATTATCATCCAATAAATGTTCCACATCTGGAAGAATACTCAATATGGGTATAATAAATATGATTCCAGTCATACAACTAATCAAAACTGAGAAAACCAATCCTTTAGGTATAGTTTTTTCTGGTTTATCAACTTCTTCACTCATTGCCACAATCATTCCATATCCATTAAAAGTCAATGAGGAGAATTGGATTCCGCCAATCAAAAAAGCCATTGGAGCCGGCCACCCACTTCTTGATGCATCAAAATGCAAGAATATGTATTTTAAATCGTGGAAATCTTGAGAGAATATCATTAATAGAAAGTCCATCAATAATACAGTGTAAATTGTCCAATAAATGCAAAGCTTATTGATTCTCTCCATTTGACTCTGAAATCTAAGATTCACTATGGTACATGCCACAATTATAAGAAAGTAAACAAGCATGATAATTAGTGCATTTTGTTTGTAGTCACTCTCTTCTAATCCAAGAATCGATAGAATGAACTGCGCTCCTCCAAATGAACAAGAAACAAAAGTTAGCCAATTTCCAACAACAAGATACCAACCTGTAAACCACGAGCAAACTAGTGAGAATCTTTCACTTGCCAAAATGGAGCTGAAATGGTATACGCCACCAGATGTAGGAAACTTCCCAGCAATTTCACTCAATGACAAAGATATCATCAAGGTGAAGAATGAAAATAGAAGCCAACCCCAGAATATTGTTACACTAGATCCACAAACCAAACCTATGGATAGTGATGTAGCTATACCAAAGGGAACATTCATCAATGAAAATCCCAAACCAATGATCGAAGTGATCGAGAATTTCTTCTTTAATTCCTGTTTATATTTAAAATGTTCCACTTCTTCCGTTTGATCATCATCTTGCCAAATTTCTTGAACAACATGATCTCCGATATTTCTTAATCGCTCTTGCATTGCTTCACTGGGTATCACCCTCTCTCCCAACATCCTGAGTCCATCTTGGATTGCATGTGCTCCTAATGTTTCAGTATTCGGGAGCAAAGAGTACCGATTTGAACCCGACGTCGGATTCGTTGCATCATCTGTCATTATCGAAGATTGAAGCTATTTGATAATAATCCTGAAATGTACATGAAGAGATAGATAGAATTCCTCGAAGATCCACAAGCTTGCGGATACTACTATTCAATTGAAACGCGTTCTTATACGTGAATTGTATCCAACGACACAAGTTTACACTAGTCAACACGAAGAATATTTCACTATAAACACCGATATACTTAGCCAAACCAATAGTCAAAGCTGGCAGGATCTGTGTTACTCTCTGTTGAAATGCTCTTCTGCTCCGGACACTGCCTGGATTTTGGACCTTGATTTTTTCCCTGAACGGCTCTCTGCTTAAGAGGAACTGCAAAATTTTGAAATATTTGTTGTTTGAATGTATCTTATTGGGTTTGCAGAAAAAGGTGTTATATGGTAAGTTCCTGGCTTTAAGGATGGATGAAGAGGACGAATATGATGAGTTTGGGAACCCAATCAGAGGATCGATCGCTAGCGATGATTCAGGGAGTGGCAGCGAAGATGGATACTACGCTCCAGATTTTGGGTCTGAAGATGAAGAAGGGAAACACGATAGCTCGACTCAGAATCAGGGATTGGTGGTAAGTGGAGAAGGCCAAAGTAGTGGAAGTATAGTACAATTTGAAGATAAGCAATACTATCCATCTGCTGCAGAGGTGTTTGGGCCTGATGTGGAGATGATTGTGGCCACCTCAGATGCTCGAGGTTTGGATGAACCTATAGTCCAAACTCAGATCGACAAGACTTTCAAAATTGAAGAAAAGGATATACCTGAAACCTTTTATTCGAAAGATTACATGACACAACTTCTATCGGTGCCATCTAGAGTTAGAAACGTTGCACTTTGTGGAAGTCTCCATTCGGGTAAGACTTCGTTTCTTGACATGTTGGTGAATGAGACTCATGATTTAGCAGTTTCAATTAGTATGAAAAACTATAAACCTTTGAGATATACAGACAACCATAAGATTGAGGTGAGTAAAGGAATTTCAATCAAGTCAACGACGATGACCATGCTTTTATCCAACTTAGATGGAACCTCCACGGTATGTAATATAACTGATGCACCTGGTCATGTGAATTTTATTGATGAGATGGCAGCTGCAGTTAGACTTTCTGATGTTGTTGTATTAGTTGTTGATGTTGTTGAGGGACTCACAAAGAGCTTGGAACTAGCCATTGAACATGCACTTAGAACGGATACATCGATATGTCTTTTAATGAACAAGATTGATAGATTAATATTGGAGTTGAGACTTCCACCATTAGATGCATATTTTAAACTTCGATCGATTATTGAAGATATTAATGAATTTGTTGTCCAATCAGAATTTTCCAAGACATATACTCATGAGTTGAAATTGTCACCTGAATTGGGTAATGTCTGCTTCAGCTCATCCACATTGAATGTTTGTTTTTCTCTAAGAAGTTTTTCTCAATCATATATTGAAAAAAACAACTGGAGAAACATAAGTGTTGAGGGTTTCTCTTCCAAGCTTTGGGGTGATATTTATTTCATCGATAAGAAATTCACCACGAAACCATCGAATGTTGTCTCCGCTGCAAATGACAGAACTTTTGTTAAATTCATTTTGGATCCAATATACAAATTAGTCACACATACTTTAACTAAAACACCAAAAGACCTCGAGAGGTTTTTGAGACAGAACTTGAATATCATTTCTATTCCTAAAGCGAAGTTCAAGATGGATGTCCAGCTTTTAATTAAGGAAGTGTTTTATGCATTTTTCGGAAAATGTTCAACAGCTTTTGCAGACATGCTTCAGGGACAGGTCTCTCCTGAAGATAATGCTAGTTCTAAATTCAATTCTCTCTCGTTAAATGTTGAACAACAAGATTCTTTTATTAGGGAATGTGTTGAGAAATGTGATCCAAATGGGCCTTTGATTGCATATGTTGCAAGATTGGTTGATACTAAAGATGCATCCAGATTTTATGCCCAAGTTAGAGTGATGTCTGGAACCTTGAAACCATCTTCAAGAGTGAGGCTACTAGGAGAAAATTATGTTGAAGAATATGATGAAGATATGAAAGAACAAGACATTAAGAGAACATATTTAAGTTGTGGTAGGTACATGATAAGAACGGATGGGCTACCTGCTGGGTCAATTGGATTAATATCAGGTCATGATATTGATTCATTCATTAGTAAAACGGCTACAATTTATGATTTAAGCATTGTTGATATCCCATTGAGAAGTTTTAAACCTTTGGATAGAATTTCCAAGCCTCTATTTAAAGTTTCTGTTCAACCTTCCAATCCATCTGAATTACCTAAATTTATTGATGGTTTAAAAAAATTGAATCGTTCATATGTTGGTTCGGAGATTAAAGTTGAAGAAGGCGGAGAGCATGTTATATTAGGTTATGGTGAATTATACATGGATTGTCTATTACATGATCTAAGATATCTTTATACTTCATTAGAGATTAAAGTTAGTGATCCAATGACCAGATTTTCTGAAACTTGTATTGATTTGTCAGCTGTTAAACTTTCAATTGAATCCAACAACAAAAAAAATAGTATAGTTATAATTGCGGAACCAATGGATCCAAAAATTGGAAATGACATTGAAAAAAATGTTATACCAATTACTCAATTACCACTCAGACAACTTGCAAAACATTTTAAGAATGTATATAATTGGGATTCATTAGCTGCTAGATCAATTTGGGCATTTGGACCGGATGATAATTCAGGCGCTTCAATATTATGTGATGATACATTACCTGATGAAGTTGACAAGAAGCGTCTAATATCTTTGAAAGATTCGATAAGGCAAGGATTTAGATGGGCAACAAGGGAAGGTCCTCTTTGTAATGAGCCAATAAGAGATGTTAGATTCCGTATTATAGATGCAAAAATTTCAAACAAACAAATTGAATCAAATGGAGCACAAATAATTCAAATGGTTAGAAAAGCATGTTATTCTGCACTTCTAACTGGATCTCCAAGACTACTTGAACCAATATTTGAGATTGAAATTATATGTCTTAGTAGTGTAACCAATTCACTTCCAAGTTTATTCAATAAGAGAAGAGGTTCAATAATAAGTGACAAACCAATTGGTGGAACTCCATTATATAAAGTTATTGGTTTTATACCGGTTATTGAATCAGTTGGACTTGAAACAGACATTCGATTATTAACTCAAGGTCAAGCTATGTGTCAGATGGTTTTCAGTAAATGGCAAGTCATTCCAGGAGATCCATTAGATTCATCAGTTTATATACCTGTTTTGAAACCAGCTCCAATCAATTCACTTGCTAGAGATTTCACAATCAAAACAAGAAAGAGAAAAGGAATGGATTCTGAACCAAGCTTACAAAAATATGTTGATGGTTTAACATATCAAAAATTAAAAAATGCTGGTTTATTTGATTAAAAAGTTTAAATTAAAGCGATAAGTAAAAGGGAAAAAATGACATCCTGGTTGGCTTTTTTTCATACATAATTATAGAACTCTAATTTAAGTTCTTTTGTTTCTTCTTCTATGTTTACCTGGTCTTTGCTTTGAGGCAGATGGTTTTCGATTATCTCTTTCTGAAGTTTTTTGTCTCTTATTATTTCTCTTACCACCTCTTTCTTCTTTTGTAGCAGCAGCTTCTTCAACAGCAATACTGAATTCATCATCACCAATCTCATTATTTTGTCTCTTTTTCTTCAAAGATTTAATTTGATCCAAAGTTGCTCTTTTCTCCTTTTGTCTCTGTTGTAAAGTTTCATTTTGAACCTGTTTACCGAATTTCTTTAATTGTCTTTGTCTTCTAGCTTCTTCTTTTGCTTTCTTCTCAGTTGCTTCTTTAACTAATGTAACTTTCAATTTATCCATATGCTCATCAGATTTAACCATCTCAGCAAAGAAATCCATTGGTCTTGAAAATGGGATTTTTAAAGCCAAAAGTTTTTTTCTACCTTCGACAGCAGCGCTCAAACCTTGTTTAAAGAATTGTAATTCTCTTTCGGTATCATCGTAGATATCTTTAATGCCTTCGGAGATTCTTTCAAAATATGTGATTGATTGATGTTCATCAAATGAAGTTTTCTCAAAAGGTATTCTGATTCTCGATAAGGATTCTTTTAATGCTGAAACATTGTTCACTGTAAGTTTTGTGTGTGGGACAACATCTGCGTCGGAATCTATTTCAACGTCTGATAGTGGGACATCTTCTTCTTCTTCTTCTTCGTCTTCTTCTTCTTCTTCTTCAGCGTCTTCTTCTTCTTCTTCAGCGTCTTCTTCTTCTGCGTCTCCCTCCTCTTCTTCATCCTCATCATCATCACTCTCAGCCAAGACATCAAAGTCCAGTCTGTTTTCAATAGCATCAATATCTGAATCTTCCAAGTCCTCGTCTTCCACTTCTTCTCCATCACTGTCCTTTTCAGCTGCTAACTCTTGAAGTTTCTCCTGCACCTGTTTTTCTTCATCAGCAATCATCTTTTTCAACTTCCTCTGTTCTTTTTTACTCAGGACATCGGACTCATAAGAAGCCTCATCCTTCTTGGCAACGGCACTGCTTCCTTTGCTTCTCTTACTCTGAGCCATGTTTACTTCTTTAATCTGGCTATATATATACGACTCGAAGATAATGAAGAACAAGATCAACAGATAACTAACTAACTAACTAACTGGTATACCAAATAAAGTGAAAACTGAAATTTTTTTAAATTTTTTATATTGTGTTTCCCAATCGGGCAATTTTTTGTGCATTGAAACACGACCCAATTTTAACGAGGAGAACGAGAAGGATACTCTCTACTGTGTATCGATACACGTTAAGAGGGTGGGTGGTAGGCTAATTGGGTTGGGTGTGTTCTTTGGAATTGGGTAGTCTGGACAGTTGCAAAAGACAGTAGTAGTAATAACAGTTAGGTGGTTTTCATAATGGACAAAGTGATCGGTAGACAGAAATTCTTGGATCTATTTCCTGAGTTAGTTTCAGAACTGGATGAGATTTTGAAAAGTTATGGTATGCCTGAGGATGCCATTGAATGGTTTAATAAGAATTTAAATTATAATACTCCTGGTGGGAAATTGAATAGAGGTTTATCAGTTGTTGATACATATGCTTTACTTAAAGGTTATAAGACATTTGATGATTTCAGTGATGAAGAATATAAAAAGACAGCTTTATTAGGTTGGTGTATTGAATTATTACAAGCGTATTTCCTAGTTGCTGATGATATGATGGATAAATCAATTACAAGAAGAGGACAACCATGTTGGTACAAAGTTGAAGGAGTTAATGAAATTGCAATCAATGATTCATTTATGTTGGAAGGTGCAATTTATATCCTATTGAAAAAATATTTCAGAAATGATTCATATTATGTCAATCTTTTAGAATTATTCCATGAAGTTACTTTTCAAACTGAATTGGGTCAATTGTTAGATTTAATTACTGCACCTGAAGATCATGTCGATTTATCAAAATTCTCATTGGCAAAGCATTCATTCATTGTTATTTTTAAAACTGCATATTATAGTTTTTATTTGCCTGTTGCATTAGCAATGTTCATGGCTGGTATTTCTGATGAAAAAGACTTAAAACAAGCACAAGATGTTTTGATCCCATTGGGAGAATATTTCCAAATTCAAGATGATTATTTGGATTGTTTTGGTAAGCCTGAAGATATTGGTAAAATTGGTACCGATATTTTAGATAATAAATGTTCTTGGGTTATTAATACTGCTTTGAAAATCAGCAATCCAAATCAAAGATCACTATTAGATGAAAATTATGGTAGGAAAAATAGTGAAATGGAAAAAAAATGTAAAGATTTATTCTATGAATTGAAGATTGATCAATTGTATCTTGATTATGAAGAATCGATAGTTAGTGAATTAAAAGATAAGATCTCAAAAATTGATGAAAGTAGAGGATTCAAGGGATCTGTTTTAAGTGCTTTCTTGAATAAGATTTACAAACGTCAAAAATAGAAACAATTCATTCTTCATAGATAATATTAATATATATAAGAAAATAGATAAAAATTGCTAATTTATTATAGTGGAATACCAAGACCAGCTTTTGGTGGATAATCAACAGATGTAACACTTGGGTCTGGATGTTTGCAAGTACACCAAGATTCTTTAGAAACTTGAGACATGGCAGCTGGAATATGACAACCACATCCAGTCCATGTAGATTTTGAACAACTTGGACAGTCTAAGACTTTGCACATCTCTTTAATTGATTAATTTGATTGTGGAATTACAAGAAGAAGAAGAGAAAGTAGTAATCAATTAGAGATAACAAGATTAAATACCCACATAGATGATAATCCACTTTGATTCTTCCTGCCATAGAAAATAACATTCAAACGCCGAATCGACGCAAAAAGTCGTTCGTCTGCGAATAAATTAATTCGTGAAAACTCGATTGTGGCTGAGAAGAGCAGCTCACGTGCTTCCCGGATAAATTATGGTGGCGCACTCCGTCTCCTTGGGTGGGTTAAGTCATGTGCCCTTTGAGCAGGTGACATTTCGTTAGAGTTTGTTTACTGCATCTGGTCACAAGCACTGAATCACGTTTATTTATCTATCTGCACCTAATCCTCCTTTTCTTTAATCAAGCATTCCAACAGCATAAGTAGACTGTGATACTCAAAGACATATCTAATACACACCACAATGTCTACCTTGGAAACAGCAACCGATCAACCACCACCTGCAAAGAAATTCAAACCAGATCCACTCCAACAACAAAAGGATCAAAACAACAACAACAGCTTATCAGATCAAACTAATCAACAAGAACGCGAATCAACTACTCAAAATTTTGATAGCAATTATTCTGCTCCTACAACAACAACTACAGCTGACGATAATAGTACCACAGATCCAACATTACTTGGAGAAATGGCAAATCAATCGAAGGATCCCTCAACTTATCATGAACCAATAACAACGCTAACTACCCAAACATCATCTGCTGAAGTACCAAGTGGTTCTCAACTGAATTCCAAAATTTATAGACCAACATTAACTGTTCCTTCAACAACAACTTTACCTCAAGATAATGGTAATAGGCCTGAACCAGGTACTGATGAATGGAATACTTGGAGAAAATTGAACCATAAAGAAGTTGAAAAAAGAAGAAGAGAAGCAATTAATCAGGGTATCAATGAGCTAAAAGATCTATTACCAAGTAAAGATGAAAATAAATCTCAAATAATTAAAAAAGCTGCTGAATATATTAAGAAATTAAAAGAAAACGAGGCTTCAAATATTGAGAAATGGACATTGGAAAAACTGATTACTGATCAAGCTGTTAACGAATTAGCTAATTCAAATGATAAATTAAAACAAGAATTAGAAAGAGCTTATAGAGAAGTTGAACGTTATAAAAAGCATTATTCTCAAATTGAAAGAGAACTCAATTCGTTAAAAGCTGATCTCCCGACCCAGAAAAAATAATCGATTAATTATTTTCAGTGTTTATTATTATGTATTTTTAGTTTGTGTTTATTGTTGTAATAGTTAATCAAATTTCAACATCCCTTATAATAACCCCTTCAACACCTTGACCTAAGGATCCTAAATGTTGGAAATCAATTTGAATAGAACCATTTGAATCATTAATAACTGGTTCTCCACCACCAAATTTGAAAATCGATGATGATCCAGCGTACATTAAATTATCTTCAATTCCGCTTCTATTACAAATAACAGAAACCATTGATTTATGAGTCTTCATGAAATATGGATTCAATCTTCTAACCCAGTAACTAACAGTTGAATTATCAGTTGAATTTCTACTGAATCCAACTCTTGAATCAATTCCAAAAATAGATGATGATTTTCCACTTGATGATTCAAAATTAAATTCATCTTTGATTGCAGAATCATCAAATTTCCTTCTGTAATAATCAATTTCAGATATTGTCAAATTAGGATTCCATCGGCTATTCAACCAAGCAGTTGGGATCAAAATCAATTGAACCTCATTATCATAGCAAAAATTGGAAAATTCATATTTATCAAAAGGTGCCTCGAATTTATAAGGATTCAAATCCATACAAATTCCAATTGAACTAATCAAACTTCCTCTGTTATTATCCAATTCAATTTCAAACTTTTGAAACCCGCTTAATGATTCTTGACATCCCCAATTTATATCTGTTTCATAAAGAAATGATTTTCTATAGTTATGATTTATAAATCCATCGGGTGCAATTACCGCAGCTGAGTTATAAATTAAACCATTGGATAATTCGGGATACCCAATAATTGAATAGCAATTGAACCTCTTAGAGATTAATCTACCTAACTTAATACTTAATCCATCTTTACCTTGATTTAAAACTTCTAAATATGGCTGAATTTCAGTAGAACTTTTAAAGTTGTATCCAGTTATTGCTAGTTCCGGTAGCACTACAATATCTGGTTTAATTTTAATATTTTCCAACAAACTAACAGCCTTTTGAAAATTGTTTTCAAGTTTGCCAATTACTGGATTCAATTGAATTGAAGCAACTCTAAATTTCATATCATTATTATCCAATTACAATAATCAATTGACTTAATTTACACTTAAGTATCAATTTCAATATTAAACGCCCAAACGAGACAGTTGATAAAATGCGAACAAATTAAATTTAAACGCTCTCTCTCTCTCTCTCTTCTTACTTTACTTTACTACTTTAGCTATTAATAAACAAGATCAGGTATAGGATCCTTATATACCATTATGGCATTGTCAATTCCTGAGTTACTATTGGACCCATCTTTAAAAATATGGGTCTTGTTACCAATTTCAATAGTTATGGTATTGGTTGGAATTTTAAGAACTTACATAACTATGCTTCTTCAACCAACTGCAAAACTACAAGATCATGAACTTATTAAAGAACAGCAGCATCTAGCAAAACTTCGAAATTTCAAAAAAAATTGTCATGTTTTCAACTATGAATCGGAGTTCACAGATAGAAGATCATTTTATACAAGTGAATATTCAGGCTCAAAATACATCAAAGAAAAACCATCACAGGATCCAAACGAGATCAAGAATCCATTTTCCGATGCAAACAGTTCAGATATGATGATGCAAATGATGAAAAGTAATTTTGCAAATTACATTCCTCAAACATTAATCATGTGGTGGGTTAATTTTTTCTTCAAAGGTTATATCATTATGAAATTACCTTTTAATTTAACAAGTAATTTTAAATCAATGTTACAAACATCTATTATGACATCAGATTTGGATGCTTCTTATGTTAGTTCAATTTCTTGGTATTTTGTTAATTTAATTGGTTTGAAAAGTGTTTATGCATTGATTTTGGAAGATGGTGAGATGGTTAATCAATTAATGCAACAACAGCAACAACAACAAACTCCAGCAATTCCTCCAATTGCAGGTGCTGGTCCAACAACTGATCAATTATTTAAATCCGAATTGGAAAACTCTTTAATTGTTAAGTTCCAAAGTTGTTTGGACTCAGTTGAAGAAAGGTTCTTGGAAAAATGGACATAAAATAAATCACTCCTTTACTCTAAATATATATATATATATATGTACAAACAAAATTATTTTGTTATTTGGTGTTCTAAATATTTAACAAATTCATCAATCTGAGAGATACTATGGCCTGGGAATTCATCTTCCTTGTATTCTTTCTTACTGATTTGAAGTAATTGTAAGAGTGTCTTGATTTCTTCATTGGAAAGTTTGCAACCATCACTCAATTCATCAATCCATTTTTGGGCTGCAAGTGGGGAATGATATTTTGCATAAAGATTGATTAAAAGTTTCTTGCTCTTATCGGTAATAGATTCAAGATTCGCAGTCTGTAAATGGTTCACCAGTGAAGTTAACTTAACGGCCTGGACAAGTCCAGATTTATAATCTTCTTCGAGTAATTTGGCAAATCTTGACACAAAATAATAATTCAAATCTTCAATCTCGATTGAATCCTCTTTCTTAGACTTCTTCAAAAAATTGAGGAAAAAAAATAGTTCTTGATGATTGAACCAATTAACTAGAATTTCAATTGATTTTGTATTCAAATATGAGTGTGAATGACTGAATATTCTAGCTATTATATTCGTATATGCATTAAAGACAAGTTTCTTATTGGAGAATTCGGTTGTTAAAGAATTGGCAATCTTATCAACTAAAACAAGATAATCATTGACCTGTCTCTCAGGTGAAAGATATCCGAGATCAAGATTCGTTGAAAGAACTTCATATGCATTTTGAAAATCATTCTGTTGTAAATAAAATTCAAGCAATTCCACTCTCATCTCAGGTTTACATGTTTCCAAGAATGAGTCAGGACTGATTATACCATCAAAAGATTTAAGAATTGCAATAACTGATTCTGATTCTTGATTCTTGATCATCTTATATATCAAACTCTCTGTTTGTTCCTCTGTAAATTTTGTAATGTTATCACTTATGAATAGGCCAAGTCTTGAATTTAAACCATCCGTTTGTAAGTTCATTAATCCACTGAGTAAATCAAATTGGGTCCATCGACGAAGTTGCTCGATCTTGGAAAGTTGTGATAACAATTCATTAATTGAAGAAGTTGCAGCATTGATTAAGTCTTGTATTTCATTTTCTAAGATCTCAGGAAATTTGATACTATTGTCATTAAATCGATTATCGAAAATTGTAAAGTCTCGCTGTAAAGGAACAAGTTTCAAATGATCGAGGATCAATAAACTTTTAGTCTGATCGTTTCTCTCCATATTACGTCCATGATCTTTGAAACTTATATAATTATCAAATTTTGAAGATCTCGGATTAATGGCAGCATCAAGAATATCATTGAGTTCAAAATTGATGAACTGATTCTTAAATGCACCTCTTGATTTCTGAAAGGATTCATCTATCTGGGCTGTTGTTTCAGGTAACACAAGGCTTCTCTTTAAGTCATCTGAATCTCCCTTGAGTAATTTCACCAACTGTGCAACATTATATCGCGTATAAGATACACTATCCTTTGGTCTATTTGATCTTGAAGTTCCAAGTTGTCTCGAACTTCCAACAGCTAGCGGGATGCTCTTTTGCGACCGAAGCGGTGCACAACTGCACAGAAAATGTCTTCCACGGACGGATGAAGTATACATATTACTCGATACCACCCTCTAAGACAAGAACGAAAAATCCCACTTCTAATTCTCCTCTTTACAGAACCCTGTTTGTCCAAAACTTTTCAACTTCACCTTGAAAATCATCATCGGGGAAATCGACGCACATCCGGAATCAATCGACGTCGATCGTCTCCCTCTCGGCATCTGCATTTCAAACCTTAATTTCTTATTATTCAAACTGATCTGCCTCATGAGTACCATAAGAATGTTTCAACTCATCAAAGTAAGGGCATTTGATAGACAGAAGTTTGCTTTTGGCTGTACTTTGCAAGAGATAGAATATGGGTATTGTTGCCTTTACGTTCAGGATCATCAGGAAATCCTTCTGTGTTTTCATATTCTGGGTCCTTGCATCAACTATCATACCACACCTTCTCCCAGTTGATTCGTTGGCATCGCAGCATCATCGCCTTGTTGACTTGGATGGATATTCAAATTCCACCTCTTATTATCGGTTGAATTCAGGGCCAATCCTGGAGAATGGGATAACTGACAGTGATATTGTTTTGGTTACGGCCCATCCTGATGATGAATCCATGTTTTTTACTCCGTCTTTGATTGAACTATCAAAGGCCAACTATGGAAATAGGCTCCATTTGATCTGTTTCTCGAGCGGAGACTACGATGGCTTAGGAGATGTAAGAACCAGGGAGCTTGAAAAAGCAGCATCAATGTTGGGATTTGAAACTATAAAAGTACTAGACTACGAAGACAATATTAATTTAAGTTGGGATTCAGATCATGAGATTGTTTCAACTTTGGATACAGAATTGGATGCTCTTGATTTGGACAAGCCCCAATTGGTTTTACTTACATTTGATGAGTCGGGAGTCTCAGGCCATCCTAATCATAAATCTTTGTACCAAGGGGTTACCAACTTCATGAAGTTGAAAAAGTATGACTCTTTTAAAAATGTCAAGATGTATAAACTTAAATCATGGCCAATCTACGTCAAATATACCTGTCAACTGGTCACCAATTGGGAATTGATTGCTAGAAATATATGGAATCATCAAACGTTGTCTTATATTTGGAGAT
This sequence comes from Ogataea pinus, assembly GCA_030567935.1. Classification (NCBI taxonomy): domain Eukaryota; kingdom Fungi; phylum Ascomycota; class Pichiomycetes; order Pichiales; family Pichiaceae; genus Ogataea; species Ogataea pinus. Next base: position 16,843 of record JAJLSY010000002.1, on the reverse strand, counting down.
CCATTTTGGGTTCAACAGGGCTTGAAAATAGACTTAAAAGCTATCAAAATATTATTTATAATAATCAACAATCGGATAAATCCATTCTTATATTTGGTGATATATATTCTTGGTTCTTAGGTATGGCAACCATGACACATGCACACTATTCACAGATTGTTTGGTTCAGGTGGTTTTGGTTGTTTTCAAGCAAGTATATGAATTCAAATGAGTTAATCTTGGTTGATTCATATTGATCTATCTCACTATATCTCCTGGCCCTTCAAAGCTTACAATCTTTTTTTGATTTAAATTCAACTAGCATCTTCAGTCATTCGTCATTCTATAAGAAAATAAATACTACATTCATTATTCATATATATAAAAAAAATAATTTATACCCAATATTTTACCACAGCTGTAAACCCTCATCGTCATCATCATCAAACATTGGTGATTCTTCCTTACGAACAGACATACTTTTGCGCATATGTCTCTTTTGAGCCTTTTGAAGTTTCCCAAGTAAAATCTTTCTTGTACTTGGATTGGTTGCAAATTTGTTAATTAATGCCTCTGCTTTGTAGAATTCACCAATCTGTTGAAGTTTCATCCTACATGTGTTTAAATATGAGAACAACATACTATCGTTGTATGATTCTTCTTCTGCTGTTCTATTATAACCTAATGCAAGTTTCTGCATGCTTGGTAACTCCTTCAATAATGATTCTAATGATGAATATTTCAATCTTTGTCTAATCATTTTCCTGCTTGGTCTGTCGATTACTTCTAATGCATGCTTCCATAATAGATCCATTATTTCATATTGAAGTTGGAAATCATGGTTATAATCCTCTTCGGAACCACCATTTTTCCAAATTGCAGTTTGTAAATTTCTATAAACGTTTTTGGATATAATTCCTGTACATTCCAATACATGTGTCCAATATTTTTGAGAATGGCTCAAATCAAGTTGATATTTTTTAATCAATGCATTACATGTTGAAACTGCCTTTAATATATCATTATTGTATGAATAAGCTAACAAAATTGATTTTAACAATTCAAAAGTTGGATAGTTCACAGATGATTGATTGGAAACACTCAATATTCCAGAAGTTATGGTTTCGCCAGTCTTGGGATCAATTTGCCAAACGGTTGAAATATAATTATCTAAAAATTCAACCTGCTCGGATTTACCAAGGGCAAGTAAAACTGCATTGTAAATTTTCATATCCGGAGTAAGTCCCGATTTTTGATATTCTTCAACCAATGTAAAGATCGAATGGTCATGATATGGATAAGAATAACCTATTGGAACGTATTGATTTTTAGCTTTCATCAAATCATATCTATGGATAGACCATGTTTTATCCATGGATTTTGTCAAAATACTAATCTTGGCAGCCCAAATTGAATTAGTCAAATGTAAATTAGACTCTGGATCTTCCAGTATCTTGGTCTCTAATTCAGAGATATAATTTATTGCTTGAAAATATGATAAATTATTCACTTGGAATTCAATCATTGATTCATAATCGAATGTTGTAAGACCCTCACGGTTTTCTTTGATGTTTTGAAATATCACCAAAATGTTGTTGTAAACCTCCGTAACACGTTTGACCAACTTGCTAATTTCACTTTCTTGGCGTAATCTTGAAGTGAATTGCTGTTCATTTGCAAGCTGTCTAACCAACTCCGAATGATAACCTGTCAATCTTCTAATCATCAATGAGACTTGAAGTTCCGAAAATAATGGTAGTATGTTAGGCAGATTTTCAATGGCCTCATCGGTACTTAAAAATTTGTAAAGAGTGGAATCATGAGATGTCTTGATCAAAAACTTAAGTCTATTGAAAACTGATAATTCAGTCAACGTCGACTTTGGGGTCACTAGAATCTTATCTATTTCATCAACCTGTTTGGGTATATACGTTTGAAGTGATGAAGATACAACTTGTAAAAGATCTTTACCTGTGAATACAAACTCAGCTAAATTGCTCTTCTTAGCTGGACTTTTATCTTGCAGATCAAATTTATAATTTTGCAAGTATGCTTTAAAAATCTCCAAATCTTCAACAGTGGTAGTAGTTGGAGGAACTTGGTGGTCTACAATTTTTGCATATCTCGACTTCGATGCATAATTCCGGTGGAGAAATTTCGATCCTATGTCCTTGGGATCGGATGCATTCAAGAAACGCAACCGCTGTATATTTCGTCCAAGAGGTATCATTGAGTAAGTATATGAGGTAAGTACTATGCAAATATCTCCCCTTGTCTATACATATATCCTGCTCTCTATCCTTTTCAATGAACAAAGGATCAACATGGACCAAGCACAGAGAGAGGTCCAACAAAGGTCGTGAACAGTTTACTGAAATTTTCGAGGGACCGGATTTTTGGTTGACCCACACTACCCCTTTTTATCGGATAACAGTTTTGTTCCCTATATTAGAGCTATTTAGTTTAGATGTATAGGCCAATTGGATCAAAAGTTTTCTATATTAATCCCTAATCCTAGCTTCTCAGCCACATCCATGATATAAGCACCAACTTTGACATCCATTATGCACAATCCAACAAGTTTACAAACAATAACCTTATTCTTTCTAATGTAGTCCAGTTGTAATTCTGCTTTTTCACTAAGACGATCGCCAGATTCATAAAGAGAAGCAACAGAAACCAAAGAATCTCCATCGATATTATTCTGAAGGAATTCTCCTGCTTCATGCATACAATGATCCACCGAATCGACAATAACTAATCCACTATTTGCCAGAGATTGATTCTTAATCAAAGCTCCTTCAATTTCAATCATATGAGGCTTATAAGATCCTATTGCACAAATGAAAACCTTATCACAAGTATTAGCCTCTAAGTAGCTTTCCAAAACAGTCGGGCTAGTGGTTGGAACACAAGAATAAACAACAGAAGCTCTGCTGAAATTATCAAGGATCGTTTGAAGATTGTCCGACTTGACTGATTCAAACTTCAAATCGGGGAAATCCACAAAGAGTTCTGCACCTAATTCATCTGCCTTCTCAATGGATCTATTGATAATAACGATTTTCTTAAACATATCAGGGTACAATAGTAGAGTCAATCTTATATGCCATTGAGCTTGACCACCAACCCCAAAACAAACCAGGTATTCATCTCTTTTATCAAAAGGTCCTTTATCTAATGGGAAAGTCTTACAAAGAGCCAATGTGGTACACAATGCAGTTCTAAATGCAGTCAATGTCTTACCATTCAGTATACCTGTTGGGAAGCCTTCATATTTGTCTAGAATTGTAGTGATACCTTTAAAACCAGCAGAAGAGCCTGTGATGGCCTTCATCCCAACTGTTGAACCTGTTGATGCCATAAACAAATGAGTACAGTACTGGGTCGTGGTCACAATTCTTGGTGGAATCAAAGAATGATCAGTCTCATAATCGGTTAGAGCCTCAAGTAAAGTCTCCTGATAACCTAAGAGATCCTCTAAAGTCATAGACTTTAAGAGATCTGATACAACAGTATCGCTAAGTACTCTCATCCTGACTGAAGATTTATGTGTTCTAGTTTAAAATGCTGAATTGATTCAGGAAAAATCTTGCCTAATGAGTCTTTTGTTGAGATCGAAAATATTTAATCCCCGAAAAGAGATAAAATAGGGGAAGAGTTTTACTAATTTGGCAATTTGCGCGGGATCACTTACAGATTTTGAAGCCAGGCGAGGATCACCGTTTTAAAGATTGTCTAACCATATGTGAGAATTTCATGCTTGTAAAATCTTTACTCTTTAAGGAATTTATATATGATATATTACAGTTTCTTATATCACCAGTTAGATCCCCTTTTTCTATTATAGTTCCTCATATTTTGTGATGATGGAAGCTGATCATGGGAAATCATTGAATTATGGTACCATAAAGCAAGCAGAAAGCCATAAGCATGATTGAGTTATCACTTATTCCTTGGCTCATCACAAATGCCTTGGACTAACAGATTAATTATGCGAAGTGCCATATAACTTTCATACAGCAAGAAGTCTGTGAGTAAATTCAGTGGGTAGCCAGTTTAATCAGAATATAGTAATCCGGTTTAATTATCTTACCATTTCTCAATCTTTTATCCTTGGGAGAATGGGATGCTTTCTTGTACCCGAGGTTGGTGTACAATTTAAATGCTCCCTCATTTGAACTAAACACTGTGAGTGAATTACCTTCAATATGGTCAAATTCGGCAATGTAGTCTTTATCTTGGTTTATTATCCGGGGCAATTCGTTTACTGCCGTCATCAATTGCGATCCCAGTTTCATATTTCTATACTCCTGTGAAATCTGGATCTCATACAAGTAGATTACCTGCAGTCCTCCGTCGTCGACTATCTTCACAGAAACAAAACCCACCAGTTGATTAGCTTGTGATTGAGAATGAAGAAGAACATAGACTAACCCTGGCTCCTTCATTTCTTCAATCTTGTCATCTTTCCAGTTCCTCCCATTGATACGCTCATATGTTTCTCCTAAATTGGCCGCAAGCAACACCAAGCACGATCGCAGAACTGAAGTTTTCATCTTTTCAATTCTCGTAACACTAATAGTCAATGTTTCGTGGGATGAACCTGGAAGTTCAATGGATGAGGGCAGGCTCTCCTGTAGAGCAGAAGCTAGCTTCTTGGACTGCACCACTTCTGAGTCATCTGAACCTAAAAAATATCCCATCAATGACGCATTGAAAAGACTGGCTTAAGTACTATTGTACTGTCTCTTTTAGTAAGATCCAAGCTATGAAAATAGTTAATGATTCACCCTTCTCTCCACTGCCTGATAAAAAATTCCGCTCTCAATAGAATTTTGTGGGAGACATTGGAGATAGTTTCCCGCGCTGAGTCATACTCTATGGGGAGGACCTTCAGAATAATGGTGTATTTAAATAAACGAAAGATTGCAACTTCAAATGATTATGGTCAGTCATTCCTGTATTCTTTTCTAATCAAGACAAATCACGAACTTTGGTATGACTTTTGATATCGCTAAGATTGCAAGACCGAACATCCTCAATTTGGAACCGTATCGTTGCGCTCGTGATGATTACAAGGTTGGAGTTTTATTGGATGCAAACGAAAACTCTTATGGTCCATCAATTCCAGGTCTCACAACTGACGAATTGGCATTGGAATTGAATAGATATCCTGACCCTCATCAAGGTATACTAAAGCAACAGATCTGTGATTTTAGAAACTCGGAGGCTCAAGTTGAAGGAGCAGAGGTTCCATTTCCTAAGGATAATTTCATTACCCCTGCCAATCTTTGCTTGGGTGTCGGATCTGATGAAAGTATCGATGCCTTGATTCGTTGCTGTATCAAGCCCGGTGCTGAAAAAATGCTCACCTGTCCACCTACTTATGGTATGTATTCGATTTGTGCCGTTGTTAATGATGTTGAGATAGTTACTGTACCATTAGAGTATGAAACTTTCAAAATTCAACCTGAGCTCATATTAGAGAAGGTTACCAAGGATTCAAGCATCAAGCTGATCTATGTCACATCTCCAGGTAATCCTACTGCTGCAAAGATCGATTATTCCTTAGTTGTTGAGACTTTGAAGAAATTAGATGAAGCTAACTGGAATGGATTATTTATTCTTGATGAAGCATATATTGACTTCTCCCCAATTGGATCATCTATGAGTGTATTGGTCAACGCCTTCCCCCGCTTAGTGGTTTTGCAGACCTTGTCCAAATCTTTTGGTTTAGCTGGTATTAGACTTGGAATTTGTTATTCTCACCCTTCTGTTTCACTTCTATTGAATTCGATGAAATATCCTTATAATATTAGTAGTTTGGCAAGTGACGTTGCAATAAGGGCAACTTCAAAAGAAGCGATTGCTGAAATGAGAAGAAAAGTTGAAGTTATAAAAGAACAGAGAGAATTCGTTTTGACCGAATTACTCAAGTTGAAAGGTATTGGTAGAAATCGTGGAGGATTGGATTCCAACTTTTTATTGATTGAATTGCTTGGAAAAGATGGTAAACCAGATAATGTTGTAGCAAAGGAGGTCTATTCAAAGCTTGCTAATGACAAAAGTGTTGTTGTAAGATTCAGAGGTTCTGAACCTGGTTGTCTGGGATGTTTAAGAATCACCATTGGTACTACCGAAGAGAACAAGATTCTTCTTGAGGAAATTAAATCTACAATCAACGAGGTTTTAGAATACTAGACTATTTCTTTTTTCTTGAAAAAGTTTAATTATAGATAGGCGTAGTTTAAAAAAAAGAGATAAATTTGTTCTTTCAAAGAAGTGCTCAGTTCAATGCATCTCTAGCAAAGTTTGGTAGGACGAATGAGGCCTCGTGGATTTGCTTACTGTAGTATTTGTATAATTCTCTTTCAGTTTTTTCATCGATGGATCTTAATGGAACCTTGACATTAGCAGACGCATCTTTTGAACAGATCATGAAACCGATTTGACCAGATGGATAAGTTGGGATGGTACAATAAGCATATTCTGCAACTGGGAACACTTCACCACAAGCTTTTTTCAAATCTTGAATGATCTTTAAATGTAACCAAATACTTTCAGCTTGGGTTGAGATAACACCATTTTCAGTCAATGCTTCGTTCAATAATTGGAAGTATGGTTTTTGGAACAAGGTTTCAGCAGGTCCTTCTGGATCAGAAGAATCAGTGATGATGACATCAAATGAGTTTTTGTAATCAGCTAAGAATTTGAATCCATCTCCGATATGAACCTTAACTTTAGGATGAGAATAAGAAGCAGATAAGTTTGGTAGGTATTCCTTGGATAATCTGATGACAGCTTCATCAATATCACAAAGAATTGCTTCTTCAACACATTCATGCTTGACGATTTCTCTTAAGACACCTCCATCACCACCTCCAATAACTAACACTCTCTTTGGGTTTGGGTGGGAGTTTAGAGCAAGATGGGCAATCATTTCTTGGTAAGCGTGTTCATCTCTTTCAGTAACTTGGATGGCACCATCCAAAACCAAAACATTACCGTAATCGGTGGATTCGAAGATCAAAACATCTTGGTATAGAGATTTCTCAATGTGTAAGATTTTCTTCACTCTTAAAGACATGGCTTGTCCAGGCCACATGGTATCTGAGATTTCTGCGAACCATCCGTCTTTGATCAATGGGTGAGTTAGTTCTTCAGTCATTATTGTTATTTTTTTAATTTGAAAATTGATGCTAATTCAAAATAATAAGTTACACTTTAAAAGAAAAGACTTGTAAACTTGCTGAAGAGGGAGATGAAAAAAAAATTGTTAGATCCAGAAAATTTTTCATGACCGACCCGCCGCTCTGGGCATGATTTGTAGGAAATCGGTTCTTACACAACTCCATAATTCAAGTGAAAGAGAAGTGATGGTACTCAACTAAATGAAATGCTATAACCAGTAACCAAACATTTCTAGGATGATTCAAATTGTGAAGATCCTAAACCTTTGTCCAAGACGAAATTATATGAATGCTTTCCAAATCTGGGGTAAAATGTACCTAATTAAACATCCGCTGCACCCAAAATAAACTTGACCAAAAGTAGATTAGAGATTTCACACCGCGGAAATCTCACTTCCTATAATGAGGAAGAGCGACGCAGGTTCGTCTAAATATCTCCAGCAGATATTACCAGTACCATCAATCACAAGAAGAAAATGTTTAGCTTAGTGGGAATAATTTTTATTCTGAAGTATATACATCATAAGCTTGAATGTTCTATAAGCTTCCAAGAGTTGCTGAAAAGTACAAAATCATTAATAATGATGAGATCAAAGCTAATTAGTAATAAACCGTTATTCCTTGAACCATCACTTCACTTAAATTAAGTTTCCACAACCCTACGGAGTTAATATGGAAAAAAGGCTTTTCTTCACATGGTCATATCACTAAAATCATGTTTACAGATCGCTACGGAGTTAATGGTCTTTTTTTGAGATGCTGGAAAAATAATCAAGTTGTAAATGAAAGTGCTAGAAGCTGAAAGCTCCACTTCTCGGGTGTTTTCTTTTGAGCCACTCAGCCTAACTTTCTTCTCGCTTCACACAACTCGGGCTAATTTGGGCTCGCATTCGAGTAAAAAAGGTTGGAAGCATCAAGGTTCGTAATCCTGGTAAATTACGTAATACTCCCGAATTGTAGTTTGCTTATGAGCTCAAAAAATCATTATGGCGAAACTCTGAGGCGAATTCGGATTATTTTTATGTTTAATTGGTTTCGGTATATTTGTGTGGGAAATTCTGCCGGATATTCTTCGGGGTAACTGGAGATTCTCGCGTGGAGTCTAAAAACTGTAAAAACTTGGAACATCAATATGATGACCTAGTTTTGCAAATTCAAATATTTCACCGTGTTGCAGGTAGAAAGAATTTGGTAGAAAATGTGTCAATTTTAAGAGCCCATAGTACGGACACAAGCCCAATCTCCGTTGCCTTTTGAGACAGAGAGCAATGATTTACTTTCACTTATAAGTCGAAACTTATCTGGTTAATTTAAATATAAATGAAAACATAACTGCGGAAAATATAAGTCATTCCTAATCGAACAAAACATATAAGCTTTCAATTAATTGTTTGCACTGACAAAAAGAAAAATACACATCTTAGTAGCTTAACCTGTCTGACATGAGTGCGTCAAATAGAAACTCCGAGTCAATTACATCAGACACAAGATCCCATATGTCCAACGAAATTAAGGTCGACCCCTTAGTAGATGAGGATCCTGAAAAGGTCGGAAAAGGAGATGGAACTGAAAATGATCTATTTCGTGAAAGTGATGCTGGGGATGGAACAGTAAGATCGGATCAAATTCTCACAGGTACCAAGTTAGTTATGTGTATGCTTTCACTATGCCTCTGCCTATTTTTGGTTGCATTAGATCTCACTATCACCGTTACCGCATATAATGCGATTGCTACAAAGTTCAAAGCATTCACAAAAGTCACATGGATGCTTACCGCTTTTACATTAACTATGGGAGCTGTTGGTCAAGCCTGGGGAAAGCTTGCAATCATCTTTGGAAGAAAATGGACCATGTTGGCATCTGTTATTCTATTTGAAATTGGGTCCTTAGTTTGTGCTTTGGGAAATTCAATGAATATGCTAATTGGTGGAAGAGTTTTACAAGGTATTGGTGGTGCAGGTATACAAACCTGTTGTTTTATTATTGTCACTGAAATCACAACAATTGAAAAGAAGCCTCTACTTCTATCTCTTCTAAGTTCTGTCTTCGTTGTCGCCTCTATCCTTGGTCCAATTGTCGGTGGTCTCTTTACCGAATATGTCTCTTGGAGATGGTGTTTTTATATCAACTTATTCTTTGGTGGCTTGGCAGCTCCTCTTTTACTTTACAGTTTTAGACCAATTACTCCAAAAGGTGATATGATAAGTAAATTGAAAAAGATTGATTATCTTGGAGCTGCTTTAATGGCATGTGGAATTACACTAATCTTACTTGCAATAACTTTTGGAGGTAACGAGTTTGCATGGAAATCAGCTACCGTTATCTGTTGCTTTATATTTGGTGCTATCTCCTTGATCTTGTTTGCCATCTGGAACTTCAAATTCGCAGCGGAGCCAATTATTCCAAAAGAAATCGTGCAAGTTTTTGCCATTGATGCTGCTGTTTTAAACCTAGCCTTTGGATATGCTGCATTTTTGAATACCATTCAGTTTGTTTCGATTTATTTCCTATCAGTCAGAGAAATGAGCTCATTGAGCTCTGGTCTATCGTTACTTCCAAGTTTGATTCCATCTCTAGTTCTTGCTGTTATCGTGGGACTTCTAATGCCAAGATTTAGACATGTAAAACCTTGGGCAATAGTGGGTGGATTCATGATACCTTTAGGTTGCGGAATTGTCGCCATATTTGACTACAACTCAGGGATTGGTTTAAGAATCGGTCTACTATTTCTTCAAGGAATTGGAGGGGGCATGACTTTTCAACCGGCAAATATCAGCTGCCAATTGAATGCTCCCCAAACTCCTGGCTCAACAATTTTAGCAGCAAGTTTATTGAACACTGGAAGAAACGTTGTTACTGCAGTTGCAAGTAGTGTAGGACAATTGATATTCTCAGCTACATTGAGAGCAAATTTGGGAAAGGTTTCCTCTCAGTTACCAGGTCTTGATATTGATACTGTTGTTGCCGATTATTCCTTTATTTTAAAAACGTTACCTCACGCTGAAAAAATATTGGTTAAAGAAGAATTGGTGAAGAGCTTGAGAAATGTGTATTACTTCAATGTCGGTTTCGGTGCCCTTTGTTTAGTGTCTTCTTTATTGATGTCATCTAAGAAAATTCCAAAGAAGGAAGAAATCGAACATTGAGTAAGATGACTGACTAAAGCAGCTGACTTTTGGGAGCAGCTCCGTAGACATAGAACTAGAATGAACGAAAATCCCCTTTTTGAGGTCTCCAGACACATTATCTAATCCGGGATATTTTGAGTGTTATTTTTATCCGGATCACTGCATATATCTATGACTATTTACAAATCAGCAACTAATAAGTAGTTCGAGATAATTGCGATAGCACCAAAGGATAAAAACGTCGAGCTCTGATTATAACGGGCGCGGCAAAACGCTTCCTTTTACTTTCATGGCCGGGAGCTTTATTGAAGAGAGGGTCGTCATCATTTGGTTGAACTTCACACTGTTTCAAAATTCAAGTACTTAAAGTAACCTAGTTACTTTTTCTTTGCTTGGATTACAGCGGGAGTGTTTGCGAGTTTCCTGGGCCCTGCCTGATTAACATACTAGTTGGACGACATTTAACAATAAAATTTTGAGTGGGACATAAACGCATAGCTAAATGAACTTAGACCAAGGATTACCGAGCCCGAGAAGATTGGCTCGCTCATTAAATGCATAATTCTGATTAACACTTGAGAGTCTATTGCCGATATGTATCCTCTATTCTAGTGATTCAAGAAATCAGGTGAAAAATATTGTATAATACGGACTTTGATAGAAAATGGGCGGTTTTCGGCCGAATTAATCGGCCACAAGCTGGATATCCGTCTCTCCCAATACGTTAAAAAAAATGCAATTTTTTTATTTAAAAGGCTAATACTAGATATCTATTTGGAACAAGATGAACATATATAAAAAGAGTGGTGGATTTGGTCACTAAACAAATAAAGAATAGAACATCTTTCTTGTCATCGTGGTTTATTATTCTCCAGATATTATTGATAGCCCCGTTTTAGAGAGATACTTACTCACTTCAGATAATCAAAGCCGCGCACAAAATGCCAAACTCATCGCAGAACTCTGATTCAATCAACTCAAGGCCCGGATCTCAGATCGTAAATGAGTTGAATCCCAAACCATTGATAGATGAAGACTCTGAAAACGTTGGAGATGGCAAAGGTACTGAAAATCAGCTATTTCGTGAAAGTGATGCAGGTGATGGAACAGTGAGATCGGATCAATTTCTCACAGGTACCAAATTGGTTATGTGCATGTTTGCACTATGCCTCTGCCTATTTTTGGTTGCATTGGATATGACTATTACTGTTACCGCATATAATGCGATTGCTACAAAGTTCAAAGCATTCACAAAAGTCACATGGATGCTTACCGCTTTTACATTAACAATGGGAGCTGTTGGTCAAGCGTGTGGAAAGCTTGCGATTATCTTTGGAAGAAAATGGAAAATGTTGACAGCTCTTATTTTGTTCGAAGTTGGATCTCTAGTTTGTGCTTTATCAAACTCAATGAATATGTTAATTGGTGGAAGAGTGTTACAAGGCATTGGTGGAGCAGGAATCCAAACATGCTGTTTTGTCATAATCTCCGAAATCACAACAATAGAAAAGAAGCCCCTACTTCTATCAATCTTGAGTTCAGTTTTCGTTGTTGCCTCTATCCTTGGTCCAATAGTTGGAGGTGTCTTTACCGAATATGTCTCTTGGAGATGGTGTTTTTATATCAACTTATTCTTTGGTGGCTTGTCAGTTCCTCTTTTACTTTACAGTTTTAGACCAATTACTCCAAAAGGTGATATGATAAGTAAGTTGAAAAAGATTGATTATCTCGGAGTTGCCTTAATGGCATGTGGAATTACACTCATCTTACTTGCAATCACTTTTGGAGGTAATGAATTTGCATGGAAATCGGCTGCAGTTATCTGCTGCTTTATATTTGGTGCTGTCTCCTTAAGTTTGTTCGCCATCTGGGATTTTAAATTTGCTCCCGAACCGATCATTCCAAAAGCAATTATTCAAGTGTTTGCTGTCGATGCTGCTATATTGAATCTTGCCTTTGGATACGCTGCATTTCTTAATACCATTCAATTTCTTTCAATATACTTCACGTCCGTTAGACAGATGAGCTCCTTGGACTCAGGTTTGTCACTACTTCCAAGCTTGGTACCATGTATGTTTGTCTCAATAGGAGTAGGTGTTACCATGCCAAGGTTCAGGCATGTGAAACCTTGGGCAATAGCTGGTGGTATTATTGTGCCATTAGGATGTGGAATCATTGCCATACTTGACTACAATTCCAAAATAGGAATTAGAATAGGTTTACTTATTATTCAAGGTATTGGAGGTGGTATGCTTTTCCAACCGGCTACTATCAGTTCTCAATTGGCTGCTCCCAAAACTCCAGGTTCCACTATTTTGGCTGCCGCTTTATTGAATACTGGAAGAAACATTACTACAGCTGTTGCTAGTAGTCTTGGCCAATTGGTTTTCTCAGCTACCTTGAGACAGAACTTGAAGAATATTTCTTCTCAGCTACCAGGTATTGATATCAATAGCGTCGTTGCTGATTATTCGTTTATTTTGAAAACTTTACCTGAGTCTCAAAAGATTTTGGTTAAAAAAGAGTTGGTGAAGAGTTTGAGAAGTGTTTATTACCTAAATGTTGGATTTGGTGGCATCTGCTTGGTTTTTGCTTTATTGATGTCTTCGAAAAAGATTCCAAAGAAAGAAGAAATTGCACGTTGAAAGACGTGGCATTCACTGGAAGATTAATTTTCAAAAAAGAAATCTTTTATAGGTGTTTTATTAAACAGTCTAGTATTCAAAGCTTTGCCAGTAAAAATAAAACGATAGTTAAAAAATAAAATTCCGATACCGGGAGTCGAACCCGGAGCTGCCCGGTGAAAGCGGACCATGTTAGCCGTTACACTATATCGGATAATTATAAGGACTTTTCATCTCGCTAATAGGTGAGATGCAATTACACCTAAAAAATCCGCGAGACTTTTTATCCGTTTTTCTTTCATTATTTTTAACCCCTGAATCACAGCTCTGTTCCCGGATATACGTAGACGTATTTCTCGCTGGCATCAGGGTATTTGATTTGAGTGGTTTCTCCAACTAGTGATTTATATCAAAAAATAATAAGTTTGCTTATAAGTAGAACTTGTAGCTAGATTCTAGCTTACACGGTAATATCAGCTCAGGTTTTGATCAATAGGCCCAATGTATGTATTTGTTATCGTCAAGAAGAAACTTTTCTTCTAAATTTGTAATGTCTTGAAACTAATCTTTCTTATGTCTTCTGTTTTTGAGAATCAGAAAGTTAATGGTTCTTGGTTTTTCTCTGGAGCTCCGGATTTTCTTTGATCTGGTAAACTGAAAATGAAATAAACATGAGATTTCTGTAATTTCCTGTAATTCTTAAAGTTTTTGAAGTTTTCTATTTCGGTCAAACAATTCAAGAATTTATATAGCTATACCACACCTGAACTTAACCAAATCAGTTCTCCCTGCCTTCTTTTGTTTTTGAAGTTTGAAAGTAAAATAGGGAAGTTCTCACTCGGGAGCAAAGTAGCATACATTTCTTGCGTAATTATTAGCTCCGTCATGTACGGCGCGGCGCGTTGTGAGATACTGTGGGATAAATCGACCTGCTAGTGCAATAGAGATCAGAGGCATCTTCCATTAACGAATAATTTGAATAGAATGCTTACGATATTACGGTACATCAACACCACCAGAGGAAGTGAAATCAGATTTTTTTTTTGAAAATAAATAAATAAATAAAGGTACTAGAGAGAAGCTAAAGCGTAAACTTGGAAAAACAATCAGTTGACTTAAACAGATACAAGACACCCTTAATGAAATAGACACAGATGGGAAATAAAAAAACAGAAGCACAGATACGAGAACACTGACAAGCAGTGAGATATTGGACGTAAATGTAAAGAGAGGCACAGGGACATTAAAGAAAAACCAAAAAAAAACACTAAAAAGACACAACAAGAACACTCATAAGAGAGATGAAGAAAAAAAGAGACACACACATTTAAAAAACAAGAAAGAAACGTGTGGGAAAGAAGAAAAAGAGAAAGGGGAGAGGAAAAAAAAGCGATAAGAGGGATAATACCAGTGCCTGATTCAAAAAAAGAATAGAAAGGCATCATCATTATCATCAATCTATCAAAGGTATAAAAAAGTGAAGAGAAGAATTAAAGGATAAAATCAAAAAGCTACATGTGGAGCAACGCACCCAGCTTTTTTTTTTCTTGGAAAAAAAAGAGACTCATTTCGTTTGACCTGATGTACCAGATGGATTATTAGGAACAGGAGATCCACCATATTGATAAGCTGGTTGGTATTGTTGTTGTGCACTCAAAACAGGTTGACCAGAAGTTGAACCTGATGCCGAAGTACCAGGCTGACCATAGAATGAACTATAGTAATAACCTGATGAAGAAGGTTGCATTTTATGTTGTTGTTGTTGTTGCTGCTGTTGTTGCACTTGCTGTTGCTGCTGAACCTGTTGCTGCACCTGTTGTTGTTGGGTTGTAGGAACAGCTGCTGAAGGGTAATATGAGTATTCAGCTTGAGGTTGAATAGCAGATCCAGATGGTGTTAATGAGGATGGATTTGAAGTGACAGATTGAACATTTGAAGCCATTGTAGGCTCTAATTTTGTACTTGTTTTAGAGATTGAAGATGTTGGGATATTTGAATTTTTGGTACCGGTATAGTTCATTTGACCACTTTGGTTGGTTGGAGTACCTTGTTGAATAACTTTTTTAATATCTTTAACAAACAATGGATAAAGAATATCAACAATTCCTTCTCTTTGTGCCATTGATAATGCACGATCAAATGGAATCCAAACACCTTTTAAATGCATAGAACCAATTTTAACAACATGCCTTGTCTTTTCTGATTTTAAAATACCATCACGACGACCTCTTGTCATTTTGGCAACATTAAGCAGTTTTGTACCATTGATGAAATTGTTATCTGCTCTTCTAACAACGGAAACATTATTTGCTTCAACCTGATAACATAAAGTTTTTTCATCTTCCCACATTGTTGTTGTGATTTTTGGACGAATACCAGGTGGTTGCACTTGTCCAACTGATGGACTAACAGGAGGATAAGACATCGAGCCACCACCTGAACCACCAGTTCCAATGGTTTTATTTCCCACAGAGGTTGAAGAAGAAGCTCTACGAGTTTTACCAACCATTGAATGAGTACTTGTACCCGAAATTGAACCACCAGGTATTTGATAAGATGAAGAAGTTGCAACAGTTGGAACAGCACCTGATGAACCACTTGTTGAAGATTGAGGTGGGACGCCAGTTGCAGAGACAGGTTGTTGATAAGTTGTATACATTGGGTAATTAGCGGTTGTTTGATATCCTCTATAGGAAGTATTATAACCTGAAATCGGTTGACCCTGTTGTTGTTGTTGTTGAGGTTGTTGTTGTTGTTGCTGTGGTTGCTGTTGCTGTTGTTGTTGAGACTGTTGCTGTTGTTGAGGTTGTTGCTGTTGATAAGGTTGAGAATAGTATCCGGCATAAGCTGTATTATAAGGTTGTTGCTGTTGTTGAACTTGTTGTTGTTGAGGAACAGATGCTTGAGAGTATCCCGATTGTTGAGCCTGTTGGTAATCATTCTCTTGAGGAGGATGAGGATATGAATATTGTGCACCTGTAGAGTAATTTGGCATTGCCAAACCATACTGTTGATTCATACCAGCAGCAGCGGCAGCAGCAGCAGCAGATGGATTTGGCTGTTGATATTGAGAAGCGCTTGAATAATCATAAGGTCTTGCACCATTGCCTTGACCTCCTGTAGAATTGGATCCTGAATTAGCGTATCCTGCATTAGCACTATATTGATAATGAGGAGCGGAATACATTTGAGGATTGGTTTGATATAGATGAGGAACAGAGGAAGCCGACTGTTGTTGTTGTTGCGAATTTCCTGATAAACCGTGAGGATCAGATGATGACATTTAACGAGCACAAAACTTGAACTTACAATAATTAATCTTGTAGAATAATGAGATCGTAATGTGGCACGTTTGTTTGACAGTAATGTTGAACCAAGTATCAAAAATAGTAATCTTGTCTTTGGAAGTTTCAAATGTTGTTTACACTTTTTTTTCCCTAACCAAAGCAAAAAAAAAAAGAAACAATGGGTATGCTGAGAGGCAATAGCAATCTCAATTGGACGAAATGGAGAATTTTCCTGTAAGAGAGAGAGAAAAAAAAAACTCTTCGAGGATCAAAGTTTAAATAAACAGCTAAACTAAATCAAGGATAAAATCAATAAATAGTTAAGAAATTCAACGAAAAAAAGTAAACTATTATTTTTAAAAGGAGAGTGTAAGAGAAAAGAAAAGAAAAGAAAAAGCAGAAAGTGTATGTATATGTGAGTTGTTTACTGGGCTGTTGATTGTTTATTTTTTTAATTGCATCAAGCGTCAGCGTCAGCGTAAGCGGCAGAAGGCAGACAAGCAGCGGCAGGTGTGTGAGTTAGAGGTAAGGTAAGGAGGGGCACAGCAGCAGCAAGCAAGAACACAAAAATTAATAAAACAAAATTAAAAAGTTGCGTGTGCATGTGGGAGGGGGGAGGAGGAGGGGAGCGG